>JANEYF010003335.1:0-55866 GCA_029963845.1 Rhamnusium bicolor | reverse complement strand
TTCAAATAAAATTATCAAGAGTTGCTCAGTACCTAGATATTATTGAACTGCAAGCTTTTCAAACAGATTCAAGTTTAATTTTTGCTTTAAAGACACCTTTAGTATATCCTCAAACTTACACAACCTATCAACTATACCCTATCTCTATTTTGGATAATAGAATTGGTTTGCACCACATTCTGTCAACCTCTCCAAAAATATTTCAAGAGAGATGATGACTGTTTAATGTTTATACCTATTTCCGGACCTGAAAGAATGCACACGACTCTATATTGGAACTAAATTATGCTCCTAACTTGTTCGCTTATCCAATCGACACCAATGCAATTTGTGAAGCAAGACTGTTCAAACATCTCAATCGCCTGCCCCAAAAACTATCAAACATCATTTATCATTAGTCAAAGATATAATGTTCAAAACTTTTAGTGAAAACACATGGCTAATTATTAATGTAGAACCTCTACACGTTACTATCAGTTGCCCTAAGAGAAATTCAATAACGGAAATCATCACGAAGAACTCCATTGTAAAATTACAACCTAGTTGTTACGCCTTTATCAGCTATTACCAAGATTCAATCAAATCCAAGGAAATATTAGATGTCAAAGACAAAACCCATCCTATCCATATTCCGTATGAATGCTGCAACAACTTTCCGTACAAAACTCAACTACCTAAATTAAAACCATTAAAATTAAACCACCTGAACACCGAAGACCTCGAAATTGCCAAATACAAATTAGACCAATATTCCAAAAATTTAGATGATCTTATCAAGGAACCTTTTGTGACCAAACACATCTCATGGTTCATATCTGACCATAACATTAATTATTACCCTTATTCTTCTCTATATATTTTGCAAATGCAAGAAAAGGAGTCGAAGCTGGCTCTTGTCAACCCATCCGGACCACCTCCACCTCCACCACGACCAAGTAAGGTCTTCAGGAGATTTTCCAGCATTCCCATCTCCGAGGAAAAGAGCCAGTATCCATGAAGACGAAACCGAAGATATCGCATTGACTTAAAAAGACTGTTAAATGTGTTTTTCTATCTGAACTTAATGCAAAAGACTTTCAGTGTGATGCATTTTAAATTTTATCATTTTATTATTTTTTTGTCACCTTTTTTATTATTTTATTACTTTATTATTTTATTTTCATTTTTATAATTATTTTCAATGTTAACGCTTTGCTGTTTTACATTTTACATTATGTAATGTTAGATTTTATGTTTTACACTGTTTCACGTTTTGTAAAAGTTGCTGTAAAAAACACCAACTTTTCTATAAGGGGGAAGTTGTTATATAATATTTCAGGACACGTATAGTAACTTAGATTATATTCTAGACTATCCCAGGATATCATATTTCACTACGTGACTGATAACTCCTTTGTTATAAGCTTGGGAATCATTGTTTATGCTGACCAAGTACAGCCTTTCAAGCTTATAAATTAAATTGATATCATTTGTTAACTCAGTTCTTATACTCACTTTCGACATGTTACATTAAACATATATTAAACTAAATTCATTGTATTTTTCCAAGACTCAACGTTGAGTCCATGTTAAATAAATAAATATTTTTTTAAAAACAAGTTTACGTAAACCGTAATCTAACATATATATATATATATATATATATATATATATATATATATATATATATATATATATATATATATATATATATATATATATATATATATATATATATATATATATATATATATATATATATATATATATATATATATATATATATATATATATATATATATATATATATATATATATATATATATATATATTGTAACGGTCCACTTTTTTGGCCTAAATAGAAAGCCCTATCTTTAATGAGTAAACCACTTGCGGTCGCAGTAAGTTAGTGCTTATTTAATTTAAAGATTTTATAATACGGCCCTGCGAGCTTAAATTATTATATTTGAAAAGAGTCAAAGGTTGGACGCAATTCGAAAACACTCAATAAAAATGCATATGCCGTATAATATGGGAAAATAAATATAATCTCTGATGTTAAAAAGAGATTATTGTATTTTTATGTGCATTATATAAATTTAAATCTGTAGTGTGTGTAGAAACTAATCGCGCGTGACCTTTTCTGTTTCTGAGGAAGTTTGCGTAACCTGTAGCCCTGCGATTGGACAAAAATACGGGAGTGCGCAGGGTGCGGGCCTAGCAACTAGGATGATCGAGGATCGAAGAGAGTTCGCCTAGAACGTTGGTGGCGAGCGGACGTATGTGAATACTGCCAAAGACAATTAGTGGCGGCGTATTAAGGAATATGTTATAGTAAGTTTAGTAACCCCGGTGTATTTTGCCTTATGGAATGCGGTGTTTTGACCAAGTTATTGTATGGTGTTTGTGGATCCCGTTGGAGTATTACCTATGGTATAAAGGAATATGTTATAGTACGTTTAGTAACCGCAGTGTATTTTGCCTTATGGAATGCGGTGTTTTGACCCAGTTATTTTATGGTGTTTTTTGGATCCAGTCAAGTAGTACCTTTGCAATTACCGAAAGTAAGTGATTAACTTTATCTTGCAAATCCCTTTCGTGACAATTAATACCTTATGTTTATTGTGTGAACTCCAGTTTGAACTTGGTTTATTTAGGTTAAATACCGTTATGTTTATTTGACATTTGATGTCTTATGTTGTTTTATTTGTTTTGTAACAAAGTAGTTACCAATTATTGTCTATTGGCTAATTGTAATATTTGATTAACCCTAAATTTTTATTATAGCTAATACTGTGTCCTTTTTTTGAGTGCACTGACGTGTTGTCAGACATTCATTTTAAGTACTGTGCATTCTGTTTTGTAACTGAATTTATATTCATTTTTTCCAGTTTTTATTGGATATGTATTTTGTTTAATGTAGTTTTTTTGATTAATTACCTATTCTTGAACTATAAAAAAACTGGTGGTGCCCAAATAAAAACCCTGTGTATAAATATACATCAAAGCAATCCAAACTAAATTGGTGGAAAGGTTAAAGCTCATCCCTGGGAAATATAAATTTGGGGGTCTCTTGCTTGCTAGTTGGGTAATCTTTAAAATAACTGGCTTGCTTCTAATAAAACTAAATTTGAAAACCAATAAAAAGGGAGTCGTTATAATATATACATATTGCAGAAGCAACAGCTATTTACGAAGCTCTGAATTATATTTACTTATCTAACTCAGACACTTCAATAATTTTATCCGATTCTTTATCTGTTCTGACCTCATTAGAAAGTAATATTTCCCTCAATATTAAAACTAATCCGTGCATTCTAAAAAATTAAAGAAATATTACATAACATATTGATAACTGGAAAAGAAGTATATTTTGTTTGGGTAAAAGCCCACATAGGTTTAAAAAATAATGAAATTGTTGACGCCTTAGCAAAAGAAAGCATTAACACAGGATTTTCGTATGAACCAAAATTATGCCTCACTGATGCTTTCTCAGTTACAAGAACGAATTTAAAAAACAAATGGAAACACTTATGGTATGATTTCTGTTCCTCTAGTCAAACAAGATATACTCTTATACATCCTGATCTTCCGACTAAGTTCTGGCACGATGGTTATGATTTTCCACGAAAATATGTTACAACAGTAAATCATATGAAATTTGGTCATGCTCGATACCCAACACACCTATACAAAATAAAAGTAGTGCCCTCTGATATTTGTGAAACTTATAACACGAAAGGAGACCTTGATCATATTTTCTTTGAATGCACGAAAAACAAAGCAACTAGCAACACTTTTTATAACAATCTTATGAATTGCAATATTCAGTCTCTACTCAGTCTCAATAGTAAAACAGTGTTTGACTGCATTTTCAATTTTTTAATTGAAACAGAAATGTTACTTTGAAAATTATTCAGCATAGGTTAGTTTTGTATCCTTTGTTGTTTTCCTGTGTCTTTAAACCTTTATACTAATGTGGTCCTCTAAAACTGTTTGTTATAATAAAAACAATGTCCTGATAGACCCCAGGACGAGAAGCGTGTGTCCTTGTTTTTCCCTCGCCTGTCTTCAAATATAATTTTTCTTCTCTTTCTTTTTGTATAGGTTAGACGTAGGTAGAACTCTATATCACTATGTTGTGTCTGGCTGTATGGCTAATGGCCTAATGCCAAGAAAAAACATGTATATATATATATATATATATATATATATATATATATATATATATATATATATATATATATATATATATATATATATATATATATATATATATATATATATATATATATATATATATATATATATGTATATATATATATATGTATATATATATATAAATATATATATATATATATATATATATATATATATATATATATATATATATATATATATATATATATATATATATATATATATATATATATATATATATATATATATATATATATATATATATATATATATATATATATATACATATATATATTTATATATATATATATATATATATTATTTTTATTAAAACTTAAAATCATCAATAAATAATTTTTCTTATAAGCAAAGATATGATGATTCAAAAATATTTATTTACATTAAAAAAAATTTCCATGTCAGATCTGTTTTTGAAAATTGAATGCTACTTCGTAAGCTTAAGTCCACTGAGGTTTCCGCTGCCAGCGGTATCACCAGCTGTTCCTTCCACAGGGAGATTCTTCAATGTCGAAGACACCAACCTTTCAAGATGAGAATGGTTCTTTTAATGTGCTAATAAGAGGAATTTTTACTTTTTATTTTCTTTGGACAGTCTTTTCAGTAATCTTTTTTGTATTAATTGTTTCTTTTTCTTTATAGCCTTGTGATTTGTTTACCTCAAAGGATTTTCTGTCCTTTTGTTTTTCTTGGGTTTTTTTTTTATATTCTTGAGTTTTCGTCCATTTTTCCATTAATTTAGAGTTTTCTTGACTGTTTTTCTTACCTCTTTTTCTTCTTCAAAATATCGGAAAATGTATTTTCTGTTGTTGATTCTTCTTTTAAAGGATTGGAATCCACCGCGAATTTTTCCTTTTATTTCCCAATTAAAAGAAATTTTTGAAAAATTCGCTTTTTGAGACATCCACAGACTGCGCCAAATTTGTTACGGGAACGTTGCCAGAAAAATACTTTTTAAAAAAATGGAACAACTTTATTAAGTTAACATTTACAATTATTAGAGAGAATAACCAAGCTTGGTATTCTCTATTACAATGAAACAACTACGGTAAAGCAAAAACTATATCTGAGGTAAAGCAAGACTATAATAACTGAGGTAAAGCAAGACTTACTTTGGATTACAAGTGTTGGCTTTTATATTTTTGAATCTGCTGACGTTTAGATTTCGATAACTTTTGTAATATTGCGTTATAGAAAAATAAAGACATAAATTAGTCAAAAAAAAACCTTGCAAAAAAAATATCAAATTTCATAGTTAGTAATAATGATTAAATTACGCTTTATGTAACAGAAAATAATTAATCAGCAGTTCAAGATTAACAAAACAAATATTGTTTACATTTACTAAAATAAGGGTAATTAAAATGTATAAACAATAATAATGTAAAGGTTACAATAATTGCGTTGTAGTTGGGACTTATAATATTTTAATATAAAGGGGTAGATTTTCATATAACATGCATATTAATTATTTAACAATATACTTAACCTTAAGAAATTGAATTTTCACCCGCGTTTTTTACGCTGAGTTCGCGCAATTCAAAATTAATTTTACTTATCATGGAGCAACACTGAGTCAATTAAATGTTTGTTTGTTTTGTGGTTATTTATTGAATGTCCTGTGTAAAATAATTATTAAAATATTAATTTAATTACATGCACAATTAAAATTACTTTGGTTTACATAAATGCAAGCTAATATGTCAAATAATATTTAAAAAAAAATAATTTGTTTGTATTAATCCACCGTATTATATATTTAAAACGTAATTATTATACTACTAAAATTTTTCTCACTAGGTTCAAAGAATTATTATTCTACATAGAGTTTGACCATAAAAAAATGGCTAGTCGAGGCAAAATATTGGTTGATTTATGCAGATTGAAAAATCTAATTCTAATAATATAAAACCATTAGATAGCGACACGCTACCTGATGAATCGAATTAAATATTTGATAACTTTGACATAGAGAATTGTCCTATAGATATTGTAAATGACAATATTTCTACGGAGTCACTATTAAAGAAATCAATCACTGTTAATCAATTTGAACTAAATGAAATGGCTGAAAACTCTGGCAACATTACCACAGATATTATCACTTTGACTCCAGTCAAAGTTAATAATTTCATTGAAGAAGAATATGTGCAAGTAAACGACTTTAGAATTGATCAACCTGAAAAAGTTCAATCAGAAAATGATCCTGAAAGTCTACTAGATATCGATTATGTGCCAGAAAATTGGGAGAGTAACAGCGATACAGGTAATAATTTTTTTCAACATGGTTGAAAACTACTTTCTCTTTTTATTTTAGTAGAAGCAGAAAGCGGTAGTGTACAAGATGAAACAATAAATAATGATGATGGATTAACAAATAATCAAAATCAAGATTCAGATGGTAACAAAGAGAATGAAAATAGTGACGATGGTAAATATTTAAATTACACAGATACGATTTCCTCTATATAACAATGTAATATAATTTTTAATTTAGCTAACCAACCATTAACAAAACGTGGATGCCCATGAAAAAGAAGAATATTCGCTGTATCTTTAGAAGAAAGAAAGAAGCAAAAAGTTGAAAACCTTCAAAAGAAACACCCTGTATTAGCGGGATGTGATTTGGAAAAATGCAGACCAAAGTGTACATCTAAAATTAGTGAAAAACGACGAAATAATATAAATACCAAAGTTTGGAATTTGAATTGGCAAGAACGAAGATCTTTTATCTGAAGCAATTCAAGTGCAGCTCCAATTAAAGGGCCGTCAGTTATATCCAAACGTAAACATACATATGTTATCACTTTTTGATGAAAATAGAGAGCGTCATAGAGTGTGTAAACCTTTTTTTAACCACATTGGGGTATAAAAAAAGTCATGATTGGGTTGTGAATTCAGTCCTTAGCAAAACCGACACAGAGAAAATCGAACCATCACCAGATAGACGTGAGAAGCAAGCATCCGCAAATAAAATTGACAGAACTCAAATAAATGAGCATATAGAGTCTTACAACCCTTGCATATCACATTATAGACGAGAACATGCGCCCAATCTCTGATATCTCCCTAGCGATATAACTGTTGTTAGCATGCACGCAGATTTTTTTGAAAAATATCCAAATATACCCTATTTTTATGACCTTTATCGTAAAGCAGTAAAAGAAAAAAAAATAGTTTTACGAAATTAGGGCAAGAGGAGTGTAAGCTGTGTGAGAAGTTGTCATAGTTGTCTCTGTGGATAGCGACTTGCGAAGCAAGTACCGAGAGCGGCGACCTCTAACCCTTAGTAGCGTGATTTTCATTACTATATTTTCATTTTATTTCAGTATCGAAACGAGTTCTCTGACCAAAAAGAATTGGATTTTTTAAATAAAAAAATCTATGAAGTCGATATCAAAACCGAAGGCAAGAGAAGCGTACTGTGGGGTAGCTGAGGAATAGAAACAAGATGTTTTGCAAAAACTTGGCGGATTGATGCCAAAAACCAGAAACATTTTTTGGGAACACCTGCCGGTTTCCTTGGAAAACAATGTTTAATTTATGAATATTATTAAAAAATATCTATTTTAAATATGTTATAATTAATAATACAGTGTTTGCATAATAAGTATTTCTTATATTTAAAAACCGTTAATAAATTTTAAATAAGCATACTAAGTAAAGACAAGGTAAAGAAACTTACTGGGATCTTACTTAGCAACGTCTCAATTTAACAAGGTAAACTACTAAGTGAAAACACAATTGGGTTTTTTTTGTTGACAATACAATTTAAAATCAATTGTTTTATGTTATAAACATAAAATAATAATCAGAATAATCCTATTGAAAAAAAAAACATAAAATTGATTATAAATAGTTGAATTCTATGGTTTTTGCTGTTTTTCTCAGCTTCAACTTATTCAAAGTTACTGTGTTTTTGCATATGACGACAGTATAGTGGAAATAATTCTCTCTCAGTTAATTCCACTGCCATGACTGGGGATCGAACCCGGGACATTTTGGTGAGAGTCAAGTGCAAGTTAAGCGCGTGGCCGACAACGTGTTTTTAAAAAATGATTTAAATTGTTACAAAAATATCTATTTAAAACTTTTATAAGTTTTACAATTAAGTAAAATATAATAATATAATGTATGTCTGAATAGAATGAGAATGAAGCTTTGACACGAAGTCAAGTATGTGCGTTGGAAATCTGTGGAGGCGAGTGGAATATAATGCTGACTCGTCTTTATTATCTCCTCTTATCTCTTCCACCCTTAGACTGGACTTTAAGCGAGGGTTGAAGTCCGGAAAGTGTCTTCCTTGGAGTTGGTTCTGGATGCTTGGAGTCGATTCCGTATTTTTTTGGATTACATAAATACTACAACATATTAGAGTAATATATAAAATAATTGTCCAAATACTAGGTTTATACCAGTGGGAAATATTATCTAGTAAATTTATATTTTGTTCGTTTTGTTTCATTTTATATCTAATATCGTTTAAGTCGTCAAAATTGGTTTGTAGCAAACTTATATTCTTTATTTCATAACTATAGGAAACATTCACTTTATAATCTATCCCAAAAATATAGTTGTTTACTTGATTTGGTATATCTGTCTGTATATATGTAAGTTTTTGATTGGGTATTTGAATTACACAATTTTTTTATTGGTTACAATATAAGTACCTAGTGTTAATATTCTAGCCCGTATTAGTGCTCTTTTAAGTCGTGATTGTGGAATTAATTGGTTAAATTTTCGAGTAATTTCGTCGAATAAGAATTTTGCGATTATAGCATAGTTTGTAAGTTCTCTTTTTATGTTTGTATGTAATTTTAATGCTTTTTCTAGGTCATTAATGTTTAATTTTAATGTGTTGTATTCGTCGATAATTGGCTGTAAAGTGATAGTTCTTAGTAGGATCCATTTGTTTATTATGTTTTTGCGTTTTCCTAAAGGTGGTGGTAGTAATCCAGGGTTATTATCTAATCTTCTGATTCGCTTTCCTCCATAGACGAGGGGGATGACCTTGTAAAAATATATCGTTTTAGATTTCTTAGATGTACCTTTCTTACAGATTGATTAATTTTATTGATGATTTCGCAGGTATTATCTGTATTCAACTTAATAATATCGGTTTTTGGTTTTATGTCTGGTTGCTAGACCAGTCCTTCTTTAAATGTGGTTTCTGGGTTCTTAACGTTTCAGTTTCTCTGTTGATGCACGGTTTCTTCAGTACGTTGTGATTTTTGGCTCACCGATTTGTAGACTCGTTTCATTTTGCTTCATGTTCATTTAAGCAGTTACAATAAATGTCCTGATTATAGTGAACCTCGAAAGGGTTTCAGCTTTCCATATGTCCTATGATTAGCTCTAAGGGAATAAAACCTGTGGTGGAGTGTATAAAATTATTGTATGCTAAAAGTGCGTATTTCATTTGACTTGAAATAGTGTCCTTGTTAATGTTTTTTAAAATTCGAGTATGTTCAAGTGTCGTTGAGTGTAGTCTGTCAATAAGGTCATCACTCTGAGGATTTCTGGCAGTTGTAAAATGAGCTTCGATTTTATGTAATTTTAAGTTTTTTCACTACGTCATTATTAAATTCCTTGCCATTGTCTGTTATTATTTTTCCAGGCGTTCCATAGAAGGTAAAAAATGTAATTAGTTGATTAGAGATATGGATTGCTGTTTCCGCGGATGTTTCAAATGCTTGGGCCAATTTACTAAAAGCGTCGATAATAGCTAGGAATTTTTTTGCTCCATGATAAATGAGTCCATATGTAATATTTGAAAAGGTTTTGTTGGGGTTTCTATAAACATCATTGGAATGTATTCTGGTATTCTTTTGCATTTACCTCATTTACAAATTTCGCATTGTTTTATAAATTCTTCAATATCTTTTTTGCATATTTGGCCAGTAATATTTTAATTTGAGTTGGTTTAGTTTCTTTTGTCCCTAGATGGTTCGTATTTCCTTAGTGATAATTAAGGATTAATTGTAGTTGTTCTTCTTTTTCTAATACATCAATTAATTTTATTGTACACCTGATTAGTGTAGGGCCTTTATTTGTAAATTTACTAATATAGGTTTCTCATTGTTTTTTATACATGTCTTCCTGTTCAGTAAATAGGTACATATTATTCTCGATCAGTAGTTGTTAAATCTCTTAGTAACTTGAGTAAATCTTCTTATATAGCTTCTGTTTGAACTTCGGCCTCGATGCTTGTTTTTTTCCTCGTTTTGTTACCTTAGGTTCAGCAGGATTTAGATGAACTGTTTTCATGTGAATTTGGTTTCGTTTTGTATTTACAGCTTCGTCTAATATGGATATGCTAACAGTAGGATCTTTGTCATTTATTGAATGGGCTGTTGACATTGATATTATCGGTCTATCGTGTGTGTAAATTTTGCTGGACTTGATCTGGTGTGGACGTATTTAATTCTCATTGTCGTTTAGTTAATTTTTCGTCTAGAAAAGCGTCTAATTCTGGGTCGACGTTTACAATTAGAGAATGTGAGTCCAGTGAATGAATTTGGATTCTTGATAATGCACCTGCAATAGTATTTAATTTTCCCTCTTTATATTTTATTTGATAAACGAATTCTTCAAATTCAAGTTTCCATCTTGTTAATTTCATATTGAATGGTTCTTTCAGATTGAATAACCATTTTAGTGGGCGATGATCTGTATAGATTGTTAACTTATGGCCATATAAATAAAGTCTGAAAACCTTGGTTACTGACCAAATGACAAATAACAATGCTTTTTCCGTGGTGGAATATTTTCGTTTTTGCGTCTTTTGTCACCATCAGCTTTCTGTAATCTATTACTAAGGTCTCTTCACTTAAACTTTGCTGTGGTGGGATGGACTTAGTGAGCCCGATTTACACTGGACAAAGTAGCGAGTGTATTGTAAATTGCTTATTTCCAGGCGTAATAAATTATCATTCTGGGTTACTTATTTATTACCAGGCGTGAAAAAATATTTCAAGGCATTAGAATTAAGATAAATGTCTTTTAGGTTTATTGAATCAGTGGAAAAATATTTCAACAGATTGTACGTACGTAATTTATTTACAATACCAAGAAATGCCCTTTATTGGTTAGCAGTGGAAAGCAAGAAAATAACAAAAATAAAATTGACATATTTTCTTTAAAGTTTTGAATAAGAAACTAAAATGACTGGTTACGCCGAAATAAGAACATCCTGATTTCATAAAAAAATTTCGATTTAGCTATAAGAAAGCTAAACATCTTAAAAATTTTCGTTACTTTTCATTTTGTGTACTCATAAGAAATAATGTCAAAAAAATAAAAAAAATAAAAAATTCTACCTGCTTTATAGCGGACCAAATTTTTGCTGTACAATTTTCATATTTCTGCTTTTAACAATATTATGTTTTGTTACATTCCAAAATCGCAGTAGGCATTTATTCAGTATAAAACTCCTTAACTATATGCAACTAACAGTACCTACTACTGTACTCGTAGCAAAGTAGTACCGCTACTTACTCCCAGTTGGCACTCATGGCGAATATTTCTGGGCGAAATTCTGCTGACGTATTTTCCGTCCTCCGGAAGTTGGCCATTGTTGATTGCTTGACAGTGAAACGCACAAGTCGTAAGGAGTGACTCTCAACAGACTAATCTAAAGTCATCCGCAAGGGATATCTGAGAAGTCGTTCCAATTTTCGTTCTCTTGTTTTGGGTCGCAGTAAAGACTGTGTGAATGGTTAGAAGAGACCGATTTCTGGTAACAGGATCTAATTACGATTTGGGCTAACTGGTAGCAGAGAGTGAGGTTAAGCTGATTTGGACGTGGTAATTATTTTGGAGAATTCCTGCACCCTCTTGGCTAGAGGGTCCACGGAAGGGTCCACGTTAGAAGGTCCACGGTAGAGGATCCCCGGTAGATGGTCCATTGTCCACGCTCGGGGCAAGACCAAAGCCACGCCGAGTCTGGAGTCCTGTGCATCTGAGGGCGAAGCCTGCCTAGCAGCTAAGCTAAGTACCGACAAAGACAAGTTAGTAGAGAGTAATTAAACGGTTAGGAAAACAAACAACCTACCCCGTTTATATGCCGCTGGTAGTGGATACGTCAGTGCCATTTAGGAGGGAATATCAACCCCTAGTTTTTATAATTACATTTTCTTTATCCTTTTTTTGTGTATTAACAGAGATAACCTAGACTGTTATCAAGTGTACTTGTAAATCCTGGGTGTGGCCACATTTTGGGTACTAAAGTGTTAGTATCCCTTTTCAACATATGAGTAACAGGTTATCAAATGTGAAGTAAACAGCGTATGATTAAGTCAAGTTTCTTTTGTAATCATTGTTTATGGTAAGTTCTTGTAGCTGACGTCTCCAAGCTGCACATTATTTTCTTCTTACTTTTATTGCGCGCCTACAAACTCATGAAGCGAAAATGCATGCTTCCGTCCACAAACAACGATTAACGTTGGCGCAAAAACAAGCGCAAATACAATTAACTGAAGGTATGGTTCTGAATACTATACTTACAGGACTAGAACCCAAAATCGCGCAGGTTGTTAGGGCAAGTGATCCCTCGAATATGTTAACAGCAATAACGAGAGTTCGAAGAGAGCTTCAATTAAATTATTTTGAAACACAAAAAATCAATCGCAGCAATAGTGCTACTACTCATATGCGCAACCCAAATTTATTCTTAAATTCAAAACAATTTTCGATTTGCAAACGCGCAGGACATATCGCTAACGATTGTCGTCAAAAACAACAAAATCTTTGCCCACCAAATTTTGGTACCTCCCAAAATTATCCCAGACCTAACTACTATAACCAAAATCCTGGAAGTTCGCAAAATTTCCAACAACAAAGACCCAACTATTACGGTCAGAACCCCGGACATTCACAAAACTTTCAGCAATAAAGACCACCAGTTATTACACCAAATTCTAACTTTAACAATGCAAGACCTCCCGTGATTCAACCAAATCCTAACTATTACAAACCAAATGTAAACAGAAGAATGCTTCATTTGAACCAAAATATTGAACCTGAGAACCCAGAACAGATTCAAAATTATTACTCTTCTGATAACCCTTACGAAAATATCAATGATGGATATTATACGGATAATGACCCCTATGCGAGTCTGAACTATTATACTGCTAATACTTCGGAATATGACAATACTAATGAGGATTATTATACTGCTAATAGTCCCTCCGAGAATTGTTATACAGAGGAACCGACTTTCGACACAACCCCTGCATACAATCAGGATTTTCGATTAGGCCCGCGTGCCCAATCGGACCCGCCATATCACAAAACCGGAGACTCCAGCATGACAGTACTACAAACCAAATTTGAACCTAGACAATTTCAACCCAAATCTCAACTTCCCGGAACAACAGTTTCTTTAAGTCCCTTGTTGTCTGTCAAATCTAAAAACTTATATTATATTTATGACGCTACCAACACGCATAAACTGTTAATCGACTCTGGCGCGGGATTATCCATATTCAAACCTAAAATTTGTAAAAACTACAGTAGGAGATGTTCGGAAAATATTACAATCCAGGGCATAACCGATCAAAAAATAACTATTAATGAAGCTGTTCTTATCCCCTTTGACAATAATGAACCATTCAAAATTTACGTATACGATCTCGACATAGAATTCGATGGACTCCATGGCTCTGATTTCTTAGAACACTATGATTGCATAGTGGACATAAAAAACAAAAAAATTTATAACAAACTTCAAAACAATTCCCATCCATAAAGTCACAGATCAGTGTCCATCAGACATACAAAACTACCCAAACCCAGACATTCAAGATACGCAATATTCAAGATACGCAATATCTCAAAATATAATTTCAGTTGAACCACGTACTGAACAAATTACCAAACTTAAATGCCATTTAACTAACACGGAAGCTATACTGATAGCTACCGAAGTAGATAAAGTAAGACTCCCTAACGCAATAGTCCGAATAAACGACAAAGGTGAATTTATTACCTCAATATTAAATGCAAATGCAATACCCAAAACTGTTAATCTTTTAAACATAAAATTAGAACCAATCCGAAATTTCTCACTAAACAAAATAGGCGATGGAAACCTTCAACATTTTGTGGACAGACAATACGAAATAAAGAACCAACTCCGCCTGAACCACTTAAATACATATATGTATATATATATATATATATATATATATATATATATATATATATATATATATATATATATATATATATATATATATATATATATATATATAAAGACATTGAATTCGATATTTTATTTCCCAGCACCACCCAATAACGAGAACCAGTAAGTAGAGTAAGTTAGTTAAGGATTTTAATTATTATTCAGATATACTGGGTGTAACGCCCTGAGGTCTGAGCTAGTTTTATTTTGTCGGAGCACTCGCTGACTTATCCGGGCTAAGTAGTGCTTCGGCTTGCTACATCCCCACGCCCAGTAAGTTTTGTGATCATATACCCTACCTTTTGGTAGGGGGTAGAAAAAGAGTAGCAATGGCGCCCAACGTAAATTTGGATGGGTAGCAATGACGCCCAACTAAATTTGCATTTGTTTTTGTTCTTTTTGGATATTCTTTTTTTTAGTATATTAAATAAGATTTGATAGTTCCGTTCTTTGGTAGTTTGCTGTAAGGTATCGAATTACAGTAGCACAAGTTTATGAAGTAGCACGACTAGATGGTCATAGCTAAATAGGCTCGCTTCGCTTATTAAGATAGGGGGTGAAGAAGCCACCTTCTTATGTCGATATCAGACTAAAACGTAAGTTCACTAGCAGCTCTTTTAGTTTTTGTTTAGTTTTTTTTAACTGTTGTTAAAAGATTTTCGCGTACAGACGCCTGCCGACGCCAAGCGTCGTTTTACTAATTTTACAGATTTTGACTATTTTATGCATTAAAGAGTAATTTTAACTGTTGTTAAAAGATTTTCGCGTACAGACGCCTGCCGACGCCAAGCGTCGTTTTGCTAATTTTACAGATTTTGACTATTTTATGCATTAAAGAGTACTTTTAACTGTTGTTAAAAGATTTTTTGCGTACAGATGCCTACCGACGCAAAGCGTCGTTCTGCTAATGTCACGGATTTTGACTGTTTCGCACAATAACGAATACTTTTTTTAACCATTGTAAAAAAATTTTAGGGCATAAACGTCTACTGGTTCTTTGTTTAAGGATAATTTGGTTTGATTTATGTTCTTTTTTTGTATTGAAGGTTTAGATAGGTTCCGAGTTCAAAATGCCTGGCGAAATAAAGTTAGATGTAAACCGGTTAACCAAGGAAGAACTTGGTTATGAGTTACGTGTACGAGGATTAGGTGAAGGAGGAAATCTCACGGTAGTAGAAATGCGTGCGGTACTTCGAAATGCCCTTCATTTGGAGAAAACTTCGCTGGCTATTAAAAGTCCGACATATCCATATAAGTTTGCTGAGGATTCAGTGGCGCTCACGGTTAATCTGGATACTGTTAATTCTCTTATTGATGAATTTTGTGGGATAGCAAATGATAGTAAGTATAAGGGGATAATGTCGAAAATAGCACCTGCGTTAGGTTGTGTTAATCGTTGTAGTCCGTCGAGTGAGGCTGAAAAGGAAACAAAGATGGATATTAGACTTAAACTCTTTTGTTAGCGGTGGATAGGCTTCAAGAAAAGACTAAGAAAGATCGTAAAACTCGGGATTCGACTGTATTTGATTTATCCGTATTGCGACAGATCGTAGGTCAGCCCGGCGCTCATAGTTCTGCTATGGAGGCTGAGCACAGCTCTAGTGATGAGAAGCAGGTGGTAAAATTGAAACCAGTACCAGTGAGAGACTGGGGGTTAAAATTTACTGGCCGACCTGGCGATATGTCATTTACGACCTTTCTAGAACGTGTTGAGGAAAAACGTAGGTCACGAGGTATTTCACGAGCGAGACTTTTTACTGATACCGTAGATCTCTTTGAGAGCGACGATCATACTTGGTACAATTAAGTTAAGAATTGGGCTACAGATTGGGAATCTCTGATTGAATTAATGAGGGAACAGTTCTTGCCGGAAAATTTTGATATGGATTTATTTGAGGAAATCAAGCGCCGAACTCAAGGCAGTCAAGATAGCATTGGGTTGTATATGGCCAGCATGATCGGGTTATTTAATAAGATGCGCACTCCTATAGCGGAAGAAACGCAATTGGAAATGATTTTGGAACGAATAGACCCATATTATCACCCTTTTTTGGCATTTAAAAATATCACGTCGGTCACCCAACTTTTAACATACTGTCGGAAGTTGGATGTTAAGCGAGGACTGGCCAAATCCTACATTCCCCCTCCCCCGAAAAAGAAATCTCTTGTACCAGGTTAGCTTACGCTTCTACTTCAACTTCTGTTCCTTCCTCGCATTCGAGCCTCGTGGTTGGTGAAGTTCCGACTACAAGGTCGATAACAACAAAATGTTTTAATTGTGATCAGGTAGGACATCGACATCGAACTTGTCCTTCCCCTAAAAAGATATTTTGTTTTAATTGCGGTAAGAAAGATGTGACCATTAGATCCTGTCGTGATTGTAATCGTTCGGGAAACCGCCAAGGGAGACGCTAAAGGGTCGCGTAGTTCCTCCCGATATAAGTTCTTCGACCGTAGGTGTTTGTGACATATCGCAAAAAATTTTTCTAGATTACGTCATAGCTCAGGTTACTGGGGATCAACGCCCTTATTTAGAAGTTTCGGTGCTAGGTTTTCCCTATGATGGGTTTGTTCAGTGCTAATGGTGACGCAGTGTAAGGTTGCTAATGGGCAGATGTGTGCCAGCATTGGTTATGTTTCGACTCCAGTTACTTTAGGGGATAAGGCTCGTATTATAGATATTTTGGTTATACCTGAATTGCCACATAAATTAATTTTAGGAGTAGATTTCTGGGTGTCCATGAACATAATTCCTGATTTAAGACAACGCATTTGGCATTTATCGAATCACGAACCTTCGACGGAAGTGTGTAGTATCCTTGATGAAACTTCTTTGAACCCTAATCAGAAATCAGTTCTGGAACAGTTAGTGGAAAGTAATAGGAAGTTAATGGGTACAACCTTGGGACATACACACCTGGTCTCGCATGAAATCGATTTACTTCCAGGCACGAAACCTATTAAACAACGGTATTATCCCGTTTCTCCGGTCAAACAGAAACTTATCGATGAGGAAATTGCAAAAATGTTAGATCAAGGTATAATAGAGCCATGTAAGAGTCCCTGGTCGTCTCCTGTGTGTATGGTTCCAAAGAAGGATCAAACTTTTCGTTTTTGTGTAGACTAGACGGCTAAACGCCGTGACTAAAAAAGATGCGTACCCTTTACCTTTAATTTCGGTTATATTAGATCGTCTGCGGGATGCTAAATATCTGACATCAAAAGTGCCTATTGGAAAGTACCCATAGCAGAGTCTTCAAAAGATTATACTGCCTTTACTGTTCCAAATGGTTTGTATCGATTCTGTGTGATGCCTTTTGGTCTGACGAATGCGCCAGCCACTTGGGAGCGACTGATTGATTCGGTACTAGGTCCGGATTTATAGCCGTCCGTTTTGGTATATTTGGATGATATAGTGATTGTGTCACAAGATTTCGAGACTCATATGGAAACCTTACAGGTAGTGTTTGATTGTTTGCATTCGGCTGGGTTGATTGTAAGTTTTGACAAGTGCCAATTTTGCCGTCCGGAACTTAAGTATTTGGGATATGTTGTAGATAAATTTGGTTTACGTCCAGACCCTGTGAAAGTAGAGGCGATCATGAACATTCCTTCTCCTAAAACCGTAAAGGAAATTCGTCGTTTTATTGGTACAGCATCTTGGTACCGCAAATTTGTACCACAATTCTCTACTATTGTGGCCCCCTTGTCAAATTTAACAAAGAAAAACATTGGTCGGTGTTGGTCGCCGGAGTGTGAAAAATCTTTTCGAATGCTTAAGGAATATTTAGTAACCGCACCGATACTTACTTGCCCTGATTTTAAACGAACTTTTTATGTGCAAACGAATGCGCGGCACTTACGCAAATTTTTGATGATGGAGAAAAGGTAATTTGCTATTTGTCTCGTTCTCTGACTAGTCAAGAGCGTAAGTATAGCTCGGTGGAAAGAGAATGTATAGCGTGTATTTGGGCCGTGGAGAAGCTAAAACACTATTTAGACGGTTTTCATTTCAAAATTATCACCGATTGTCATTCATTACTCTGGTTGCATCAGTTGAAGGACCCTCAAGGTCGTTTGGCCAGATGGGCCTTACGTCTACAACCCTATGATTATGAGATACTCCATCGCCGTGGTACCGATCATGACCTTCCTGACTGTCTGTCCCGTTCCGTCCCTGTCCTAGCTGATATCACGGAGGTATTGCCGTCCGAAGACCTCGTTGATAACACTACTGATAAATGGTATTTAGCGATGTTAGATCATGTCAAAAGGACCCCTTTACGTTATCCGCTATGGCGAGTTCAAAACGACTCCAAATTGTACAAACACGTACGTCAGAAGTACTTGGAATTGGCCGATCCTTCCGATCCTTGGAAATTAGTTTTGCCCAAGGAGAAACGCTTGGAAATTATTAGGTTGTCTCATTGTGATTCATGTAGTGGACATACTGGAGTCTATAAAACGGTGGCTCGGGTGAGTAATAGGTATGATTGGCCGAAACTAAGAGCTGACGTGGCCAAGTTTGTTAAACATTGTGAAATTTGCATTAGTACAAAGCCCGAACAGAAATCTCCTTCGGGTCTCATGTTAAGTAAAACCCCTACTATAAATAGACCTTGGACATTGGTGAGTGCGGACTTGATGGGACCACTGCCGAAGACGGCCAAAGGTTATATGTACATACTGGCGGTGTGTGATAATTTTAGTAAATTTGTGATGCTATTTCCGTTGAGATCTGCTACCGCTAGTAGTGTGACTAGAACCATAGAAGATAGTGTTTTCCTGATATTTGGCGCTCCGGCGACGATTATTGTAGACAACAGTGTACAGTTT
This sequence comes from Rhamnusium bicolor, assembly GCA_029963845.1. Lineage (NCBI taxonomy): Eukaryota > Metazoa > Arthropoda > Insecta > Coleoptera > Cerambycidae > Rhamnusium > Rhamnusium bicolor. Next base: position 36,647 of record JANEYF010003335.1, on the reverse strand, counting down.
CAAAGTAACTTATTTCGAGATTTGGCAAAAAGGTATAATGTAAAGATAGCTTACACTGCAAATTATCACCCTCAGTGTAATATGACCGAACGAGTAAACCGTGTAGTAAAGTCAATGTTATCGGCTTACGTGGGAAATAATCATAGAACCTGGGATCAATATTTACCAAAAATTGGATTCGCAATTAGATCAGCTAGACACGAAGTCACCGGCTTGTCTCCTAACTTTATCAATTTCGGACGTGAGCTAACTTTGGACGGTAATTGTGACAAATTATACCTTCTGACTCGAAATTCCCCGAAGTAGATCCGGAGAATCGTAAGCTGGCCTTTGCGAGAATATTTAAAGACGTACAGGCTAAATTATCAAAAGCGAGCAAACACCGGTATAATTTAAGGCGCAGACTGGACCGGTTCTTTCTAAATCAAAAGGTTTGGAGACGTTCACAGGCACAATCGGATGCAACAAAATACTTTTCGGCTAAGTTAGCCCCGAAATTTGTAGGTCCCTTCACCATCAGTAAGATTGTCTCGCCATGGACTTACGAACTTAAAGATCTTAATGGCAAACGTACGGTATGGCATATTAAAGATCTGAATGCTCATCCTCCAGATTCGGAATAGTTTCTTTTTGATTAGGAGAATCGATGATGAAACAGTAATAATGTAAATATAGTTTTGTGTAACTTCTGTATAGGTATTCTGTAGTGTTAAGGTTTGGTTTACTTGGTGGCTGGAACCCACCATTTAAGCTCTTATGGGGAATTTTTTTCTGGTGATACTCTGTGGCGGGGTTATTAGAATACCAACACCGTGGGATTAACCTACGTGGGGTAAAAGTCCCCAATACGGCAACTTTTATTTTATTTATACTTCGAGGGACTCCGGTTCGCTAGGAGCGGTAGCATTTCGCCCGGCTTCCTTTGATGGTAGACTGGACGGCAGGGGGTCTAGTTTTGGTTAACTTGGTTGAGGCCGGTTAACACCTTGTCAAGCCCCTCGATGCAGTGCTGGTCGTAACTGCCGATTGGAGAAGACTCCCACAAGTCTTTGGGTAGCACGTAGGATGATCAGGAGATGGGTCATCTTCCAGCTTTTTAAGCCTCTTCCTTAGTTGATATGGTTAGTATTAGGTAGCACGTAGGATGATCAGGAGGTGGGTCATCTTCCAGCTTTTTAAGCCTCTTCCTTAGTTGTGAGGATTTAGTGTAGGTGGTTTATGGGGTACGGTTAGGGTACCTTCTGTGCTTATGAAGCCCAGTTTTCTTTTCCTTTTCCTTTATTATTATTTTTTGAAGATCGCCGTGCATATCACTTGGTTTGTTACTAATTTCACCTTTAATGGTATATTGAAGACAACATGGTTGGTGCATCACTGCCTTACAGCAACACTTTCCAGATCTACGCCAACCTCTGTCCAATAATGTTTGGTAGTCTTCAACAGTAAATGATTCCGTCCACTTACAGTTGGAAAGACGGTTTTGTCGTTTTCCTTTAATAATCGCTTCGGTGTTTTTCCTGATCGGAAAATTAATGAGCGATGCCCATGTTCTTTTTTTTCTTTTTCTCTTTTATTTTTTTTTATAGCGAGTAAAGGGGGGTTGTTACATTCCAAAATTGCAGTAGGCATTTATTCAGTATAAAACTCCGTAACTATATGCAACTAACAGTACCTACTGTACTCGTAGCAAAGTAGTACCGCTACTTACTCCCAGTTGGCACTCACGGCGAATATTTCTGGGCGAAATTCTGCTGACGTATTTTCCGTCCTCCGGAAGTTGGCCATTGTTGATTGCTTGACAGTGAAACGCACAAGTCGTAAGGTGTGACTCTCAACAGACTAATCTAAAGTCATCCGCAAGGGATATCTGAGAAGTCGTTCCAATTTTCGTTCTCTTGTTTTGGGTCGCAGTAAAGACTGTGTGAATGGTTAGAAGAGACCGATTTCTGGTAACAGGATCTAATTACGATTTGGGCTAACTGGTAGTAGAGAGTGAGGTTAAGCTGATTTGGACGTGGTAATTATTTTGGAGAATTCCTGCACCCTCTTGGCTAGAGGGTCCACGGAAGGGTCCACGTTAGAGGGTCCACGGTAGAGGATCCCCGGTAGATGGTCCATTGTCCACGCTCGGGGCAAGACCAAAGCCACGCCGAGTCTGGAGTCCTGTGCATCTGAGGGCGAAGCCTGCCTAGCAGCTAAGCTAAGTACCGACAAAGACAAGTTAGTAGAGAGTAATTAAACGGTTAGGAAAACAAACAACGGAAATCTACCCCGTTTATATGCCGCTGGCAGTGGATACGTCAGTGCCATTTAGGAGGGAATATCAACCCCTAGTTTTTATAATTACATTTTCTTTATCCTTTTTTTGTGTATTAACAGAGATAACCTAGACCGTTATCAAGTGTACTTATAAACCCTGAGTGTGGCCACATTTTGGGTACTAAAGTGTTAGTATCCCATTTCAATCATTGTTTATGGTACGTTCTTGTAGCTGACGTCTCCAAGCTCCAAGCTGCACATTATTTGTTTTTTTTTTGTATTTAGTAAATATAATCTATATATATATATATATATATATATATATATATATATATATATATATATATATATATATATATATGATTAAATATGATTTGAAGGAAACAACTACTCAGCGGGCAAATACCCCGACCTGCATTGAATTACACCTTCAAATCATGATAGATCGATAGCCAATATCATTTGTCAATTCCTAACCAGACATAGATCGATTTCGAACTTATTTGTTCTCTTCAGTATGCCATAGGTTATGGAACAGACAAATGATAGTGGCCAACCTGCTAGTTATATACCAACTAAGGTGAAGTGAATAGTGGTGAGAGGTATGAAACTTCTCATATGGTCTGAATGCTACTATCCGACCGACATTCTAGATGTCTCTGTGGCGGATAGCGACTTGCATCACAGCAAGTACCGAGAGCGGCGACCCCTAGCCCAAGTGGACTAAACTAATGTGATTAAATATGATTTGAAGGAAACAACTACTCAGCGGGCAAATTGACAAATGATATTGGCTATCGATCTATCATGATTTGAAGGTGTAATTCAATGCAGGTCGGGGTATTTGCCCGCTGAGTAGTTGTTTCCTTCAAATCATATTTAATCACATTAGTTTAGTCCACTTGGGCTAGGGGTCGCCGCTCCTCGGTACTTGCTGTGATGCAAGTCGCTATCCGCCACAGAGACATCTAGAATGTCGGTCGGATAGTAGCATTCAGACCATATGAGAAGTTTCATACCTCTCACCACTATTCATATATATATATATATATATATATATATATAATATATATATATAATATATATATATATAATATATATATATATATATATATATATATATATATATATATATATATATATATATATATATATATATATATATATATATATATATATATATATATATATATATATATATATATATATATATATATATATATATATATATATATATATATATATAGGCATTGAATTCGATATTTTATTTCTCAGCACCAACCAATAACGAGAACCAGTAAGTAGAGTAAGTTAGTTAAGGATTTTAATTATTATTCAGATATACTGGGTGTAACGCCCTGGAGGTCTGAGCTAGTTTTATTTTGTCGGAGCACTCGCTGACTTATCCGGGCTAAGTAGTGCTTCGGCTTGCTACATCCCCACGCCCAGTAAGTTTTGTGACCATATACCCTACCTTTTGGTAGGGGGTAGAAAAAGGGTAGCAGTTTCTCTCTATCTTAATATAAAGCAATATACTGCATTTTGAGCATTTAGTACTACTGACCTATGTAAAAAAGTGATTAAAATATACATATCATACTCCGTTCATTCATAAAAAGCTGTTTACCTGGGCTCGCAGAGCGACCCCTTTGTCGACTGTCAGTCTTGCGTAGTTCTCTAGCATAGACGCGCGGTGCATTATAAATGCATAAAATTCACTCCTGAACAATTCGCTACTGTACAACATTTATTTTTCTGTAAAAACCACGTTTTCAAAAATTTTCAATTCCACACCACTCCACTCCGATCCAGCACAGTCCAGTCCAGTCCAGTCCAGTCAAGTTCAGTCCAGTCCACTCGAGTCGAGTCGGCTCGAATCGAGTCGAGTGGAGTCGAATCGAAGTCTAGGCTAGTCTAGTCTAGTCTATAGTCTAATCTAGTCTATAGTCTAGTCTAATCTATAGTCTAGCCTAGTCTATAGTCTAGTCTAGTCTACTGTAGTCTATTCTAGTCTAGTCTAGTCTATTCTAGTCTAGTCTAGTCTAATCCAGTCCAGTCTAGTCCAGTCCAGTCCAGTCTACTCTACTCTATTCTACTCTACTCTGTTCTACTCTACTCTACTCCACTATATTCTACTATAATCTACTTTACTCTGCATATACTTTTTTCACTACCACTTTTCTTCACTATCCAGCATTGCAATTAGCTTATTTTTGTGTAAAGAGCATTTTTAAAATTTTTTTTTCGAACACCCTGCTTAAATTTTTTTACTACCAAAAGATTCGGCACTGTAATACACCTATTTTTCTGTACACACCACTTTTGCAAAATTTTTCAATTTTTTTCAAACAACGTATATATTTTTTTCACTTCCGAAGAATTCGGTATTGTAATACACTTATTTTTCCGTAAAAAATCACTTTTTTAATTTCAAAATTTTTCAATTTTTCAAACAAATCCGCTGTATATATTTTAGTCACTCCAGAAGAATGCGCCACTGTAGTACACTTATTTTTCCATAAAAACCACTTTTTATAAAATGTTCAATTTCTATCAAACACCATATACATTTTTTCACTTCCACACAATTCGCCACTGCAATATACTTATATTTCCGTAAAAAGCATTTTTTTCAAAATTTTCAATTTTTTTTCGAACACCCTGTTTACATTTTATCATTTCCGCACGATTCACCACAGGAACACGCTTATTTTTCTATAATGTCACGTTCTCAAATTTTTCAATTTTTTCCGAACACACTGAATATATTTTTTCCACTTCCGAACTATCCGCCACAGTAATACAGTTATTTTTCTGTAAGTCACTTTTTCAAAAATTTTCAACTTTTTTCGAACACCCTCTGTACACTATTTTGTTCACTTCCGAACGATCCGCCACTGTAATACAATTATTTTCCCGCCAAAACCACTTTTTAAAATTTTTCAATTTTTCTTAAACACCCTGTATACTTTGTCATACTTTCGCACGATCCGCCACCGAGATACGCTTATGTTTCCGTAAAAGTCACTTTTTCAAAATTTTCAGCTTTTTTCGTACATATTTTTCACACTTCCGCACGATCCGCCACTCAAACACGCTTATTTTTCTGTCAGTCACTTTTTAAATAAAATTATATATTTTGTTCGGTTGCGCCTTTAAAAACACCCCGTATATTTTTTCCTGATCATCGATCGATTCCCCGCCTCGCATATAGCAGGAATCCACGGCAAACAAATTTCGTATTTAGGACCCGGGTATATCAATCTTTTTTCGAGCCACCATATGCATCATAAAATTTAATTATTTTGCGTCAAAATTAATTTAAAGGAAAACGTCAAATATGACGAAATTGAAATGCTCATATCTTCTCGGAAAACTAACATAGCCCGGCGGACGGCATAAAAAAAGAAATGAGAGGGCCTATTAATTACGTTCGAAGCAAATTGGGGTCCCCAAACCCACAGTTGGGGCGGGGAGGAATGCGCAAGGGAGAGCCTACTCGTGGCAAATTTTTTTCGAAAAATCTCGAACCATGAACTCTTAAAATCGGCAAAATTAAATGAAAAAACTATTTGGGGCCATGCTATGGCGAAAAACGTAAGAGGGACGTTTTTGAGGAATGTACTGCGCAAACCGCATTCCGAAATACGAAAATTGAGGGCGACAGAAGCTAACGGAATTTTCGATCTGCTTTTTTTAAATTTCCTACGTTTACAAAATTTTAATAAAAACAAAATCGACTCTTTCTTATTTACGCAAATAACAAAACGACCGTTCCTCTATACGTGCTTTGATAATTTTTTTAAATTATACTTACTTTGATTTCCAGTCATTTTCGTGTCTTTTTTAGGCGACACATTAGGTAAGTAGTTAGAAAAGGATACAGATTTTATTGATTTCTTTCCTATTTTCGGCATGAAATTTAATTATATGGTATTTCAAAGGTTTTATTCGTCGCACATACACAAACTGTACACATTTCGCTGCACTTTTCTTGAAATTGATTACATTTTTGTCGGAAAATAGGAAACATGCATTTTTAATTGCGGAAACGACGGAAATGGGCCGTTGCAGGCGCTCGGGGTACGGAGAAGGCGACTTTAATGATTTTCGTCGAGGTTCTCGACCGACTTCGATTAAATTAATTGGTAAAACGACCCGCTTGGCTACGGCTCCGGGCGTTTACTCCGGGCAAAAACGTCGATGTTTAAATAAGGATATCGGACCCAGATTTTAATGCATTCTTAATTGCGGAACCGACGGAAATGGACCATTTCAGGCTTGTGGAGCACGAATAAGGCGACTTTAATGATTTTAGTCGAGATTTCCGACCGATTTCAATAAAAACTAATTTGTAAAACGACCCGCACGGCTACGGCTCCCGGCGTTTTCTCCGGGCAAAAACGTTGACGCTTAGATGAGACTTTTGAAAAAAATTAAAGCTATTTATTGGTCGGGGATGACGGAAAGGAGCGAAGATGAGTCCGTAAATGGTTACGTTGGGGTGGAACGCGGAACTCGTAGGTAATTTATAGTTTTTTTTCTCGCTAACCAAACACATACGGCCCGGGATGCGTGGTAACTTTTAAAAATTCGCAACTTTATTATTTATGGAAATTAAGATACTAAACTGTGGCAAATCGTTCTCGACACACGGGAGAAAAAGAAAAATGGCTACCGCCGTCCTTCCGCCTTTCAACTTGAGCCCTTGAAGACTCACAAAATGACCCGGATTCTTCTCGCCGGAACTGAGATGGCCGAACGTGAAAATTTCGAACGCCCGGAGTGGACTAGAAAAAAGGCTTTCGGAGGAATCGGAGCGCGAATTTTATTTGCGAAATCAGCAAAACAGTTTTTAAAAACAATTATTTAATTTCACACAACAAACAAATCAAATAACAATTAACTAACATGTCAGAATAAAAAATTGTAGACCGAATGCATCTTGAGGATCGTCTGCTGTGGTTTTATATCATTGGTGTACCACGTGTGGCCGTTATCCATGTTGGAGGTTATCGTAGCAGGAGACTTGCTATAGGGTGCATAACTCCTCCCTTCTTAATTGGAAAACAGGAGGGATGACTGTTTTTCCTTGTCCTCTTCGTTTTCCGTTAGTTGAGATTTTGTTTTTATTATATTTGTGAGAGATGTCCGTTTCCTGTATTGTTGGACTGAAACATGCGTTAAGTAGACTAGAAAAATAAATATAGTTATAATGAGGATAATCCATAATGCTTTGTTGTCTGTCTGTATGCTGTTTCTTCCAGCTTGTGAATTTGCATCTTACTAGTTCTTCTTTATATTTGTAAATTTCGTTTAACTGAATATCTTTTTAGTCGTATTGATACTAGAGTTTGTTCATCTATGCTATGATCATTTTCTGGTAAAGAGAATTGGATTTTGAAGGTTCTCGGTTTGGAAGTTTGTAAACGTTTTACCGTTTAATTGGATAGTGCAGTTTAGAGGTATGGTGAATAAATTAGGTTTGGATATTTCTGAGATTCCGTCAATTTAACAAAATTTTTGATGTTGTTGTTTTATTGGCAGGTATGATAATTAGATGTGCCTCGTTAATTGTTTCGATAATTGGTTTATCAAGATATGTAGGAGTAAGAGGGCATATTTTCCTATCGTCATCTAACATTTGTGAAAGGCAATTAACTTTTGTTGGTGGTTGATTGGTGTGATAGATGCAAATATTTTCTTTTTTAGGACATTCGATGTCTTCGTAAATAAGTTGAGTTGTGATTTTAAGGAGATATGGTTTTCTTTGGGATTAGTGTAGGTTTTTGTTAGGAATAGGATATAGGTGGAATAAATCATAAATGATGGAGTTTATCAGCAGAAAATGTATGGAAAATATTATTTTGTCGTTTCTATAGAACACTTGAGCAGATGCTAATTTGTAAAAAGACTGAGTGTTTTTGGAATCTGGTAATTTGGACCGTCAAACTAGAGTTTAGCAATCTTTGTTACAAAGATTTTATAGTTTCAACTGATATTATACTTGTGTGTAGAGTATGTAACCTGTCAAAAAAGTATTGCGTTTACAATATTGTCTAATAGAGAAATTAGATCTCTATATGTTAATATTATGCGATCAACTGTGCTTTGAGACTATTTATTGTTCTTATTTCGCGTGATATAACTTCCAAGCGATTTTTTATTGTTTTCATTTCCAATTAGTGTTATTAGGGTGTCATTATATTTTTGTGTTAATAATATAGTTAACTGGTGGACAATTTTTTTGGGTAAGGGTCCTTATTTTGAGAAAAACTACTTTTTTAACTTGCCGATGTTTCGGTAATTTTTATTACCATCTTCAGGGCAATTAATTATGAGTTTTTCTGGTCACTATAAAATATATATAAAACAGAAAACAAACAGATAAAATCGTTGGGTATTAAGAAACCTTCTTTAATGTACCTATGTAACATATATATATATATATATATATATATATATATATATATATATATATATATATATATATATATATATATATATATATATATATATATATATATATATATATATATGTTGTTTTTCAGGTTTTCGCGGGTGGTGAATGTTAAATTCGAGTAACCAGAAGCCGCAGTAAGCAGTTAACGGTTAGAACCTGAAGATGGCAGATGAGATTCTGCCGAAACGTCGTTCAGACAACCACGGTCCCTCTCGGGGCCTATCACCTACGCGGGAGTATACCCGAAAACGAATTTAACATATATATATATATATATATATATATATATATATATATATATATATATATATATATATATATATATATATATATATAACTTATAAATGTACGATTATCAGACTCTAGTGTGTAATGGTAATGACACGAATATCATATTCGTGTCATTACCATTACACACTAGAGTCTGATAATTGTACATTTATAAGTGATATATATATATATATATATATATATATATATATATATATATATATATATATATATATATATATATATATATATATATATATATATATATATATATATATATATATATATATATATATATATATATATATATATATATATATATATATGTGTATATATGTTACATAAGTACATTAAAGAAGGTTTCTTAATCACCCAACGATTTTATCTGTTTGTTTCCTGTTTTATATATATTTTATGGTGACCAGGAAAAACTCATAATGAATTGCCCTGAAGATGGTAATAAAAATTACCGAAACGTCGGCAAGTTAAAAAAGTAGTTTTTTCTCAAAATAAGGACCCTACCCAAAAAATTTTCCAACAATTAATAAGTCGGTCTAAAAACTTGTCTATTACATAATATAGTTAACGTCAATTGTTTCGTCATGTCATGTTGCAAAGTGTTTTTTTTTCTCTAATATTTTTATGGCGTTATCGTAACATTCGCCATCTGAAGCGTCTAAGGTTCCAAAAAGTTGTTTTGTCCTTTGTCTACTATGTTAAGAAGTCCTCGTTTTATCCTATAGTTTGGTTTTATATTAAATAATTTATTATCTGATTCGGTTGTTAAATATTTAGCATGATTAATGAATAGTCACACTATGTGTGTTTGGCTTAAATTAGGAATTGAGTCGAGAAAATGTGGAAGATTCTTAACATGTTCCTTTAAATTAGAACTTAAGTTTTCTAATTGATTAATATTGAGAAAATATATAAAAGTGTGTTGATTATTAGTCGTAAGTGCTTTACCTAAGGGATATGGTAGTACTGAGTTAATTAGCTCTTCCACCTTTTTATTCTTGTCCAATGATTGCTGGGACCAGGAGCAGAATTATTATTGCTTGCTGCATCTGCAACAATATCATTTCGCCGTTGTAGTTTAACTTTGGATTTATGATAGCTCCTTTTACGTTATTATTTTTTGTCTCTGTGGTAGATTTTGGTATTACTTTTTGAAATTTTGATTTTATTTTATTTCTATTCTGAACTGGTAATACGTATTTTTGTTACCATCAATATCTGGTGGTTCGTTTCGATTTTCGTTTATCTTACTAAAGTCTTTTGCTTTAGCGTTATTTTGTTTAACTGTCTCGTGTATGGCTCGCATATTTTGTATATGTACATCAATATAATATGTTTCCATTATACGACAATCTGTTATATCGAATGGGTTAATATGTTCAACATTACATTTTATTATTGAAAATGGTGTAAACGTAGTAACCGAGTGTATTGAGTTATTATAGCCGATAATTTCGTACTTCATTTGAGTTTTTATATCTGTTTTCGCGTCAATTAATTCTAAGCATTGTAGTTCGTCCAATAGAGTTGAATGAAATCGTTCAACGGGACTGTTACTATTAGAGTTTCTAGCGGTAGTGTAATGTACTTGTATTTTATGTTTTGTACAGAAATTTTCAAAAAGGTTGTTTTTAAATTTTGATCCTTGTTCACACGTTATTTTGTGAGGTATGCTAAAGTGAGATATAAAATTCAGACGGCTATCTAACGTATCGATTGAATTAATTTGAGCTGGGTATGCTTGTCCAAATCTTGAAAAGCTATCCAAGATGGTTAGAAAATAATTAGTTTTTACTTCAAATGTGTCGATGTAAATATGTTCAAATGGTTTGAGTCTTTGTGGGGTTGGTTTAAATTTAATAACGTTGGGGTGTCGCTCGTATTTAACTGTCTGACATATGTGGCAAGTATTTATGTAATTAGTTACTCGTCTATTAAGTTTGGCCAGTAATAAGTTTTTTGTAGTGAGTTTTTTTGTCTCTCTAATACCTTTATGACGTCTTACCTTCGTGGTGGTATTTAATTTTTTCGTCTCGTTCATCTTCTTCTTCTACGTCTTTGAACATTGAATTACACTGTATTAATTTAAAAGCAGAATTTTTAAAGAAATTTTGAATTAAATTTATTACAATTTCTAAAAAGTTATTTCGGAAATATAATGCATATGCCTTTTTTGGCTCGAAGTACTTTTTTATAGTGTCTATAGTGTACGTCCATGTTTATTTTAGGAATAGTGATATGTAATCGATTTTTTGGATTTTTATTTTTGAAAAGTTCAAGTTTTCTAACTGATGGTCTTGTAGCGTCTTGGGTTAGGAAAAATATTACCTTCATAATAATAACACCACATGTAATGACAACCCCGTTTATCCCTGAATGTCATAAATGAAATTGTGCTGGAGAGGCTTACACATTAAAGACAACGGACATACATCCAATATCCGAGTATACTACGATTAATCTATCTCACAGAAAAATCTCAGTGCCACGGCCGGGAATCGAACCTGGGACCCCGAGGTTTCGAGGCACGTACGTTACCTCTAGACCACGGAATCTGATTGCGATATTGATTAAGAGGTTATTCTGAAATGGAACAAGCTAAAATAGGGTTTTCTTGAGATGGAGTGTGATTAGCATTGTCTGATATTTCCTTATCGTGTGGCTGATTGAAATCTAGGTTAAGGGCAATGTCTTGTAATATTTTAATAGTAGGGGTTAAATCTGAGGTAGATGTTTCGTCCGTAATTGGATTTACATCGTTGTGAGGTATGGATTCTAAGAAGTCATCGATTATTTTATTTCTTTCGGTATCATTTAAATTCGGAAAAATGAATTCGTTTACGCCTACATTAATTTCTACGCGTGACAATGCTTCTGCATTTGTGTTATATTTACCCTTTTTGTAATGTATTTCGTACTCTTCTAGTTTAAGGCGCCACCTACAAGTCTCGAATTTGGCTCTTTTAGGTTAAAAAGCCACTGGAATGGTTTGTGATCTGTTATTATTTTGAATTTACGTCCAAACAGGTATGGTCTGAAGTATTTCGTAAATTTTATTATGGCTAGCAGCTCACTTTCAGTGGTGGAGTAGTTTTGTTCCGCAGAATTTAGCGTGCGCAAGGCGTAAGCAATTGGCAAATCTCTTCCGATAAGCCCTTGTGAGAGCACCGCTCCTATCGCGATATTCGATGCGTCTGTGGTTAAGTTAAATGGTTTTTCAAAGTCAGGATATCGTAATAAGGGCTATTATTTAAGATAGATTTGTATTTTTCAAAAGCTTCTACAAATTCTGGTGAATGTATTATTTTTTCGCCCTTTTTTAAACATTTGGTGAAAGGTTTTGTTATGTGTGCAAATTTTTTTAAAAAAGTCTATAATATATAAAAAAGTGCAAAAAAAAAGATTTTATTTCCTTCGCTGTGCGTGGTACGGGAAATTTACTTATGGCCTTAATTTTATTCGGGTTTGGTTTTATACCTTCGTATGTAATAACATGCCCTAAAAATTCTACGTCCTTTCTTAAAAATTCCAATTTATCTAATTAAATTTTTAGGCGAGATTCTCGCAGTTTTTGAAATACTCGTTTAAGATAAGTTATGTGTTCCTGAAGAGATGTGCTGAAAGATGTTATCTATATAAACTCAGCAAATTTTGCCTTATAATTCTTTTAATACATTGTCCATTACTCTCTGGAACGTTGCCGGTGCATTTTTTAAACCGAATGACATGCGAACGTATTCGTAGTACTCGTTCTCTACATTAAATGCTGTTTCAATCGATTTTAAACTCATTTATATTTGATGAAAGCCGGACGTGAGGTCAAGTGTCGTAAAGTAACTACATTTACCTAGTTTATCAAGAATATAGTTAATATTGGGTAATAGATACCGATCATCAATTTTTCATTTAGTTTACGATAATCCACTACTATGCACCATTTGCGATTTTGTTTTAAATCACATATGTTTAGGTTAAAGATCTCATATTCGTTATTTACTGGAATAACATGAAAAGGTTCGATAATGTGACAGAAATTGTTTTTTGGAGTGTTATTATATACTTCGAAATAGGCTCGGTAATTATGTGCTTAAGATAATGTTTCTGGAACAAACAAGTTATTTATTGTCCCTTCTGGTATAATTATTTCACCCCGAGAGATGTCTACCGGAAAGTCTTTAATGTCTCATGCGCTGGGATTTCGAAATTATAGGTGTTGTCAAGTGGCTGCCGATAAAAGAATGGTATCTCTAAAGTGCTATTAACTAAACGTTGGTGCTAACAGTCTATGGAAAGGTTCATGGCGATAAGATTTTTAATGCCTAAAATGCCATCGAAATATTCATGGAAATTAAATAAGAGAAATTCAATATTATGATTGCTCTGTAAATCAGAAAAAGAGGGTATTGTTGCTCTGTAGCGTATTTCTTTTTTGCCTAAAGAAGTTTTTAAATTGGACGGGTTATGTACAATATAATCGGGGTAATGTTTTTCAATTACAGAGGGATGGACGTATAACAGCCTGTATCAATAAGTAGTTTTAGAGGCGGTTTAGATATTTGTACATACGGTAATGCATTGACTGTTTTTACTTACACCTAAAAGAATATAAATAAATTCTTTGATACTTAAAACATGTTTGCGCATAACTGTATTTTGAGGTTAAATGAATATTGTAATATTAAATTTTCAAAAAAAAAAAATGAAATAGTATAGTAATCGCTATATGCTGCGAGTAAAATGCCAGTTATGTAAACCTGTTTTAATTATGCTCAAAGTTTGTTATTCAAATAATATTAAAATGTTTTGGGCAGCAATTCAATATTGTCTCACACTACAAAAGTCGTTGGCACAAAATTATTGTAGCACTAATTTATCAAAATATGTTCGACCACACTTACACTATTGTCCTTCCACGATCAAAATGTCTTCTTAATGTTTTTCACCTCCTCATTGGAAAAATGAATGTGGCTTTCATTTTTTGGAACCGCGATGTGCAACGTGTGGTACCTTGGGGACGTGGAATCCAAGAATGCTTACACCATTCGTAATGACCTGTAACTCCACAACCAATAATTTTCGCCAATTTTCTTAGTTACCTCCGCCTATGACCTCCAGACGTACGTGTTAGCAAGATTGACTAGCCAGTCTTCTATCTGGTCCAGGACAACTTCAACGGGGGAAACCCGCCTTTAAATATTGTTATCCGTCAAATATACTCCATTTTTGTGTAGAATCCATGAGTCGTTCTTAAAGAGTTGTGTTTATAGGGGCAAGCTGCAGTGCTGGGACATGGAAAATTCTGGCAGAAATTATTCACACATGTGAATTACCCACAGTTACTATGGGTCAGGAAAAAAAATGCCTTTGAGAATTTGTCCTACTGACAGCTTAAAAAAAATAAAACGGGGAAACTCGTGCAAAACAGGTACAGACAGCATCCTCTAAAATGTTGGCATCAATAGGTCCTTGTTTCCTTGAATATTTTATTGGTTGGAGACTGGTCACTACGTTTTACAGATGGTGTCGTCTGGCCCTGGGCTTTTCTTTCCATCTTATTTCTATTCTGGTTGTGCCTCGTGCTCGTGGTAGTGTGTTTACATGAAAAAATGTAATAAAACCCAAGTCAATTCTTAAAAACATAATTTTCTTACATAAAAATAAAGGTAAACACAAAGAAATTATAATTCAAAGAGGATAGTAAAACACATCTCAACTTTATTTGAAAAATATACGTACATGTTCTAACATAACCAGAAAAAAAATTAAATATCATACCCCTTTTTTTCTTTAAAAAAACAATATAACTTTTCCTATATTTTCCCAATGTTGCTTTACTCAAGTTAGTAAATGAAAGTGGAATAATTTCTCGTATCAAAATGTTGTATACTTATTGAAAAACTTAGTCAAATCAAATTGATTAAACAGACTACTTTGTTTTACTTTCATAATTTCGGTCTTAACTGTTGGTGAGGACCGGGGTTCAAAAAAAATTACTCTTACCAACCTGACTCTGCCTTTTAATATTTTACCACACTGTAAAAAAATTACCCGTTTCATAATTATTTGCGATTACTATTACATAAAATATAAATTTCTTCTTGGTATGTTACATAGTCACGTTTTCCTTTTATTCAAAAAAACAACAAAAAAAATGTTTTACAGTGTGCGTTGTTGTGGGTGAGTTGCTTCCCAGGATTGCTACTTATGTTTCCTATACTACGCCTATGTCGGCGTAACCATTACAAACAAACAAACACTAAAAAATCCAGCCAGAATCAAATATCTACTTTATTTTCTGAATATATAGAACTCCTTAAATCTCACACAAAATTATGAGGGTACATTACTTTCTCTGATAAAAAAATACTTATTAACTAAAACTTTTCTTACACACTCGAAGCTTTACTAATGAATGAAATAATACTCTGAAATTTTACTTTTTAAACTCGTTTTTTTTTTTAATTATCACTTATTCTCCAATAATCTCATTGATCGCTAAACCATTCTTAAAAAAAATGCTTCCAACAGGCACGTGTTTTTCTCTTCTAAAAAATGTAAATCTGTATATGAAGAATTACTGTGTCTGTATAAATCATCTTTCTACTTTAGACTTACTTTTTATACTTGATAGTTACCCAACTGAAAACTGAATACTGTTTAATCTTGACTATACCTTGTCTAATTGAAAAATTCGATAAAAGACTTGTTGACATAAATGAAAATTATATAGATCATTATACTTTACTACTGGTGGTGGAACTTTATGTTTACCGATCTGCATTGGACAAGGGCAGTGTTAAGTAGTCGGCTATTTGCTTTGCCATTTATCTAGTAGTAATCTCGACTCTTAGCTTAAATCGCCCAGCAACATTGCGTCATAACCCAATCAACTACTCGTCCAATTGGAATTTGTCAAAAAAAATTTAATGTTTCCTTTTACACACCGATTCGGTATTAGGTAACTTACTTTCTTCCCCCACATTATAAAGACTTAGGACTTATAAACGTATCACAACCTTTGGTACCATAATATACAAAGCTCATCTCATATTTACCTGTGTGAGGAAATCTGGGTACCATCCTATACAAAAAACTCATCTCATATCTACCTGTATGAGAAAACCTTGGTACCATAATATACAAAAACTCGTCTCATATTTACCTGTATGAGAAAATCTGGTTACCATACTATACAAAAAAACTCATCTCATATCTACCTATATGAGGAAACCTTGGTACCATAATATAAAAAAACTCGTCTCATATTTACCTGTATGAGAAAATCTGGGTACCATACTATACAAAAAAACTCATCTCATATCTACCTATATGAGGAAACCTTGGTACCATAATATACAAAAAACTCATCGCATATCTACCTGTATGAGGAAACCTTGGCACCATAATATACAAAAAAACTCGTCTCGTATTTACCTGTATGAGAAAATCTGGGTACCATACTCTATAAAAAAACTCATCTCATATCTACCTATATGAGGAAACCTTGGTACCATAATAGACAAAAAACGTACTCCATTTTTAACAACTACTTTCCCGGCTATGTGCTCCGATGAACATTGAATTACAGAAAAAGGAATAAGTTTTTGTCTTACATTTCTTCTCTTTTAAACAGACTTTCGAGGCCCTAAAAGTAGAATTAGCAACATCCTCAGTGGCAAGTTGAGGGTGGTTGTGAACTCGGTATCCTACCTCATTATCAATTCAAACTTATATTTCTCATATTTCTATATATCAATCACATAACACAAAAACTGGTACCATTCACATCAACTAACTTTCATCAATATATCATTTAATAAATCTTAATTTAACCTTTCTTACTGTCAACTTTCATTTGTTCGGTAAAAATAAAAAATACAACTTTGCTTCAAATATTTGTTACTTTCCTAGGAATACTTTTAATACTTTGTGCACCTCATTATAATTATTCTCTCCACCTGTTTTTATCCTTCCATTATCTTTTGCAACAAAAAAAAAAATACTTAAAAATATCATCCCGTCCTATCTTCAAAAAAATATATTTCGTTTGTTATTCATAAATTTATAGATCGAAAAAAAAAAATCTTACAACTTATAATTCGTCAGTTCATTATTCGCTCTAATTAGTTCGCCATCGACAAAAAAATTCTATATACGCTCTAAATGCGTTTCGATTATCAAAAATGAAAGTTAAAAAAAAATGCTTAAACTTGCACCTTACTGAAAAAATTATTGTACTATTTATAAAAAAATAGTGCACCCCACGAACTTTCTTTGCATATTTTCAAATCCTTTGGCAATAAGACATAAATCCGCTACTTTCTCATTCATTTTGATCACTCTGGCAGTTTAGACTAAAAAAAATATGACTAATTTTCTTAATATTTTTGTTTGAGGCAGTTGAGCAGCTGAAAAGTTATTTTTGGCTCGAAGTAAATTTATTTTCATATAAAGTGTTAATATTTTAGTTTAATTCTTTTTCTCCAAGTAAAGATATTCATTTACATAAAATAATTCTTTTTCTATTTAACTTTTAAACTTTACTGTGCATTTTTCAGTTATCTTTAGAATTAACCACTGCTAGTAAGTTTTAACTTTTTTACGAGACTTTTTATGTATACTTAATAATGTATGTATTTTAATATAAGATTAAATCGAGTTCAACCTTACTTAATTTCTTCAAAGAATGTAAACATTTTTGGAGCTCAAATAATAGTTTTCACTTTTGAATTAAAATATATCTCGAAATTTCGAGTGCCTTAAAAAAAATACCAAGAATTTTTTGACAAAAAAAACATTTTTTAATGTTAATAATTTTCAAATAATTGACTAACTACATTTTTGTTAAAAGTTCACACTGACGAAAAAATATTGCTATATACAGGGTGATCAAAAGTTGTGAGTCGCAATAGCCCACATTCAAAATTATTTCGTTATACTTCAATAATTTAATATTTCAAATACCATTAGAATAGAAAATAGAACCTTTAGGCATTGTCTCAACCATTTTTTAAATTACACAAAAAAAAATCCACATCGATTTCGAAATTACTTCAGCTCATTTTAGACTTTACCAAATTACTATTATGATAGGAAAATACCCAAAACTGAGTTGCGTACTTATAACGACTTCAAATTAAAAATTTTCCACTCTAGTCGTATACCATTATAACATAAAAATTACTTTAACTTTTAGAATATCAGTGAACACAGATACCCCCACAACAATCTTTTAGGAATTACTTATTGTAGATCAACAGAATATTTAAGAATTATTGACACAATAAAATACCAAAATAGTGAGAAAAAAAATTAAGGAATATTAATAGACTCCTAAATATCCATAGAAAGAAAGCTAGGGAGCAAAATCTGCACGCTGTCATAAAAAATAATAAATTGTATATAAACAAAGAAGAATACACCTATGAACAACTACTGAGTATAAAAGAAATTGAGGACGTAGACACAAAATCACAAAAAGTAATAGAGAGACCAGCACCTAGATTATACACTTCCAAACAAAGTCAAGACATAATAACCACTATCCGTAAAGAGGTTAGCAACGTGCATGCAGCTAAACAAGAAAAAAACAGATAAAAAACAAGAACAATCTAAGAGTTACAAAACAAGATACAATACAACTAAAAAATAATTGCTTCTTATTTTCACAAAAAATCTTTTTTTCTTTATTTAATTATAATTTTCACTGAATATATGAATATATAATGTTTCTTATTTTCACAAAAAAATTTTTTTCTTCTTTATTTAATTATAATTGTCAGTAAATATATGAATATATAAAATTAGTATTTAAATTTAGTATTAGGTTACTTTGTTTGTAATAAATAAAAATGTGTATGATAAAATAAATATAAAAATATTACTTAAATAAATTGAAATTGATTTGTTAAGATATAAAATATTAAATAAAATTAACAAATATTATTGTATACACAGGTAAGAAAATTAATTAATTAATTAATTATCAGAGTGGGTTTATAATGAATCAATACATAAGAGATTTTGTAGTTGAGGACATACATACATTAGAAATAGGTGCAAATGACGATTATACAACAATATTTCCCAGAGACGATAAAGAAAATAATTTCTCAATTTTTCATATGAATATAAGAAATATCAATAAAAACTTTGATGAATTTCAGGTATTTATATCACACTTTAACAGCTCTATAGATTGTATTGTTCTTACTGAAACCTGGACAGTAACAGACCTTAATCAAGTAAAACTGGAAAACTATAAATTAATATATAATTCTAACCAAGTAAATAAAAACGATAGAATTATTGTATATTTAAAAAACAATATAGCCTACACGCATAAACACAAAAAAATAGGGGAAGTAAATATAACTGAATTAAATATTCATTTTAAAAAGAAATCTTTCGACATTCTGGCCCTTTATAGACCACCATCAACTTGTTTGTCAACATTTCTTGAAAATCTATCAAGATACTTAAAAAATAAAAAAGGAAATGATTACAGTGTATTGATCGGGGATAATAATATTAACATACTTGCAACAAACGATGAAAACTCTAATGAATATTTAAATATAAAAAATCTTATCAGTGTTATGTATATGACAAAATAGGGACTCGAAATTGTAATTTTATTACATCTATAGATATTTTGCGCGCATCGACATGTTAAATTTACCAGACTTTATCATTACAAATCACTCGAAGGTATCTGTTGTTCACTGTTTCATATCACAAAATATATATATATATATATATATATATATATATATATATATATATATATATATATATATATATATATATATATATATATATATATATATATATATATATATATATATATATATTATACATATGTGTATATAAAATACCATTTTATATCTTACCACATCTCTCATTCAAAGAAAAAACAGAAATATCATTATATAAAAATTATCTTTGTCACTGAAATATATTTATACCGTCAACTATGTTCTCAAAAAGAAATTACTAACCCTAAAATATTCCTTTAAAATTTACAACTTATTACATTATTCAACTTGAAACTAAGAAAACATTTTTTTTCTCTGTTTGTGTTCCCAAGCACTTCACCGAGAAAAAAATATATAAACCATGATGTTACAAGAGTAAAATTTAATAAAGTTGCAATAGTTCACTAAAAAATTATATATTAATGCATATTCAACAAAAAAAAAACAATGAAAATTACTTAAGGTGGGTTAATTATGAAGAATTAACCCTAGGAAAAGAGCAAGGCGCCTCCACCACATGTCACGTATGTGCAGGGGAACAAAATAAGATTTAGAATGAAATATTAAAATGTTACTCGCTTGGCAACGAAGAGGTATCATTAGCACTCTTGGTTGATAAGTGAAGGGGAACAAAATAAGTCAGTGGTAAAATATACAATTTAGAATACAATTTATTAACGATTATCATTCACAAACCATACTTACTCCTAAAAACCCACAACTATAATTCACTACCCCCCAGCCAGGCCATCTCCCTGGGCGGGAGACGTGTCACACCCAAGACACCCGTTCAACCCCGAGAAAACCTAAAAAGCAACTGCCTACCATTTCTACTTTAATTCTTGGACTCGCCTTCAGTTTCCTTAGTCAGCATTAGGAAACTTACTTTGTTTCAGGTCATTGTTATAATTTACGCTGTTCCAGCAACTTTGTTTATCACCGCATGTTGAAACTAAATATTTTAATATTAATCCATATACTGTGTGTACTAATAAAGAGATTCTCAAAATTATTCATTTATGCGATTTACTATGATGGTATATCCTTCTGCGGGACAATTTGATAATTATTCTTAAAATCAATAGACAAGATTGTCAGTTTGATTTCAATAATCAGAATAGTCTAAGCTCAAATAAATCGTTAGATACGAAATTTGAAGGATTTAACATTAGAAAAAATGAAAGAAAGGAAACTCAAACTTACTGCGATAGTCCTATATGAGCCTCTCTTCTTTGGCGACCCGGTCCCGATGTGAATTTCTACTAAGTGAATTTCTGCTGATAGGTTACTAAGTTCACCTATCGGAGATTTCTCAAGAAGCTACTAAGTTCACCTCTTTGGTATTTCTTCAAAAGATGTCTTCGAAGGAGCCAATCGATGCACTAAGATGAACAGTAGCACATAAATTCGGAAAAAAATTCCAAAATTTTAAAGAATACGTTTATATGCTAATTCGCGGTGAATAGCAAATCAACTAGATTAATCGTACCAACTGCACCAATTTTATTTGAGAAATTGAGAAAACAGTTTTTGAAAATAATTATTTTATTTCATACAACAGAAAAAACCAAATAACAATTAACTAACATGTCAGAATAAAAGTCGTAGATCGAATGCATCTTGAAGATCGTCTGCTGTGGTTTTATATCATTTGTCGTTATCCATGTTGGAGGTTATCGTAGTAGGAGACTTGCTATGGGATGCATAACTCGCGGGGCATGGGAAGGGGATTTTCGGTGTCACGAACGTTCCAAAAGTGATATAATTTTATGTAATTACATAATAAAAAAAAAACAGAACATTTGGCGCCCAACGTGGGGCGAAAAGCCGAAAACAATATTTGTATATTTAGTATCTGGCAAAATTTAAAAATTTAAATAACAGCACAATTTCAAAACATAATTTTATAATTCTGTATTTTGTGTATATTTTTTTTTATTATTTCCCAAACAGTGACAATCACAGGTAATTTGTTTTATTTATGAAATTACGATCTGGTAAGAAAATGGAAGACACAAATCAAGTTGCTGGTACAACAATCCAACAAAGTGGAGACAGGGCAGAAAATGATTCAATGCTCCAGAGACTAATGGAGTGGGTAGCGGGAATGAACACACAAATGTCCCAGAACAATACACAATTACAAGAGAAAATGGATCAGAATAACACACATATAGAAGAACAACTTGAGAAATTAAACACACAAATAAACCTCAATAAAGCTCAATTGGAAGAAAACATAGAAAACATTAATATGCAAATGAATACGAACATGATCAAGTTTGAAGAGAATTTGGGGAAGACGATGGAAGAAAAATTAAAGAAAATAGAGGAAAACAACCAAGAGTTAAAAAAGAAAATGGAAGATTTAGAACGCAAATGGGAAAACATGAGAAACATTACTGGGGAAGAAATAAACACAAAAATATTGGAAAGTACAGAAGATTTGAGAACAAAAATTAGGATTAATGTGGAGGAAATAGTTGATGGAGGAATGTTTGAAATGGGGAAAACTTTAAAGAAGCATGGGGAAGTATATGACACAAAATTAAAAGAACTGGATAGAAAGATGTTAGAGAATACGTGGCTATTAGAAGAGAATACAAGGGTGATTCCACAAGGACAGGTATATACAAGCGGCAAAACGGAATTTTATTTTTACGGAGACCATAGGATACATCCTAAAGTTTTTATGACCAGGTTAAGACAGCACATGGGTACATTACATCCCAAAGCTGATTTAAAAATGCACATACAAAATATGATTAAAGGTGAGACGGATTATTGGTTCCAATTGATAGAAAGTAAGTTTCAAACGATCGATGAGTTCGAAGTTTTATTATTAAAACAATATTGTAGTGAGTACACTCAACAAAAGGTAAGACAAAATCTATTCAATGGTAAATATAATGAAAAAATTGGTATAAGTAGGGAACAATACATTAGGAGGAAAATTTACAATGTTAGGCATTTAGAACCTAAATTTTCAGAAGGGGAAATGGTACGCTATTTAGCAAGACATTTTACTAGTGACATACAAAATGTTATAATCACTCAAAGAATAGGAAATTTAGATGAGCTAATAGAATATCTACGGGAAATAGATGATCATAGGCAAAATTTTAACAAATAATAATCAATCAGTTCAAAATTACAATAATCAATACAATAACAGGGAATATCAATATAGGAATAATTATAATAATCAGAATAGAGACAATCAACTAAGAAATAACTTTTCTAATAATCAAAATAAATATGAAAATAAGTACTATCAAAATAGAGGTAAAAATAACAGGGATTTTTATGGGAAAAATGACAAAGATAAATATAATAGAACATATAATGAGAATTGGGACATGAGAAGCTATAGTGGGGGTAATGAGCATAAAAGACAGGAAAATTATAGGCCAGGGACAAATGATGCAAATCAAAATAATGAAAGAAAGCAAGTTAGATGGGGAGATAGGAGAAATTCATATGAAAATACGCGCACAGATGAACGGACATATGCTCAAGTGGCAAACACAAATATAAATAAGAATAAACGGGAAAATTAATATTTGCAATCTAATTTTGATAGGATAGAAACGACTGCACAAATAAATACCAGGACGGGAAATCAGGATTTTTAGTTAAGGAAATTTTAAACATAGATACTAGGTACGAACATATGCGTGAGTTTATAGGAAACGAGAATGGTCAAATTTCACAAAATGTAAAAGTTAGTCAATTACCTGTAATTCAAATTAAAATAAATAATATTAAATTAAATGCACTAATCGATACGGGTTCTGAAATAAGTTTATTGGATGAAAAGGTTTACAATATACGATTAAATAAAAATAATAAATGTATAAGGGTATCTAAGATTAAACTGGTTAATGCTAATGGGAAGAAGTTTGCGGAATGTAATAAAATATTAAATACTACTTTTGAGATTAAAAAATCAAACATTTAAAAATGATTTCGTGATTATTTCAGATATGAATTATGATGTAATACTAGGTAAAGACATTTTAACAGAGTTAAGGGCAAAAATAGACTTGGGTGATAAAATATTAATGGTTGAGGGTGAAAAAATACCCATATTTATGAATAATGTGAGCAGCAGATGTGCTGAAAATAATATTGCGGTAATTAATAATGCGGAAAATAATAATGCGGTAAATGGCAAAAGTGCCAACGATGATGATAAAAATAATTAATTAAATGGCGAAAAAGCTGATAGTGTGAATATGAATTGCGGTAAGCATACAGTGGAAATAAACACGTATGTCTTAAATACAAGTTTTAATAAGCCCGAAGAAATAATATTAAATTGTCAAGCCCAGTATGATAAAATAGTACAAAATCTGTTACAAAAACATATTTCATTAATTAATTTTGAGCCAAGAGTAGCTAATGGCTATACGCATAAACTAGAAGTAGATGAGAGCAAACCTTTTAAAAGTAAAACTTATCCTATTCCATTTAAATATAAAGAAAAAGTACAAAAATAACTAACTAATATGATAAACGCTAACATAATAGAATCAGCTAAAACTAATTACATTAATCCTATAGTCGTTGTCAAAAAGAAAGACGAAACGATACGTCTATGTTTAGATGCAAGAAATTTAAATTCCATAACCAAATCACAGTTCGACGCACCTCAAACAATCGATACTTTATTATCAAAAATTGGTAAAAACACTATATTTTCTAAATTAGATCTCAAAAATTCGTTTTGGCTCATTCCTTTGCATCCAGACTCGTATAAGTTTACAGGGTTTAGCATTGATGGACACATTTTCCAATTTAAAGTTGTACCATTTGGTTTACAATCGGCATCTTCCGCACTCGTCAGAGCGATGCAAATTATTTTAGACAAGTACGATAGTTTTTGTATTCATTATATCGATGATATTCTCATATACTCTGAAACAGAAGAAAAACATATTGAACATCTAGATACAATTTTAAATTCATTAAATGAAGGGGATTAAAATTAAATATAGAGAAATGTGAATTGTTTACAACATATGTAAAATATTTAGGCTACAAGATAAAGCAAGAGGGAATAAGTATAGGCCAAGAAAGAGTAAAGGAAATAAAGGACTATCCGAGACCAACGAATCTTAAAACATTAAGGGGACTATTAGGGATTTTAAATTATTACAAAAAATTTGTTCCAAGGCTTTCTGAATTAGAGGAACCGTTGATTGAATTATTAAGAAAAAATACTAAATGGGAATGGGATACTCGTAGAGAGGAAGCGTTTCAAAATATCAAGAAAAATTTTCATGACAACTTACTTTTACATAGTCCCGATTTTTCAAAACCTTTTACTGTCAGGACCGATGCGTCAGACACAAAAATAGAATCTAACGTGGATTAAATAAAATAAATATGATTGTGGTTTAGTCATTGCAATTTTGTGTAAACTAACAAACATTTTTCATAAATTCAAAATTTTATATTAGCACTCCGGTGCACGACGTCTACAATATTGCAAGAGTGCGCGACGGTGGTCTATTAGGACCAAATCTGAGTAACCCATTTTTGTAAAAATGATTTGAAATTGGCAAAAATTTATATTTTTCTTATTTATTTGGTTTTATTTTCTTTACTTTTTTTTGTACAAATTTATTTGAATTTTATATTTTACCTTAAAAATACAAATAAAACGTAAAAGTGTACTTTTGGATAAACTTTATTTTTAAGTACTATAAAAATTGGAAAAGTTAAAAATTCTGAAAATAAACTGTTTTTTTATTCCAAAATAGAACCAAAGATGGTAAAGGAACAAAATAGAAAATTAAATAATTACATTTGCAGAAAATAAATCTTCTCAAATGTAGACTAAGTATGCTGGATTCGCTCCTCAATGCATTCTGCACAACAAGCTAAAATATGCTCCATATCAAAGCCATCATTTACAAAATTTACAAAAATAACGGGTTTTACGTTTTTTGCAGTATTTGCAGTGACCTCTTTTATTGGTTGGAGGCTCAGGTTGATTCTGAGCAGTAGCTGATTCTGAGTATTTAGTAATTGCCGTGCGGATATATGTATGTAATCCCGATGATGTACTTCGTTCAGACATATAATCTTTTACTAACGCTTTTCCGAGTACTTTGGCTCTAACGTTATAGACCAGACTGAACGACAATTGCTCTGTCGTGTCGGTGGCTTTTTGTTCTAATAGAGTCACTTGTCACTCAAGTGTTACCATGCAAATAAATTCCACATTGCAACGACGGTGGTCTATTAGGACCAAATTTGCAAGTAACATCTTGACGAATTTTTTTTTTTACATTTGCGTACATCCAAACGTTACTTTGCTGTAGCTTAGAAGGTACTTGGCATCGCAGTTTATAATGATATTTAATAAAAAAAATAACAGACAATTACGCAGTTGTCGTGGACTAATAGACCACCGTCGTGCACCGGAGTGCTGTTAAGTGGGGGTAATACGATGACCAAACCACACGCTGTATAATGTACAGGGTACCTAAAGATAAAATTATGTTGAAATAATAAAAAGAAAGTAATAAAGATATTTTGCCAATACTAAAACAAAGAAAGACTCTAATATTTAAATTAAAATGATAATATTTGAGCGGTATGGGAGCCCAGTTTCAGTGAGAGACACTTACGTTAACTTTATTAATATCAAAAAGGTAAAACTTTAATAAATGTTGTTAAACGCTAGATATAAACACCTACCGTGTGGTAAATGAACGTTATATAATTATGTTATGTTAAAAAGCATCGTTCTTTTTAGAATAAGCATCAAAATGACTATTGTGTATAGCATGGCAGCCAGAGCTAAAATATTATTGATAGTAGGTACCAAAACCTTTGGGTAACCTGAAAAAAATAAAATTTTATTGTTATTAATTAAAATTATAAACTTTGTTAAAGACAAATATATTAAATTTAGTCATAGAATAGATACAAATAAGATAGCAATTCATGAATACTGGGAAAAAGTGCTATAAACTACTTTCGTAATTTGAGTAGCGTAAACTCTACGTTATCTGAGATTTTAATCATTTCTACGAAGTGCATCGTC
This sequence comes from Rhamnusium bicolor, assembly GCA_029963845.1. Taxonomy (NCBI): domain Eukaryota; kingdom Metazoa; phylum Arthropoda; class Insecta; order Coleoptera; family Cerambycidae; genus Rhamnusium; species Rhamnusium bicolor. Next base: position 9,820 of record JANEYF010003335.1, on the reverse strand, counting down.
TAACTTTAAAACTTTACAAAAGTGAAAGAGACTCACCTTGTGAGCTAATACAATGTTATAGCATCAAAATGTACAGACATTTAGAAGATATATGTGTAAAATTATGTCCAAGGAGGTACATAACCTTGACAAATATGAAGTTTTTTTTCCAAAATAAAACCATTTGTTATAGCTATGTCAGGAGAATAGCATCTATTTATTGTTTCCAGTCAGTTAGTTCTAAGTAATTTGTTGTATTTGAAAAGTTTCCAGCAATGATGTGTGACGAAGTCCTAAAACGAAAGGCAAATTAAAATAATGGGTTAAATGTGTTTAGTCATGCAAATATGGTATTGATTTGTTCATTAGTGATTAAAATAATCTCTGGTATTCGGTTTAGATGGTTTTAATTAGTTATATAAGAGTATTTGTTAAAAATTGTTGCAATTGTAATTTTTCTAAATATTCACAAAAGGCCATAGTATGGCATATCAAAATAAAGCTAATCATCTCTATATCTTTATTCAATAATAAAATTAGAGCCATAAGGTACAATAACGAAATAAAAAGAGAATTAAATTTTCATATATTAAATTTCAAAAATCAAGTGTCATGATTTATGGAGAAACGTCAGTTTAGGTCAATAAAAAGCCCATATTTAAGTTTTAGTTTGGATTGAGAGCTCAAGGCAAGAGTATGTTAATTTTATAAGAAATTTCCTAACCTCATTTTTAATTAATATTTCCTGAAAGTAATGAAGTCCATTCTCAAGTTTACGTAGATATTAAAACAGGGTTTGTGAACCTGAAAGTATATTAAATTAAATTTATAAATGTCATAAAATAATTCCAAGTGGAAATTAAGAATAATGTGAGTTAAAAAAAATAGCAAAGAAATAAATCTGAATAAGTTCCAGTTGCAACGAACAAAGAAAGTATTGTATGTAGTAGTAAATGTGCATCGAAAAAAATAATAAAGGTAAAGTACGTACCTTATATGTGTGATTTTAAAATAATAGTGGAGTGCTACGTAAACAAAACCAGTGTCCAGCAGCCATAGGTAGTCGAGTTTTATGAAACTGAAATTTGACACGCATGAAGAAGGGATCGAGGCACAGAGCAACATTTTAAACAGAAGCGTTATCCAGCAGAGATCGTCATAAACGTGAACTTCGAAAAATCGCCGTAAGGTAAATCACAAAAGAAATCTTAGGTAATCAACGATTAAAAACATCTATTTTAAAAAATCTGATCAGTAAATAAAAGGCCATTTTAATTTTAAGATATATTTGTGTACAATTGAATTTCCTAAACCATACCAGAAGCATTTAAATAAATTTATATTGTTTTGATAAGTTTGAGGGTGTTTCATTGGAATTGGTGCTGTATTATTTTTCAGACCACTGACAGGAAGCCAGTCGCACATTTGTGGTTGCAATTCCTGTCAGTGGTTTCCTTTTGTGTTGTTGAACCTAAGTTGTACCTATCCTTACAACTTATAGCCGTCATGATTACGAGTAGTGACTCAGAAACACGTGTCGACGGATTCATCCTTTTTTGCGGGCAATACCCATTATCCTTTTCTTCCTGTTACGTCTCATCCCGCAGTGACCTTCTATTCTTTGTTAGTCTAAACCCTGGGTAGGGGATACCACGCAGGCAGCTATAGTTGCCTCCGTGGCCATATTGTCTGATGCCCTGTAAACACGGGGTCTTTCAATTGCAGCCACAAATGTGCGACTGGCTTCCTGTCAGTGGTTTCCTTTTGTGTTGTTGAACCTAAGTTGTACCTATCCTTACAACTTATAGCCGTCATGATTACGAGTAGTGACTCAGAAACACGTGTCGACGGATTCATCCTTTTTTGCGGGCAATACCCATTATCCTTTTCTTCCTGTTACGTCTCATCCCGCAGTGACCTTCTATTCTTTGTTAGTCTAAACCCTGGGTAGGGGATACCACGCAGGCAGCTATAGTTGCCTCCGTGGCCATATTGTCTGATGCCCTGTAAACACGGGGTCTTTCAATTGCAGCCACAAATGTGCGACTGGCTTCCTGTCAGTGGTTTCCTTTTGTGTTGTTGAACCTAAGTTGTACCTATCCTTACAACTTATAGCCGTCATGATTACGAGTAGTGACTCAGAAACACGTGTCGACGGATTCATCCTTTTTTGCGGGCAATACCCATTATCCTTTTCTTCCTGTTACGTCTCATCCCGCAGTGACCTTCTATTCTTTGTTAGTCTAAACCCTGGGTAGGGGATACCACGCAGGCAGCTATAGTTGCCTCCGTGGCCATATTGTCTGATGCCCTGTAAACACGGGGTCTTTCAATTGCAGCCACAAATGTGCGACTGGCTTCCTGTCAGTGGTTTCCTTTTGTGTTGTTGAACCTAAGTTGTACCTATCCTTACAACTTATAGCCGTCATGATTACGAGTAGTGACTCAGAAACACGTGTCGACGGATTCATCCTTTTTTGCGGGCAATACCCATTATCCTTTTCTTCCTGTTACGTCTCATCCCGCAGTGACCTTCTATTCTTTGTTAGTCTAAACCCTGGGTAGGGGATACCACGCAGGCAGCTATAGTTGCCTCCGTGGCCATATTGTCTGATGCCCTGTAAACACGGGGTCTTTCAATTGCAGCCACAAATGTGCGACTGGCTTCCTGTCAGTGGTTTCCTTTTTGTGTTGTTGAACCTAAGTTGTACCTATCCTTACAACTTATAGCCGTCATGATTACGAGTAGTGACTCAGAAACACGTGTCGACGGATTCATCCTTTTTTGCGGGCAATACCCATTATCCTTTTCTTCCTGTTAGTCTCATCACGCAGTGACCTTCTCTTTATATATATATATATATATATATATATATATATATATATATATATATGTATATATATATATATATATATATATATATATATATATATATATATATATATATCTTATGTAAATAAATTTAATAACAAATTAATTCAAATTATTTCTTTGATTTGAAATGTGATTTAAAAAAAAGGTCATTTTAAATTAAGAATGAAAAACATGTGCAAATATATAATTACATTTAATGTAAACATTACTTACATATATATATATATATATACATATATATATATATATATATATATATATATATATATATATATATATATATATATATATATATATATATATATATATATATATATATATATATATATATATATATATATATATATATATATATATATATATATATATATATATATATATATATATATATATATATATATATATATATATATATATGTATATATATATATATATATATATATATATATATATATCAATATATATATATATATCATATATATATATATATATATATATATATATATATATATATATATATATATATATATATATATATATATATATATATATATATATATATACAGGGTGTTTACGAACTTGGGAATATATTTTTACTGAGGAGTAGTACTTGGTAAGAGAAGTCGATTGCTAAAAATTTACCTGTAGTAAAAGTTCCTGAGAAGTGGCAAAAAGAAATTTTTAAATAATACATCAAATTGTTTGAGAACCGCTGACGAAGCTAGCTGTATGCGAAAGTTATGGCCATAGACATATAGTAATGTCTATGGTTATGGCAGTGTTGCCAAATTTTATCTCAACGTCCATTACTTTGCTACAATTTTTTTCTTGTTCCAATAGAATTAGATAAATAACATCTAACTATGCTACCGATCAAAATGTACTCATTTTTTTAAATTAAATATTTTACTCGAAAATTAAACGTCTTGTAACAGCCAGAAAATTACATAACCCCATGGGTTGAATTGTTTTAGAGAATCTAACTACAGCTTAAAACATTTTTCTCACTATTGATTGATTGATTAACATTTTTTTACATCATTAAATTTGTTATTTTTCATAATATCTGTGTTTTTATGGAAATACAAAATGGAGAATTCAAAATATTTACATCTTTGTGAGCATTGTACAATTTAAAAATGGAAATATACCCAATCTATTATAATAAATTATAGTGAAGAAATCTCTGATAATTGAACTTATTTTTACCTTTACAAAAAACTTCTTGCAGAAAAATTCCTTAGAAGACTTCCTTCCCCAACCACAAACGCACATAATTCCTTCTTTGTGTAGGGCACTACATTCAAAAACTAAATAATGAACAATATTTCCATGTGTAATATTTGGAAATGCATCAAACCCAACCACAAACATAATTCACATAATTCTTTCTTTATGTAGGCACTGCACTCAAAAACTAAATAATTAACAATATTTCCATGTGTAATATTTGGAAATGCATCACCATTTGTAGTGGTCTTCTTTTTGAAAGTATAAACGCATCTAAACCGGGTTTCGGCTGATGGATCTAAACCAATATGACACTTTTTCCATATCAAGAGACAATTCCATAAAATACAAACTCGTCTCTATTTTGCGTACACAAAATTAACGAAATAAAACAATAAGATTTGTTTTAAAACAAATCTTGTTCAAATCTTATTTTTCAGTAACCATTAATATTAGTTTTTAAAACTGCGTTATACACTTAAAACACGTTCTGTTAAGTAAACGACGTTTGTGCTTATTCGATATTACAGCTGACGGGAGTTTCGATGCATATTCACTTCACATACAAACCCACAAAGATTTTATTTTTAGTTTCTCTATGCACAAAAAAAAAGAAATACGTTGTGACTTGTGAGTACGTTGTGGTAAATTTTTTACACATCTTATAAATTTCTATTTGACATACAGAGATCACGAAATTCACTACCTCAGGTGTGCAAGCAAACCTACAATCTAGGGACCTGTAATATCACTAAATTACAAACAACGATCATATCACCATTTGTAAACTCTATACAGGGTCGGACTGACCTCATTCGGCCCCATAGGCAATAGTTGTAATTTGTCCCCTATGGCCTACCCCTTCCACCAAGAAAGATCAATCGTTTTCAGGATATAAAGATATCCTATACCTAAAATAAGCACAATAAAAATTAATGTTTTTCATTATTGTTTATTACTAGATAAATGATAAATTCGAACATAAAAATAAATAACGAAAGGAACAACAATTCAAAAAAAAAATAGTTAGATTTGTACATTGTAAGTACAGGGTACAAGAAATATAACACAAATAATGTATCTTAGAGCTAAAACAATACACTACTTTCTTAACCTATAACCTCATCTTATTCCTTATTTGGTACTTTTCAAATTTTAATAATACACAATAACATAATTATAAACTTACTTCATAATTAATTAATTAATTATCTATAAGTACTTACTTATAGTATTTTTGCATGAACGGGAATAAAACAGTATTTTACTACCTCAAAACAGGGAGTAAAACAAGCGTTTATTCACTTGGAAACTAATGAACAGTATAAACATAATATAACGTCAACAATTTTATTATGTCAAACTTTTAATGGTAGAAAGAATAAAAAAATAAGAATGAAACATAAACCATAAAATATAACTTATTTCAAATCAAAATTAATATTAATAGGTTAATTTTCACAGTTCGCAATATTTGGTAATTAGTAATATTTAGCAATCTAAATGTCAAACAGAAATAAATAAAAGATAATGTCAAATAGACAATTAAGGTATCCTTGCAATACTTAACACTGGCATAGTTTTCCATGAAACACGAAACACTAAAACACCATATCCTGCACTCATCTGAGGATGATTAATACTGTTTTAAGCATCTTCAGATGATGCTAACTTGGATTTCGAAACGAGTGTCGAGTAGAGTATATGGTTTTTCTTTTTCTTTTTTGAGACTTACTACCACATGATTAATTCTTCGTTATCTAAAAAATATAGTTAGTTACCCAGTATGTTACTGGAAAAATAAAGCGTGAAACGACATTCTAAAAAGAGATAAATGACTTTGAAAAGGGTAACAGACTCGCTTTCCGAAACGTTAGGAAATTATATTATTATTTTTATGTCTAATATTAGTTGTTAAAAAACACCATCTGACTAATTTTTTGACTTAAAGTCACAATTATTCATGTGGTAGTAAGAAGAAAAAGCAAAAGAAAAATCTAGAGAATGCCACAAATAACGTTCAGACATTATATGGTGTTAAAACAGTTATATTCATTCCCAGGTGATGTCAACTTGGTTGACGAAACGCGCGTCAAAGGTTTCAACCCACTTCAGGACAAGAATACCTAAAAAGCTTTGTGGCCAATTACTATTCTTTAGTTTTTACATTTCATTTTTTTTAAGTAAAAATAATGGCCGCTCGTGGAACAATGTTGTATGTACCTCGGGAGTAAAGTATGTTTTAGTCCCTAACATGATTTCTGGGACTAAAGCACTCACTTTGGTACATAAATAACTGTTAATACACACAATCATCCAACACACCACTCACTGACAGGACTGCGAGAGACGAACCGAATCCGCATGATACCATAAAGATCAGCAGGTCAAAAGTGACCAATAGTTATTGCATCGACTCCGTCCCTGAGTTTCTACACTATACGCTTAGGGAGATTGGACGTTTGCGCATCGAAAAATCTGGTGGCATCATTGGCGACGCCATTTCCACTAGAAATGTCATTCCGTCATTTAATGGTTATTGTTTGGTTTTCTGTAGTTATAGTGCGATTTCTTTCATTATATGAATTTTTTGCGACTTTCTATGACTACGATAGGATATTTTAATACTTTGTGTAGTGAAAATAATATATTTTTTTATTAAGTGCAAATTGTATTTGACACTTTTATAAAAAACATTTGTAAACAACGTCATGTGGAGTGGAAGAATGTTCTAAGTTAAAACATTTTAAATCTAAAGGGATCACTTTTCAGAGGTATGTTAGTTTTGATCTGTTATTTTTTTCAATTCTACAAATTACGTGTTTTAGATTTCCTAAAGGAGATATTGGAGAAGTGATCAGAAGTTCTTGGGGAAAGCGAGCAGAGGCAGTGGTCAGAGAATAAATTTATTTGCTCCAAACAGTTCAAAGAAGGTGATTTTATGAAACTGAGACATAAAGTTTTCCTGAAAGCTGATGCAGTACAAAATTTGCAACTCACAAAGGAAACTGCGACAGAAATTTGTATGGACCAAAATATGTATGTTCCATCTACAAGTGAACAAAGGAAAAATAAGGCTACAAGTGTCTACTGTTATTGATGTCTTTTCACTAATGACACAATTGTCCTCTTTTAGTTCTACACAGACATCTTCATGATGACACTCTTCGATTATGAATAAGATTGAAAGTAAAAAGATGTTTGGTGTAAGATATTGCTTAAATATAATAAGATATATGTATTGTTAATTTATGTACTTATTTTTAGCAAAATTAATTGGTGACGAGACTGACAGTAGCTCTAATAGGAAGAGAGTTAAACTTATTCAAAGTATTCATAATTATGGGTAAGTTTTTTATATAAATAAGTACGCCATAAAATTTTCATTAAATAAATTATTTCAGTGTTTCGCCTGAGATTATAAAGAAATATACTGAAATAAGAAAGTTGAACAGAAGTCCAGAAGAAAGTTATATTCTGCCATGAAAAAATAAAGAATCTGAAAATGAAAAGTAACTACCTTGAAAACAGTTGTGCAAGAATATTATTTAATCAACCACAATAACTATTAATTTTATAATGTTTAAAACTATATTTCTTACTAGTTTAATTTTAACTTTTGGTATGTAGGTATACAATATTTAAGTGTAGGTTTTATTTTCTTATTTACTCTATATTTCTGAATTTATTGGAGAACAAAATATAATATATTGAGTTTAACTTTATTTATTATAATAGCTGTTTATGTAATAAGTCCATAATATAAGGGTTTATTGAGCAAGTCGTTTATATGTGAGTTGAATGTAGTGACCAAGGCCATAAAAAGGATGAATTCAATAAAGCTATAATATGGAGGAGTTGCATGTAAAGTTTTATGTTCGTCTGCTAAAATTAACTCATTATGGAGAAACATTCATTTTATAAATTTTGTATCTATTCTATGAGAAACAAGTGAAGTATGCTGTGTACTGTTTGTGACATAGTTTTGCAGCCATAAAGTACCTCCTTATGAGTACTAGTAAAATAAAGTTACTTTATTCTACTAATATTATAAAGAGGTACTTTATGACCGGAAAACTATGTCACAAACAGTACTTTACAATATAGTTATACATAAATATCTTTGAATTTATGAAATCTCAAGATTTTATGAATTAAGCCTTATAAGTGTTAAATATATATATATATATATGTATATATATATATATATATATATATATATATATATATATATATATATATATATATATATATATATATATATATATATATATATATATATATATAGATATATATATATATATATATATATATATAGATATATATATATATAGATATATATATATATATATATATATATATATATATATATATATATATATATATATATATATATAGATATATATATATATATATACAGTCACAGTATAAGATGGCATCTCATTCGTTAAATTTGCGGTAAAGGTGGCACCCACGACCAGTTGACTTCCAGTATACGGATGCCAACTTGAAAACACCTTAAAAATTGTTTTTATGTACGGCAATGGTACCATCTTTTGTTTTAACCGAAAATCGTCGGGATGCTGCTTTTGGTCATTTTTTGTATAATACTATACATTGTGGTACACGCTATTTCACCAAAGAGTGCGCTGGAGTCTAACCCGTGTATATTCAAAGATTTAAAACGCGTGAAGGGCAACTTCCATTTATTTTGGGTTTGGTTTGGCAACTGTGCTTTTCCTAATATCTTTTCGAGGGTCTATGTATAACATCCACGAGAAAATTTATTTTATTTCTTGTATGTAATGCGTTTAGAGATCTTCGCGTCATCCAATCTAATTATTACAGTAATTACGATGTCGAATCGAGCCTTACGCAAGGTGCGCATGGCGCGATATTTAAATTTGAATGAAGTATCTTATTTTATGTTGGTGTATTATTTATTTTGTCTGCTTAAAATTAAATTACTAATGTATGTAAACAATGTGTATTATATTAGTTTCAATTGCAATTTCAAGAATAATGCAGTAGTTTTTAATACTTATACTTCGATAATACATCAAAATAGTGTAAATTTGTTTTTGAAATAGTTTTCAATTTTTATCCCATTCTTTTATAAGTAAAACATGATCGTTGATCATGCCATGCTGATATTTCTGATTTGAATTAATAATTATTAGTTATTAGTTATTATTACAACATGATACTGCATAGATTCTTAATTTCTGTACCTTAATAAATTATATTTGTCTTAGTGCGTGTATTTTACACCTTACAAGACAAGGGGTGACAAATTTCGGACTTTTACCCTATACACATAAATTAGAACGAGTAACTTGTAATTCTCATAATTCTCGTAAGTCTAAATTATCGGGCAAGGGCATAGCCCTTCTAGTCCATTAATATTAGCATAAATAGAAGAAAAATTATACAGTTTTACCTCTTGGGGATTGTACGCGTCAAGTGAATAGTTTTCAAAATCAAGAAAGTTCCATAGTAGAAAGTGGTCGCTTAACCCACAAAAACCACCCCAAAGACACCCTGCCGTAGTTTTCTGCATTTTTCTCAAAAACCGTGTGCTGCGCAAAAAATTTTATAATTATAGAAAATATTCTATATAAAATTTGTCATAAAAAGGTTCTATTACTAAAGTCAATAAATGCAGTGGATTTCGAGAAATGAGCGATTAAATAACATTACGCAAGAAAACAAAGAGTACCTATATTGCATTTGATC
>JANEYF010003332.1:0-208795 GCA_029963845.1 Rhamnusium bicolor | reverse complement strand
TTTTTGTTTCTGGTGTCCCCTGTCTAATCTTAATAGTTTATAAGATATCGGTGACTGAATGTTCACCTACACTGTCACAAAGGCTACACAATAAAAAATGATGTTTAAACAGAACTTTGATTCAAGAGGGCTGTGTAAAACAAAAGATCTATTTACCGATTTTCATTTAGATTTTGAAAGTACTGCTGCATTATTTAAAAGTTTCTCGACAGTTATCATTTAAATTTTGCGTTTTTTTCTTGATTTACCTTTTAGTAAGTGTTTAAGTGTTATCTGGTTGTTAAAAATGGCTGTGTTTAGGCGCGAGCATCAAATTGATATGTTATAAGTATATGGAGAGGTAAAAAAAACCGAAGGGAAGCCAGAGCATTGTATGGTTGACGTTATCTAGAACGCGACCAACCTTGTGCACAATATTTTCCATGGTTGAAAGAACACTTAAAAAGGCAATATGGTAATGAACATGAGAACACATTTATTGTAAATGGTGAGGCAAAGATAAACACACTGGTCTGTGTTGAAATTGATCCAACAAGTTCTACAAGGCATATTGCCAGTAGTATCGGGATATCTCCCGAAAGATTCTACATAAACATAAGTACAAATCTTTTAAGTACCAAATCCATCAGCATCTTTACGAGGGAGATTATCAACGAAGATTGAATTTTTGCAATTGATATCCAGAAACTGGAGCGTCATCAGCCAAATATAAAACCATTTATAGTATTTTCGGACGAATCTCGATTTACCAACATGGGAATGTTTAACAGGAACAATACAAGATATTGGGCAACTGAAAATAACCATCTATTTAGAGGAGGGGTTTTCCAAGAAAGAATCGGCATCAACGTTTGGCTGGGTGTTATAGGAACACGCATTGTAGGACCAATATTTTTTGATGGACCTTTAAACGGGGCCCGGTACCTACATTTTCTACAGAACGAAATTCAAAATTATATTGAAGTTTTACGTGTGCAGCATGAACATGTCTTCTATCAACAAGATGGTGCATCGCCCCATAACGCCTGAGTAGTCACCGACTATTTAAGTGAAACATTTAATAATCTCTGGATAGGTACCAATGGTCCTATACGGTAGCCGGCGAGATGCCAAGACCTTACACCTTTGGATTTTTTTACTGGGCCCATATCAAGGAAAATGTGTATAAGACACAATCACATAACATAGGAGACCTTGGAAATAGAATTACGCAAGTGATAAACTCTATTACTCCAATTCAGATAGAAAACGTTCTTCGGGAATTTAAAGAAAGGATTAATTCTAGCCGAGAAGTTAACGGTGTACATTTTGAACATTTAAATTATGGTTAAAATAAATCATACCTACCTATTACTTTTAGTGTTTCACTTTTGACACTTATTTTATGTTTCTGCTTTGAGCAGATTTGTGACATATTAGTGCAGGTGAATATTCAGTCGCCGATATCTCATAAGCTATTAGGTTCAGACAGGGGACACCAGAAACAAAAAATATCCAGAAAGGTTAGTAGAATGTAAATTCAAGGTTCAATACAGGGTGTTCCATTAAAAATATCGAAGTAATTTGAGCCTCAAAATCACTTTTCGTACTACATCCTGTTCAGCCGGAAATGAAATTTTTATGACTATCAAATTTTACTCACCAAAAAACTTAAATAACCGTAACAGATTTGTTCCTACATTCATTTGTTTTATATGAAAATAAAATAATTTATGATTGATATAACATTTTCAACCGCCATTTTCTCGAAAACTGTCAAAGATATAGGATATGCTATATGTTTTGGACCTACAGTTTCTTGGGCAATCCAAATTTCGAATAATATACAGGGTGTTCCATTAAATATAACAAATTCTATACGGTTTCCGGTTAAACCGGAAATGAAAATCAGATCTTGAAGCAATCAAACTGTCACTGTATTCAACCATACAATATTCCAAAATTTGAAATCGATATCTTTTTTTACAAGGAAGTTATATGCTTGCTAGTAATATCGTAGGCACCCGGTATAGTTTCGATTTATTAATAAATGTATTAGTAATTAAATATATATTATTTTGTTCATAAATATCATGCCAGTCGTCTTCTTGTAAATCTTTTTTTTAAATTTGTATAATTGACAAATTTTTTAATGTTGTTTTTAGTAACAGTACTAGTTTTATATTTGTCAGTCTCTATCAAAAATAAAATAATAATAGGAAAATGATCGGTACTATTTTGTCTTAGATTATTTAGTTATTTATGTGAATGTATGACATAATGGATTTTTCTTTCTACGGCTACCTACTTTATGAGGTTTCGTAAAATAAGCAATTAAAAAAACTAAACCATCGATATTCGGTACCGAGTAAATAGCTATAAGCGCTTTACCTACTCGGCTACCATGCCCCTAGAAATAAAGATTAAAAAGATTTTCTATTAGGAACAAATACCCATTTTCAATAGTATTCGATGTTGTTAAAATCATTCAGGTAGGTATTTATATACACTGCTATTGCGCCAGTAAGAATTGGGTATAAAATTTATTTTAAAAGTCGACTTATTGCTGTTCTCAGCCATTTCGAAACTCTAAACAGGAACACTCGGCAATTTAAGCTTCAATTATACGAGAAAATATAGTATGAAGATTCTGCAGATTTCCAAGCAAGATATTCCTCGATATGTCCGCATCTAAAACAGGTACAATATTGGTAGCAAAAGTTTTTTACATTTGACGAGTTGGCAATTAAAAACATTTCAATTTATTTTAAAAGATTTGTTCCTAATTTCTGCTCTAGTTAAAGAAATTTATTAGTAAAAATTGAGTTAAATATATCTATCTCTGTTTTTCAGATTTGAAAACAGTACATAGTTTTAATACACTAACTTAGAGATGTATGTATATACCTTACATTATTGATTATATATGTATACGTATACATTAATTTAGTTATCATAAATGGCATCAAGACACTCTGGGAGAAATAGGAAGTATACGTCGCGAACAAAAAATAATAGCGTGCCAACAACTGATCAAGATAAAAATAATTTTAACAATAAAATTACAAATAATCCAGCTGCGTGTTAAAGTGACAGCTAAAATATATGATCCGTAACTTAAATCATGGAGTGTAATATTGTATTAACACTGAATGAAATTGTTTCCTTCGTAACTTAATATTGCATCAGTAAAAACAATTTTAATTAAAACATGTACGTTGTTTTTTTCTGTATCAACAAATAAATGTTCCTGTTTTATTATGATCGTTTTTTATCTGAGTATCACATTAATATTTCAAATAATTGATTGAAGATGAAGTTACTTTGTGAAACACTTTTTATTACTTGTCGAATTTTCACTATATTTGTTGTTTTTACAACTAGTTTCATCCTATTCAGACTAAATTATACACAGATTTTACTTTCATTTAAATATAAACTGAACTAAATAGAAGGATGGGTCACATTATGGTTGATCGTATAATTCAATTTTTGTACAGATGTTATGTCTAAATGTAGGGGTTTTTCCAGATAGTAAATTATATTTTGGTGTGATTTTTATTAACAGCATTAGGCGCGCGCCAATATCCTTTTGGCTTGATGATGGTCTCGGATGCTAGGGCCAGGCAGGACTATTGCCTTTTTACCATAGTCATCGCTGTAGACCTGGACCGGCCTTGTGCAGGGCGGGTTAGCTTACGAAGATTTCGCCAACCCTCCCTGGGTTCTGGCTGATGAACCCTGCTGGCTAGGACTTCTTCTGGCGCTCTTCTGACTTCGTCTTCTTCCTTCGCCGGCTTGTCACCCCCGGGGGTAGTCATCGGTCTGTCAGGGACTGTGCGGATATTCTGTGACTTGGGAATGACTGCCAGTACACAAAGTGTCAATTGACACATTGTCATCTGGATCATCGGACAAGGTGAGGATGAACTGTGTAGCTCTAGGAGGTGAAGGCCTACGTGCTTTCTTAGCACTTTCGTCCTTCACGAAACCAGGGGGACAACGGACACTGGTCGGTTCACTGACCGGTGCCCACAAGGTCTGTGGGAAGGTGGTTGGTTGCGTCATGTCTCTTCCGTGGGTTAGTCCATCTGTAAGGAAAGGATTAGTTATACTTACCCGTTGTCCAGTAACTGTATTCGGCCTCTTGTGCCTCGATGCGTCGGCCGGATCATAGGAGGTGGCCTCCCTGATCAGCGGGTTCCTATGCTCCTCGACTAAGGTGTACAGTTTCTTCACTCTATCTCGGATGATTTCAGTGACTGGTGTGTACTCTAGGTCCCTGAAGATGTCAGCGTTTCTAACGTACCATGGTGCGCCCACCGCTGTCCTGATGGCCACGTTTTCCACGGCTTGGATCTTCTTCAGATAGGTCTTCGCTTGGTATCCTCATGCTACGGAGGCGTAGGTCAACTGTGGTCTGATGAGTGCTTTGACTAACAGAAGCTTATTCCTCAGATTGAGACTGCTCTGGTTCCCTACCATTGGGTAGACGAGAGCTCTCGTCCACTTGGCCTTTACCACGATGGCTTCGGTGTTCTGTCTCTATGTAAGGCCTTTGTCCATGATTACGCCAAAGTACTTGACGGAATCGTGCCATTGGATATCCTCGCCGAAAATAGAAACGTGTCCTGTGCGGGTTTCCTTGTGTGTTTCCTGAAGAGAATCGTCTGGCTTTTCTCCGCGTTGACTGCGACTTTCCATTTGATGCACCATTCTTCCAGAAGAGAGGCTGTCTCTTGGAGTCTTCTGATGGCTGTTCTTGCTCTCCAGGATCTGGCCGTGAGGGCCGAACAGCATTAGATTATCCGAACAAGTTTAATAACCCAGAATTATTTAAATCTATTTGGTCGTTTAATATGTTGTAATTTTTATTCCTATTTAATTTATTTCTAGCGCATCTAATAGATTAAGTTTTTTACTTTTCCCACAAATATGTAATATTTTAGGTTGATGGTCGTCAGTTATTGTATGACCAGAATCTGTTAGGTGTTTATGAAAGTTGGAATGTTGTTTTTGTGTGTGAATATGTTCTCCATCTTACCCCGAACGATCTACCTGTTTGACCTACATATGAGGCGTTATATCCTGGGCAATCTAACTGATATACACCACATTTTTTAGAGATATCCGTTTTTTTTGCATTCAAAGGATATCTGCCTATATTTTTGTTAGAACTAAATGATGGTTTAATATTAAATTTAAAAAAAGTGTTGCTAATTAAATAAGAAAGTTGACCTGAATATGGTAATGAAATGTATGTTTGAACTTTTTTCTCGTTAATAGTGGAGTAAAGTTCTTTTAATAAGGACTTATTTTGTTTCTTGTAGATTAGATTGTTGATTACATTTTGAGGGTACCCATTATTATGTGTTCTAAGTCTTATTGTGTCTAATTCTTCTTTTAAATCTGTTTCAAATAAAGCCAAGCTGAAGGCTCTGACACACCGAGGCTATGACAAACCGAGCCTTTACTTGGCAATGAAATGTGTAAATATTTTAGGGTAAAATCAATATAGAAGATATATACACGAACATGTAGTTTATTGTCCCAATAGGATGAACAATAGTGTTTTAATTTATTTACCACCAGCAGAAGCCCAATTGCATTAACAATTATGTAACTAATGTGTGTGGAAATGCTCATTTAAGAAATCATACTCATTTACGGCTACATGAGTATAGCTGGACAGAAATGAGAAACAAGTATATTTGGTTTGAACGAGACTAACGATGGTATCGTTTGTAAACGATGTTGTTAATCAAACTTGACAATTAAATGACACATGGTTGACACATGAATTCGCAACATAAACTTAATAACTTGAAATTAATTTTTCAGACGTTGACACAACAGTCGAATATGCTTAAAAGGAGAAGACGATAATTATGACGAAAGAGTTGAAGGGAAGGTTCTGTGACAATGGGGAAGATTATTTAGAAGATGATGAACTGGTAAAATACGATTGGATTCTGCTTTTTGATATTGATGTTTTATACTTTCAGCATATTGATATGATTATTGTTTATTACATAATATACTAAAAACAGTCTTGTTCATACAATTGTGATAACAAAATAAATGTTCATTTGTATGTCTACTATATATCAAATTTTATATTGATGTCACCCTCTACGAAAAAATATTACATACAAAAATTAAATTATGCAATGTAACTCTTGTAAGTATTGAGCTTTTTGTAGCGATCTGGCGGAATGTTAGATCTAGAATTTTTATCGCATTGCATATACATAGCACTGAAATTGAGCTTTAAATAATAGCAGAATTCCAATGTAAATATTCTACACATACGCACAGACTTATTTAGGTCTGGCAATAGCTTATCCCCCTTCTATATGTATGCATGTTTTTATAACATGATATATCACTAGATGTTAAGAAAATAAAAATATCTGAGGAGGCCAGCACATAACTTTTTTATACCAGTATATGTCATCCTGATGTAAAAAAATCATTCTATTTAATTCTTCACTTACCTCAATTAAATTTTAACAGCGTACCTTGAAATGTTCCATTAAAATTTTTAAATAATTAATTATTAGCGTCATTCGATACTGTCAATAATTCATGTCATATATTTTAATAATTTCTTCTCATTGACATTGACATTTTTGTAACTAAATTAGACCTTTCAAATGTCAAACTGTTAAATTTTATCCTAACCCCAATTTACGAGGCCAAATGTGTAAAATATATTAATTTACATTCGGAAAATAGTCAAAATGGATTCAGGAGGGTTCAAAACGTATATATCAATCAAAATCTCGAGGTCGAAGAAATGACGATTACTATACTTCCTTATATTAGGTATAAGAAAGTAAAGAATAAGTTTGACACGACCAGATAATTTTCCGCCTTTTTTTTCTCACTTTCGTGTCTACCACTCGACTCCGACATGCCCTCCGCTGATTTTCATTTTATGCATCGATAATTGTACGAGAATACTGAAAATTAAAAAAATTTTCTTGAGGAACTTATGTAGGTTAATTGGTCCCTGGCTCCTCACCTATTAATTTTTTGCAAAAATGTTACATATTTGACGGAGGCGTCGTAAAAAATTAGAGGGTGAAACAAATAGGTGTTTTGCCGGAGTCGCCGGTGAAAATTACATATAAAGCAAAAAATATTGGCGGAGGCGCCGTTAAAATTAGAGGTGACAATAAATAGCTGATCTGAAAGCAAAATAAGATAAACAGAATTGTACGAAAAGGGAGAAAGAAAAGTCGAAATTTAAAATGTTGAAATGAGGAAGAATGATGGAAGAAAATGAGAGGGAAAATTATGAGAGTGGATGAAAGAAATAGAGAAGTTAGATGGACGATATGGAGAAGACAAAAGAGAAAAAGAGAAAGATGACTCTAAGTGAGGATAATAAGAGAGCGAAAAGGAATTGCTGAAAGAAGCTAGAGCGACAAAGGAAACAAGAGTCTATTGTTCGCAAGGCAGTGGCACCTACAGAAAGGGGAGCAGGAAGATAGACAATGAGTGAAACTGAAATGGAAATGGATGGCGAGAGTATAAGTGAGAGCAAGTGGGAGATCAGGACAAAGAGAGGGAAGAAAACCTGCGCAGATGTAGCGAAGGTCGGAGTGAAAGCGATGGTTGGAGTGGAAGAGCGATTGGAAAAGGGAGTAGGTGGAAAACCAAAGGGGAAAGAGTAGACTTAATATTAAGAAAGAAGGTAGTGGATGTGGGAAAAGTTTGGATCGAGGTGAAACCACAACTTGAATGAGAACAGAGGGGTATTTTTAACCAATGGAGGAGCTGTTGCTTTTATTCCTCAAACCAGAAATCGCAGAGAAAATACTGAAAATTCTAGAGAAAAGCGATAAAATCTAATCGTAATTAATAAATAGAAGTTATGGAGTTTTTTCCGAGGAATTCAATACCATCAAGGAAAAAACAATTGAACATTAAACAAAAAAAGTTGTGGCCAAGAAAACGGTTTTTTTAAAAAAATCAAAATGGCGGATTATAATATTTCTTGTTATAAAAATATATAAAGCACTTTTGTGATATCTCTAACCGTTTTCGAAATATTAATAACTCTTTGACTGAAAAACATTTCGTAACGATACAATAATAATAAATGCAATTTTACGTGCAATTTTGCAATTATTGTCTTAGTTTGACACCTACCCACTACAACTTGGCCCTCCTATTAATGGTATTATTTCTAACACAAGGCGCCTTTACCGCAGCTAACTGCGATGTCACTTAAACTGCGTGCTGTATAGGAGGTATGAGGATAAGTCAAAGAGCTATTAATATTTCGAAAACGGTTAGAGATATCGCAAAAGTGGTTTATTTATTTTTGATTGTAACAAAATTACAAGCCATTTCATTCCAGTTTGTCATTTTCTATAATGAATTAGGTTTCTGCCAGTCTAGTTCAGATGGTGCCTTTAATTTCTACTGGAACAGTTGGATTTGCAGATTTTTGCACTTATAAAAAAATGCCTAAATATTTATCTGTCTCTATTGCTCATATTGTACCCTCAAATGTTTGTTTCTTTCTAAACCATAATCGAGTTTAGTTAGCAGAACACGAGGGTGCATACTAATTTAGCATGCTGGAGTTAACACCTGCAGTTTAGGGGTTTGGTAAAATTTATATGTTTTCTGGTATTATCGTGTAATTTTATGATCATCATTATTTAAAAAGTTGCAGTTTTGATGTAACGTACCTTTGGGGTAATTTTCATAATAATATTGTAATAACTTCGTGTGCTAATTTAAGTTAACTTTCAGTTATTGTAAATCTTAAATTTACCCGGCAACGGATGTCGCCATTTTGTATCGTTGTTAGTGTTTTCTGTCTTTATCTATTGATGTTTTAGGTCACTTCGTTACGTTCATAACGGTGTGAAGAGTGATTGGTGATATTTTGAGTTTGGTACCCCTTTGGAGGAAATGCTTTTGTTTGTACCTTTTGTGAGAATTACCTATGGTGGTGTATTTGTCTTGTGATGCCTGTTATACCAGTGCATATATTTACCAACCAGACCTCTGTAGCGTAAGGTTTTCTAAAAAAAATAGAACGTTTTCTTAGTATTTAGTTCCAAACGCTGCTCTAGTAGAGCCTTGCCTAGTTCTCTGGCAAAGATACCTGCCTAGTTATCTGGCAATTGATTAACTTCTAATTATCTACAGTAAATATAGTCAAGCCAATCAAGCTATATATTTTTATTTATCTGGAATTCATTATTACCTCTCTACGAGGAACTAATAAATAATTTAACATTTGACAATTATCATATTATTTTATGTTTAGCAAATACTTATTTACGTTATCTTTCTATTTGTCTGTCTGTATACAGATATTCTAAATTCTATTTTCTTGAACATTGCCTTCATTTAGAAAAAAATATCTTAAATATAGTGAATATTATCATAGCTGTACCTAGTTTATTTTTTGAACTAGTATTTTTTTTTCTATTTAATTTAACTTTTATTGATATTTAAGTTAGTGGAAGTCTTCAACTTTCTAAGGTATTGTGGGATACGAATCCTAGTTTGGTTAGGTTGCAATTTACTCTGTAAATTTGTGTTGCCTTTCATATTTCTTTCTACATAGCAGAACAATTTAAACATCACAACTTTTGACATTGTTTTGCCTATATTACTAATATCATAAAACTCTCCTCTTTTTATGTAAATACCTGAACCAAGAGAAGAGGATATAACTGCTGGATCGAACTGAATGTTGTATACTGTGTGGAGCAGAAAAACTATATTTTATTCAACTGACATTTCATCTCAAGGGTAACTGCAGAACTGACAGTGGTGATTCATACTGATTCCTCTCAGGGCTGACTCATTTGAAATTACGTAAGATCTTCGTCCACAGCCAAATTTTATATTTGGTTAGAAGCAGTTTGTAAATCTAAATAACGTCACTTCATTTTTTTTGTTTGTTCTGTTGGTCTTCAACCATTGAATGGTATTTTTTAACTAACAGAGGCCATTTGAGCCAGCGTAAATTTTGTAAATATTCATACCAATCTTTATTATACTTTTTATTTAATAATATATTTTTATTCGACTTCATTCCCAAACTGTATTCAAGAATAACGCTATCTTTATCTATTAAAGTCAACTTTTAATTATTTGGTACTTACAAATATCCTGGCGCCCAGCCTAGATTTTGGTGAGAACTGAATTCAATATAAGCCTTTATTCACGACGTACTAAGTGAGCTATCGGTCAATAAGTACAACCACCAACTAATTGTTTTATGCCAACAATTGGGTGGGGTATGTTGTACGAAGATAATTGAATGTTCTGTTGAATGCAACCAAAATATATTGGGAGATTAAAAATTTTTTGTAAGGAAAATTAACTTCCGCCCAAACCAGAAGTGATATAGATAAACTGAGTATACGGAAATTGTTCCAGTAGTACCCTATAATAAAAAATATAATTTTCCGCCATTTTAGTTTTTTTTTTTTAACTTCCTTAAATACGTTAATATGTATACGACATTCTCAGAGGCAGATCGAAACATAAAAGAACAAAGCCGGTTTTCCTTCCTTTCTCCAAACATGTTTTCTAATACCATAGCAAGTTTCTACAATCAAATATTTCCGAGTGACAACACTGGCTCAAACAACTTAATAAATTGACTTACTATCTTTATTAAATGCAAACATATAGTTGTTGACCTTGAATCCTTTAGCGGAAATTATACGAAATTTGATTTTTGACAAAAAGGAATAGGAAAAAGACAAACGGTCATTGGAATTCGGGAATAACGACGAAATCGCTAATCCTAAACTTACTACATACATATAAATGCGTTTGGATTGTAGTAGTTCAAAATATTTAAATTCGTGGTAAAATTAGCACTGTTCTTTATTCAGATGGAGCAAGCATTTCATAATTTGATATTTATTAATCCTTGTAACGTAAAATGAACATGGACCATGAACCAGGACCTTTATTACTTAAGATTTTCTGCTATTATACTTATAAATACATACAAAGAAAGTGATATTGTTTCTAATTTATTATCATTAAAAATCCTAATCTGAATATACACCAAGACTAATGAACTATTTCCATTAATTTATTAATAAAATAAGTTTTTCCTTAATTACGTTAAGAAAACCACCAAACAATTGCATGTATAATTTATCTCGCAAACAAATAAGAGAAGCGATAAAACCAAGACTTTTAAACAATTTTGAGGAATGTCAAATTCACAATAAAAATTGCAAAAATCTTAAGGGGCCTAGTCGGGAAAAAGCTTCGGATAGCTGTGTCACTCTCTAGAAAGTTTTTATACATGCGCCGCTAAATAATTTTGCTCTTGACTATACCTTCATTGGACGTTTTATTCACCAACTTCATTGAGGTGCGATTCCCGATAGAGGTAACACTTCCTTGCTCCATTTGTAGTGACAAAGATACTTATTTAGAAAATTCATTTTAACCAAGTAGTACGGAATAACAGTTTGAAACTTGCTGAGCATAATTATGAAGATTAATTCTAGAAGACATGTATGAATTTTACCTCGAATTTTACCGATTGATATCATAATTCAGGAGCTAATCACGTTCAAATTTCACTTATATTTACAGCATAAATTTTCCCTACATAAAGTGAAAATTAATTAAAATAGATAGATACATGTACCCTCTAGTACACTTTCAACTACTGATCCTCCAAATTTGGTGTAATGTGACCAAACCGTATGGAAGAAATAAATTTTGAAAAATTACCTTACAAACACTGGTTCGATTAGCCCTCTTAAGGTTAAGAAATGCATATAAAAAAATGGTGGACAACCCTTAATTTACCACCTTAGAATATTTTTTATTACCCGAACTAACTCAAACATGTATTCTAATGACTACAACCTACAACCAAAATTTGAATTTCAAAAACTTTTCTATAAATTATTTATGAGCCAAATGGAAGTTTCTCGCATGTGCCTTTTGGTAATATCTTTCTAATGAAGCTTTTCTGAACCCATTTCATAAGAATTTTTTTTGTTTCATCTGTATTCAGTATTCAAGAGATTTTCGTATATTTTTAAAGCATCCTGTACATTGTTTATCAATAAATGTATACGCTTGTTCTATTATGTACTTTAATAAATTACTTTTAATAGGAGATATTACCATGTAATTCCGTGTAGACAACACAATTTGTATCATGGAAGAAAAATAGAATTAGAAAACCAAATCAATTATTATCAGAAGGGCATCAGAGCTCACAATAAATCTGCTGGAGTATCTCTTATTAATCGAGTGGTGTATTTCAATCGGAATGTGGAGTCCCTGGCGGGCATCAGAAATTAATGTGTGTGGTTGGCGTTAGCCCAGTATTTCTAACAGAAAAATAGAATGAACGCAAAACAAAATAAGGATTGACTTTAATTTTGATATCTCTAAAATGTTTTCAATGCAACCTATATTAATGAATGACTTGTTTCTTGAGAAACTTGTATTCATATTTGATTAGCTGCAAATTTATATTTGTTAAAATTATTCATGTTCAAAGTAAATTAGGTTAGTTTGAGTGTATTTTAAAAGTAGAATTTGTAATAACATAATAGCTATTTATGTTATGAAAGAGAAATTGGATATCATGACGTAAATAACATGAGCAAATTGCAAAACGGGGAGACAGTACAATAAACAATATTTACCTAGTAAACTTCTTTACATAACAGCTCTTCTGTTTCACCGTCTTTGTTTGTCTCCGCCAATCAACGTTTGGTGATTTTTCGACGACACATCAAAGCGGATTTACGCGTATAACTGTCTAACTTCATACACTTTATATAACAACGCAACACGATGTCAAAAGATCACCCCCTACCACCTACATGGCAAATATTATCAAAAAATTTGGAATAAAAGTTGTGTATGAAGTATTGCATAATCGCAATATAACAAAAAAAAATCTAAATAAAAAATAGTACTGCCTATTAAAGGGTTAAAAGGCATTTTCTGTTAAAACGAAAATTTTTTTATAAAAAATCTATCTAATATCAAAATGGAAATGAGTTAAATTTTGTCTCGTATATATCAGATTCTACTTTATACCAAGATAATTTAGTGGATATCCTAGAATATCCAGATTCAGATCCCAGTATATCTATTATTAATATATATAACGTCCTGATACATCTCAGAGGATGTCCCACTATGTCGTATATCCTTCAGGACGTCCAGCATACAAATTTTTTCTTATACGAAGTTGTGATTTTGAGATGACTTAACATAAGTCTGAAGGTACTGGGTACGGGAATACTGCAACTTCCATGGACAAGCCTAAATACTAAAAATGGTCTTAATCATGGTACAGCCATGGGATAGCTTTGGGCTGTTTGGATACTAACATTTTAATTATGGTCGGTATTCTTTTGACCTTGTTGAATAAATAATATTATCAATCAATTTAATTCTTTCTAGTAACAGAGCGATGTAAAAATAGCTGTCGTTCATTTGCTAAAACCTTCCAGGAATAGTGTGGAATTATGTTTCTATAAAAGTCAGATATGTACACAAGAATAAGAAACTAAAAATGATAAAAACCTTTTTAGTTATTGCAAACTTTTCAATGCTGAATAATTCAAATAGTAATAAGAATAACTCCCTCACTATACACAATAATTTAACCAATTGATTCATCGTCAGTTCATCTGACATTGAAAGGTTTAATAAATCAATGACGTTCATTATTGTGGACCCTCTTGCTAGACTTTATTTGGTGATGCATAATATTTTAGGAATATTTCTAATAGAAAACTTAATGACTCTTAATGAGTTAAAAGAGTAATAACTGACGAATGGGGACGTCCCCTCTAAGTTGGCTGAGAAAGCCTTACATGGAAGGGGGAGGATTAGTATATAAAATAAAGAAAAGTGTGGTGCCCCTGCCAAAATTCAGCTTAATTTGATTTATTTTTAACAGTATTCCTTAATTAACTTTCATAATTTACATAATGCGATAGAAAAAGTGAACAGTTTATTATCTGACAGACGTTTATTGTGGCTTGATATTGAAACTAATAATTTATTGCAGGAAAGTTATTAATACCCCATCCTATTGTTAGAAACCCTCAGAGCTTGCAAGTTTGATGAGAACTACGGAAAGTTTGAACGCTATCTAGTTAACAGTTCTAAATATCATCGATGTTGTAATTAAAGCACTTAGGTTAAACAAGTGCAGTTTGTATTATTGAGGTAATCTGCAGTTTCCGCACACTTTCTCGAAGTTTATATGCTAATCAAAACAAAACGATTTATAATATATTTAGTGTTATCTACTGGTCAGTTCTCAATTTAATTTAAGTAGTTAGTTTACGATTTGATAATATTTAACACGAAGGGTACTAGAATTATCATTCTTAAATTCCTTTAGTGTTTACAAGATTAAAAAATACAATAAAATCATTGCATGACAAACAAATTTTTGAAAATGATTTAAAACTGCGGAGTTCTTAGTTATGATTTAAAATTTACAATCAAGTCGAAATATTGCTATTCCTCCCTACGAAGCCATATTAGCTAATTATTGATTTTATCTCTGAAGCTAAATTATTTCTCAAAAAATAACCTCCTCGAACTCATGTCATCTGCTTTAATAAATATGATGGACAATATAAATACCTTGAATAAAAATCAAGCTACATCTTTAGCTCTATTAGATTTCAACAAGGCCTTTGACACGATAATCATAACACATTTATAGCGAATATCAAACACTACGATTCTGATCACTTGTTTTTACTTTTCTTATACCATTATCTACAAGACCGAACTCAAGAAATTATATTGAATAACGTCGCTTCTTCCTCTTATCTTAAAAAGGATCTAACCTGGACCAATTCTTTTTCTTTTATACACTTCAGATTTACGCGCAAAAAGTATTATGTCCAACTTGGGCCACGAGTGAACAGTCATTATGAGTCATATTAATCGATAAGGAGGGTATTCACGAGGTACGAAACAAAACGTTTCATAATTGAAGTGTGGCAAACATATGTACCTTATTCTTCAGGTTTTTCTTCCGCATAGGAGCTCACTAAAACTACAAAATTATATCTGGCTACTCTTTCTAACACTTGAGTGTCCTTTGTTAAGGTATTGGATAATCCGGATATCAACTGGCTGTCATCACATGCGCACAACACACAACAGTACATCTATTTCTGCAAGAGCAGTAACATTCTGTAATAGCTTGAGCTTCACCATCACGTTCTGCCAAATTGTACACACAATAGAGGTAGCGGGTAGGATTCATGTGATTGGGTTGTATTCGGGTTTTGCCGAGAACAGTACGAGAAATTATTTACGACAATGCCATAATTAGCAAGATTTGTATCTTCAGCTTCATAAATTAACGCCTGTACACCAGTGGCTGGTTTAACCCAACTGGTACATTCGCCGCTCGTTCATTCTCCTCAGGGCGAATTCCAGATGCATCTCTTCTGTCATACGAACCAAATCCAAGCTACTCCTCATATTTAGTACGTTTAATGGAGGCAGATCCCAGAATCATATACCCTGAGCAGATGGAGGAAACCTAAGATGGCCGGTATGGTCTTTAGTCCTAAAGGAATATAGGCTTAATCCCTCCCCAGTACACTGAATGTTAAGGCGACTATCTTGACCGAGTATTCTGAGCATAGTAATTGGGGCTCATGGGAGATCGCGATATTTGGTTCCCACCCCCTCTCTTTAAGGTGATCTTTTTCTTAGCAGGTGTAACTTGATGACATACAATACCTTGATATCACAATCGAGGAGGATTGTCAGATTTATTGACTTGGATTTATCAGACGTTTGGTAACGAGTTATCCTAGTATACACGACAATTTTCGTTCTTGACAACGGACTTCAAGGATGAAAGGTAACCTAGTCAAATATATCCGTGTTTGTAAACATGCAAATTGCCAACCCGATCCTTTACTCTAGTTAATTATTTGTAACCCTATTTAAAAACAGGGTTAGATTAAACACAAAAGTGACTATTTCGAAGTAAATATTGAAACTGAGTATTGCTATTATTATTTTGGTTAAGGAGGACAATATTATAAGCATTTATGTGAGTTCGAACAAAAATACGGACTATCGTTGAAAAATTCCTTATTGTTTTTGACAAAAAGGGATCGGCCAGATTTTGCTAGAATTGCCTTAGGTGAAATGTATTCAACCACTTTTTATGATGACAATAACTCCATCAATTATTATTCCGAGAGAAACAGTGAAACGTGTTGTCCAGAAAATAACATTACTGTTCAGTCACATCAATTTAAAACTATGAACAGATCGTTTGATTTGCCAGTTGCCGAAACATTCAGTCAAGAGATTACAACGCAACTATTGATAGAATGCAAGCCGAATTTGTAAGATTTGCAGATTTATTAAAAAAAGATCAATGTCCTTCCAATATTACAGTGATAAAAAAAACTTGTGACTACATTGCAAAAAGTGCAGACTCCGTCACAAATTATATCCATGTTTTCTCACACAACTCGAACCGAAAAGTTCATGTACAACCAACAGCTGTAGCTTAAAGAAAAGATAGGGGAGTTAAAAGTAATAATCGCATACTGTCTGGAAGACCAATCACAGTCGAAAAGAAGAAAAGGAAGAAACCTCAGAACATTAGCCTTAGTATAGAAATAAATTAATCCAGTGCAAGAAAACATTCACTTAACACTGTTCAATAACATTATGAAATACCCATGTTATATAGATCATTTTTTGGTTACACTCACTTGTTTTAAAATTTTTAGTCGAGGAAATAAAGCACTAAAAACGGCTCAACCTCCGAAATTTCCGCAGCAAGACGGATTTTAATGCGGTTTTTTGCATTCGATTCGTGAGAGCATCAGGAAATTTTGTGAACTAATCTGATGAATAGCAAATGTGCATATTTGCATTGTAAAAATGCATTCTTCAAAGTGCATTTAGAATAATTAATTTGCAACTCGGTAAAAATTGATTGAAATGAGTCCAAATTTGTTGGGGGTTTTCGGGATCGCTGAACACGAATATCATGGCGGCAACGGCCTCTGAGGTACCTGGAGCCCAGGGTGGACACTATCTACCTCATCTCCTGGAATTTCATGTGAATTTGTAATATGTTTAGTTAAAACTCATTAATCGGGGTTTTCGGGGTAGCATCATTTTTATACGAATTTGCATATATTACTCAAAATTATTTATTTATATATTATAATGAAGATGTAGATTCAAACAATATTTTTCAAAAATAATTTCTGAAAACTCCAATTGTATTTGTAATGTTTTATTGTTTAAAAATATACCACAAACTTATACAATGAAAAACATTTATTGTTTAATTACACATTGAAGTTTTCTTCTTCATTCTTTTCGTCTGCAAATCCAATTCCAACCGATAATTGTTTTTCTTCTAAATAATGTTCTACATTAGAACAATTGCAGCCAGCACAATTTTTGCAAGCAACATTACAGATTAATGTAATGCAGATTAATGCTATACTCAAGGTAATTCCAGGAGATGAGGTCCACCCTGGGCTCTAGGTACCTCGAAGAACGTTGCCGCCGTGTTATACGTGTTCAGCGACCCCGAAAACCCCCGAGTAACGAATTTCAACTAAATATATTAAAAATTCATAAGAAGTTCCAGGAGATGAGGTCCACCCTGGGCTCCAGGTACCTCGGAGCTCGTTGCCACTGTGATATTCGTGTTCAGTGACCCCGAAAACCCCCGAGTAATGAGTTTCAACTAAATATATTACAAATTCACATGAAATTCCAGGAGATGAGGTAGATAGTATCCACCCTGGGCTCCAGGTACCTCGGAGGTCGTTGCCGCCATGATATTCGTGTTCAGCAACCCCCGAAAACCTCCATGTAACAAGTTTGGACTCATTTCAATCAATTTTTACCGAGTTGCAAATTAATTATTCTAAATGCACTTTGAACAATGCATTTTTACAATGCAAATATGCAATTTTTCATTTGCTATTCATCAGATTAGTTCACAAAATTTCCTGATGCTCTCACGAATCGAATGCAAAAAACCGCATTAAAATCCGTCTTGCTGCAGAAATTTCGGAGGTTCAGTGCTTTATTTCCTCGACTATTTATGAGATGTGTATTTTAATTTTTTTTAAACGTTTACCAAAATGTGACCAATGTTTATGAAATAATAATAAATCTATGTAAATACTTGGTTAATTTTTCTTTTGTAGACACTGTACCTAATCACTAAAGAGATTAAATATATTTAAATGACTGAAACAATGTAGGCATTTGGCCAATATTTAACCTTAAATTCCACTTACAAATTCTACACCAATATGGTACATTTTTGCACTGTGATAGAACAGATTATGTAACTAATATTCTGCAAACAAAAACTACTCGAATTCAGTCACCCTCGTGACATAGGAATTGTAAATAAACGTCTGGGAGCAGAAGGGTTTTTATTGTTTTTGATATATAAATTTAGCGTATCATATTTCTCCCGTGCAATTATTCATTTTAAATATAAACACGCTTGATTTATTATAACTACAAACTGTCAACCAATAATAATTCTTAAATTCGTTTTTTTGTCATGGCCAACTGGGGTAAATATAGTAGTGTTATTGTTTGAACCTGTCAGTCTGCTTCCAAT
The DNA here is from genome assembly GCA_029963845.1 of Rhamnusium bicolor. Taxonomy (NCBI): domain Eukaryota; kingdom Metazoa; phylum Arthropoda; class Insecta; order Coleoptera; family Cerambycidae; genus Rhamnusium; species Rhamnusium bicolor. Next base: position 190,164 of record JANEYF010003332.1, on the reverse strand, counting down.
ATCATTATTGCTACTGCTTCTTCTTTATTTCTACGGCCAACTACATATACATGAAATATTTTTTGTTTATCTGTTGAATACACTCAGTTCCAAAAAAAAGTGACGCACTTGATTTTTGACCTAAGTTTTTTCCTTTTTTTTAAAAAAAACCAGTGGGCCGATTTTTAATTTTTTTTATTTGTTGGTAGGTAATTCCTTTGTCTTTCAAAAAAAAAATAAGGAGGTGGAAATTTTTTTCAACGCCTCCTGGATGGTAGTGAAAAAAACTCGAACCATGCTTTTTTCTTAATTTTTTTACTCACCCTGTGTGTTAATCAAGTAATGGTATAGAAAGTGCTTCCACTCTGTATGAAAGACGCTTCTTTTACGAGCATTTTGTTTTTTTATTCATTGATTTATCTCTAAAATTGTCCGAATTACAGCTTTTTTTGCTGAAACCTTGCGTATTACTTTCTGAATTTATCGAGAAACAGTTTTGTAGTGAAATAAACTGATACGAATTTTAAAAACAATTTTTATTAAACACAAAATTGCAAACTGGGATAACTGCTTAATACCGTGTATTGCCACCCCTAGCAACTCTAAGAGCTTCTAATCTACGCGGCATACTGGAAATTAGGTTTCTTATCGTTTCCATTGATATACGATCCCATTCTTCCACTAATGCATCTGCCATTTCTGCGAGACTTTCCGGAGGCCTCTCGCGAGAACGTACCCTTCTCCCTAACTGGTCCCACAAATGTTCTATAGGGTTCATATCGGGGCTTCTCGCAGGCCACTCTAATGTGGTGATACCCGTAGCTTCTAAAAAGTTTCGCACTATTGCTGCGGTGTGTGGTCGGGCATTATCCTGCATCTATATAAAATTATTGCCCATTAACTCTGCATGAGGTAAGACATACTGCTGTAAAATGTTAATATAGATTAGGCCTGTCAACGTCCGCCTCACCGGAAAAACATGAAGGGGTGTCTTTCCATTCATTGAAATCCCTCCCCACACCATAACCGACCCACCATTAAAACTTTCGCATTCTGTTATTAAATTCTAATTAAACCTTTCACCAGTCCTTCTCCACACTCTTTTTCTTCCATCCACCATGTTAAGGCAAAACCTTGACTCATCCGTAAACAAGACATTCGACCATTCAGGAATATTCCATTCTCCATAATTTTGAACGAAATTTCTTCTAGCAGCACGATGTTCGGGCAATAATTTAGGACCTTTTTGCAGGTCTCCTAGCTTTTAAATTAACTTCTTTTAGACGTCTACATACCGTCTGCTTACTTACTGCAACACCACGAATTCGGCGAAGATCTTGCTGAACATTTACCGCAGTATTTGATCGGTCCCGTAATATCCGCAATCTCAAGAAGCGATCATCTCTTGGAGAAGTTTTTCGAGGGCGACCAGAACCCACCCTTCGAGCAGCGCTTCCTGTTTGTTCGTACTTGCGGATCCCTCTACGAGCAGTTGCTTCATGGACTCCCACTGCACGAGCGGCGTAACGTTTACAACGCCCATCGTTTACTAAAGCAACTAATCTTGCTACTTGTTCAGGATTTATTTGAGGCATTTTATGTAATTTTAATCTCTAAAACTTTTTTAATGAAACTTAATTATTAATGACACAACGACAAAGAGTCAAATATGGAGCCATACAACAAATTAATTGCTATGGCAACGGCAATTGTTTTTTTAAAGGCAATGTGATCCTACAACGAAATAAATTTGTGGGATATACGCAAGGTTTCAGCAAAAAAGCTGTAATTCGGACAATTTTAGAGATAAATCAATGAATTAAAAAAACAAAATGCTCGTAAAAGAAGCGTCTTTCATACAGAGTGTAAGCACTTTCTATACCATTACTTGATTAACACATAGGGTGGGTCAAAAATTAAGGACAAAACATGGTTCGAGTTTTTCCACTACTTACCATCCAGGAGGCTTTGAAAAAATTTCCACCTCTTTATTTTTTTTTTGAAAGACAAAGGAATTACCTACCAACAAATAAAAAAAATTAAAAATCGACCCACTGGTTTAAAAAAAAAAAAGGAAAAAAGTTAGGTCAAAAATCAAGTGCGTCACTTTTTTTTTGGAACTGAGTGTATAATCTGATTCTCAAATTTGTCAATATCTTGACTATTATTGAAAATACTATAAAAGAACAACATATTTTTGTAATCAGAAAAATGTGGACTAGGAAGCTGTTGAATAAAAAATAGGGGTTTCTGTTTAAGAAATATATAGTTCGGTCGCGTTCTTTTTGTTTGTTATTCAGTTGTTTTTCTGATCAAATATTTTAATTCCTCTAAAAAAGTACTGAATTGATATATTTTTTTTTAATTTTTTTCATATCTTTCCAAATAAGCAAAATAATGCGGATAGGAAAGTTATATGGATCATCCTGTACAAATGGCTGTTGGAACAGATACATAGACTAAAAACCTCAAATATTTGAAGTTGTTTATATAAAAAATAACGTTCTTGCAATAAATACGAAAGGAATCTAATATTGATGTATTATTCATTCATTCATTATTCAACGCTTGTAACGGATTACGAGAACGGATAATTGGATTTTAATTTTCAAAAATGAGCATTCCATTAAAATAAGATGCAACATTACCCTCCTTGCAATCTATTCCATACATATATAAAAGCTCAAAAGGTTTTTTCTCCGGTTCCTCAAGCGGCTACCGCTTCACCAATTTTGATAATTTTTTTTTTTCAATGAAAGGTCTCTACCCTCAGATGAATCATGAGACATTTTTATATTTTTTAATCACCATTTTCATATGTAAAACAAAACAAAAACAAAAACTAATGCATGTTATCGTATGCTAAGCTCGGCGTTACTTGAAGCGACCTCTACCACCGACCTCTTAAGAAATGGAACTAACGCATCTTAGCCTGCTTGGCTTATTCTGTCTGTGCCAGCGTCACAGATAGGTTCTCTATGGCCAGTGTGCTGTTCGGTTATTATTTACATTCGAGTTTTCAGTTACTTTGCTGCAAACAGGAGTGTTTAAATGTGACTTCGACTTTTTACTTGCTTTGCAAATAGGAATTTAAACTAAGTATTTTTAGTTTAGTATATATGTACTCTGGCTGAACAACTAAATATTCTTAACTATTTAATTATAAGTTTATATAACAAATTCAAATTATTAACGAATATTCCGTCAATATTTCAAGGTTTTGATATAAAATTCTGTAAATAAATGTGCGGAGTATTTTTTCTTTGTGTGTGATTTCTTATACGCATGTGCGAAGAGAAAAGCTGAAGCGAACATTTTTTTTCCTAATTCAAATATATCATACATAAAATTTAAATAATTAATCGTACAGCGTGATCAAAAGATATTCTGTGAATTTTTTTAAGGATATTGCCGTCGATATACATATGTTATATAAAAAAGCTTATTTTTATTTTTTTTTGGCTTTTGCAAAAGATAGTACATCTATATGGAAAATTATTAGAAATTTTTCCGATTATGGCAATTGTTTAATATAATTTGGGTTATTTTGGGATATTATGAAATGGAGTGTGACGGTTTGTTCATTTTTTTACGAAGAAAAATTGAATTATATGTTTTATATTTCTATCGTTAAATAATCGTGTTGAGGTGGTGGTGAATGTTGAAGTGTTTTGTGAGAATTGCATATTAATTTTCGTTGTCGATATTATATTTAGCGGGAAAAATGAATATAAAGTTTTCAAAAGTATCTAATTATTTTTTAATAATTTAATGTACACATACCTTAAACTGAAAAAATGCACGGAGACGACTTCAACAATTACTGGGCAAAAAATAAAATGGCGATTATAAATAAATGATTAACGCGCGATATGTGCCTACTTGATGTTTTTTTTGTTTTTCTTTTCATTTTAAATAACTGAATAATAATTACTTTTTTTTTCGTTCAAAACTTCTATAATATTTATTTTAATATATTATATAAATGGATCAATATAAAATAATTATTTGGATGGATTCTTTTGAACTGAAATTAGTGCGAATTTCACAATCAAATTTTGCGACATCTAGCGTTGATAAATATCGATGTGGAGGTTATAGAAATCTGTAATATTGTAAGATTAAGATAATTTAAATAATTTCAATCTTTCTGGTACAAATTTTATCAAACATTTTTTATTAATAAGTTTTTATTAATTTTAAAAAAATATTGAAATAATTATCTTCTGTATTCCTGTTTTTTAAGTTTTACTAACTTATTAACATTTATTTATGTATGTATGTAACCACCACTCATTATCTATTGTAGTCCTGTGTCTGATGATGTGAAATAATTAATTTGTTCACGAAACCGGTCACATTAATAAAGGAATTTTATGAGAATTTTTCTGTTTCCTTTATCATGAAAAAATATAGATTTTGACAGTATGCATTGCGATCCGATGTCATATGGATTAATCTGGCCGTGCGGGGAACCAGGATGGCATATTTCAATGCCAACTGGAGGAGAGCGCAAAACTAAAATTCGCCAAAATATTACTATGCGAGTATCTTACAGACTTATAGTTCGAGGTTTAACTCCTGTAGGAGACTTCAATCCAATAATTAATGCTGAAGTTAACGCAGCAGTTGATTGTTGATTATTACTGTCGCATCGAAGGCGACAGATTGAAATTCATCCGTAACCAACAGGTGAAATTGCGAGTAGATACATACGTTGGTCTTGCAGATGCTTTACATGTAAGGGCCGACAACGGAAACTTAAAGGCTGGACGTGTTGTTATTTTACTTTTAACGCAGCAATTGATTGTTGATTATTACTGTGGCATCGAAGGCGACATATTGAAATTCATCCGTAACCAACAGGTGAAATTGCGAGTAGATACATACGTTGGTGCTTGCAGATGCTTTACATGTAAGAGCCGACAACAGAATCTTACAGGCTGGACGTGTTGTTATTTTACCTTCATTGTTTACTGGCAGTCCTCGAAACATGATGCAAAATTATCAGGACGCAATGGCCATTGTAAGAAAACTTGGTAAGCCAGACATTTTTTTGACGTTTACATGTAATCCTTTATGGCCTGAAATTAGAAATACACTGTTGAGTTCCAAAAGAGAGGTTTACCTCATGTTCACCTAGAAAAGTCTAAAATGTATAACTGTCCATAAGAAGCACATCCTCCATTGTGAGGGTATAATGACGAAATTTTATGATGTACTACACCAAGAAATTTAAGGAGGTGCTGTAATATGAAACTTTCGTCACTCACTTGCATTTTCCAATACACCCGCCGTCGAATTTCGACGGCGTTACGCTAGTTAAAAACTTTAAAGGTAATACTGCCTCTAGCACCACCTTCTAATTTTCAAAAACCAATTCATCATCAAAAAATAATTCATTCAATTCTCTTGAGCAAAATTGATTTACAAGTTGGAGAGGGAAAACTTTAGACTGGCACTGTATAATTAGATGTCAGCATATAGATGAATTAAATATTAATTGTAAAAATCAGAAGTATAAACAGAAATTTAAAAAGTTGATGATAATATTTAAAAAGTTTGTAGAATTACATAAAATAATAATTCGATTTTTTTATAATGCAAATTTTAATTATGAATTTAATCAATGAAGTTTGTCATGACGCGTTTCCAAATTTGAAACATTTATAACGTAGTTTATAGTATTAAATGACTCAAATTAAAATTAATGAGAGCTGTCAGTAACATTTTATTTAATCACTGTACCTAAAGCTCCTAAATTAAAATTTTCAAGCACAAAGAATAATTAAATAGCCTTCTTAACTTGCCGAAAACACATTTGGGGTCGTGATTAATAACCTATTGTCTTATTTCCAATATACCAATGAATCGAATTAAATTAAAGCCTGTCGTAATACATCTCTACAATATTTGGACGGACAACACTGGAATATTTGTAGTGAGTTCTATCAGATAATCATTTATATGGGTCTCATTATCAAGGCTTAACTGGTATTTCGGATAAGGGTTATTGAATCCAAGCTTGAGGTTTTGCTGATCTAGAACGTCAGATTTATGATACTCAGTTTCGACATTTAACGATATGAAGGGTTAGCATAAGATAGTTAGGTTCTCTAAAGAGGGTATAATGTATTATGATAAGAAATAATTTGTATAATTTGTGTAAGGCAAGAAAATTATATTTTATATTTTAATAAATTTAGAATACGTTAGAAAAAAATACATGTTACTGACTTTTAACAAAATAACATGTGCTATGTAACGTCTAATACTTGACTGACATAAGTTCTGTAAAAGAATTAGAGGGGTTGCTAATAGTTCGAAATTTATGGCCCGTGCTAATGTGTGAACCTTTTTTATTGCGGAAATTAAGACCACAATATAATAATAAATCAAATACTAAATTTTATGTAAGAACCCATTTTCTTTACGTTCACAGACGGCTTTAAAAATACCACCAAAGAAAATGCTACCTATTTATATACAGGGTGGTTTCGGTTTTAAGAGCATGACTTTAAACCAATATCTTTAAACGATTTCTAAGGGAGCCACGCCCATTTAAGTTGATGAAAAAAATTGGTTTGTAAAATATTTAAAGAGTTAATCTGATGTTTTTTATGATTTTGTATATTCACCACATTATTTAAAACACTTTATAACATAATAATAATAATTTTTTTTCTTCACAAATTGTTGGGAAGTGGTCAAAAAAGAAGAAAATCAAGTTTTAAAATCTAAACAAGTTTTAACTCTGAGTCCCATAATTAGTAAAAAGTCGATTAATGAAATTATACTGGAACATTTATTAAAAAATACATCAAAAGTGACAGTAACGCTACATTGCATTTTCCTTCCACATAGCAAGAAAACAAGAAAGTCTGGTTATTACACGAAACTACTGTAACTTTGGACAATTTATTAAATAATACAAACATTTATTCTTAATTAAAGTGAATAAAATCATGCACTATTATTATAATAATTCTTTAAAGTTTTATATGGTAATCGTAAAAACAACTCCACATTACAAGAGCTGCACTTCCATTTTGTTCTAAGAGGCTTGTCACAGGTACTGTATTTGGCGCAACGAAGATAACCATTTTTTATAGATAAATGCACTATCTGCTTATATCCGTGTTCTAAAGGAATATACTACTTGAAGGATTGTGCATGTTCACTTCTGTTTACGCTACATGTTGACATTGATTTTACCCCCATCAGAGAGTATTTTTTAATATCACATGTTGAAATGAGTTAGTATTATCTTGATTTGATAGAGTGGCAAATAAGTTGGTTTGAAAAACGATCATTTCAAGTAATTCTGTTGGAAAAATTTGCAAGAAGTTCACAACAGATGTTTCAGCTGACTCAGGTGTGATGGGCCCATTTAGACTAGTGAAAACGTTTTCCTCTCTCCAGTAATTTACTTTGGTCCACTGGAAAGTTTCTCTCCGTATTTTCTTTATTTTCTAAAGGAATTTTGTCTTCATCACTTTAATCCGATTCACAAACTGCATTCTCGACAAAGACCTCTAGCATTTTACTTTCTGATTATCTGCTGATTATCAAATGTTTCAAGAAGTAGATGGTCGAGAATTTCATATTCATCCAAAAATTCCAACGCGTCACTTGACATCACAGATTTGTTATCTGATGAAATTTCGTCTACCAAATTGTATCAATTTTCTGGCGAAAACTCTTTTAATACCACTTGGGACCACACAGACTTTTTACTAAGACTAGTAACAAAAATTATGGTCAGTCCTAATGGTCTCTAGAAGTAACTTAACTTAAATCGTAATCCTCTCACTTTATTTAATTGAAAATTAAATAAAGTGATAACACATACTCTTGATGATCTATAAAATTTATATCATATGAAGGGAAGTGATTTTAATTACTATTGCCCATTAGTAAAAGGTTTTTACCAAACAAATGGAAATCCTTCTTGAAGTCGTCACGTATACCAGACCGGTTTCTGGTTATTGCCTATGCGATAATAGAGTACTAACGAGTTAATGGTAACTCCATTTACCAGTCAATTGCAATGGAGGTGAAGTTACCATTAATTCGTTAATGCTCTACTATCACACAGAGATATAACTGAAATCCTTATTGTTGACGTTGACTAGAAAGCTGCCTATGAATGATGTTCGTGACGGTCTCAAGAAGGATTTCCTTTCATTAGGTAAAAATCCCTTACTAACTGGTCAATAGCAATAAAACTTAAGCACTACTTCATATTATACAAGGGTTATTTAAACATCATTCATCAAGATTCACTTAGAAACTTGTAGAAACTAAAAACATGTTAACTTAAAGAATTAGAAACATTGTCATTGTCATGTAAGGGTACATTTTTTTAATAAATATATTTTCAAGTAAAGAGGTTTAGATGCATAAGTTTGTTTAGAAAACCTTCAGAATCTACATAAAAATTTCGCACAAATTGTAGAAACTAACTTAAGCTGTTCAAACATTTCTTCCACAAGTGAAGTGAAAATAGTGTATTTTTATGCAACCGCGTAAATCAAATTTGCAAATAATTCAGTTTTGATTTTTAAGTTTGCACAAACCTTTCAAACTATATTAATCATTGACTGTACAAGATAACTATTCCAAAAATGTTGTATTTATTTGCACAAATTGTTCCTGTCAGTTTTTAGCGCTAATTTGGAGTGTAATTTTTTACAATTGGGATAAAATATTACACAATTTTTCTCTGTGCACTATTTATATGCATAAGTAGGTTTACATTATACTAGAAAATCTAAAATAGTTGTTACGTGGCGGACATCGCTTTTCCAGACGATAGATACATATTCCATTAATAATAAGAAAATTTGACATTTCCACGTAAGCTTTGTCGAAAAATTTCTCTCAACTAAAATGTGCACCTCTAGCTGCCATCTGTTAATATTTAATTAAATTTAGTTCCAAGAATTTAATAATAGGAAGACATTTCCATGAAAAGTACAAAATTCCGATTCAATTTTAAAAATGTACAAAAAAAATGTATTTATATCTAATATCGACATCACGAAAGAATGCCGTTACGTCATCGTTATAATGAGGGCTAACGTTTTCTGGCTCACCAGTTGGCGCCACTGGTCGAATAAGGTCTTGTCAAAAGTTATTGTTAGGCGCGGGAAAAGTTTATAGTGTTTTATTATAATTATTTCGTACACAAGCAAATAAAAAATCTTGTTAATTGTGCCTCAGTGTTGTGCAGTTCCATTTTGTTCGGAAACAAAAGGCGGGCATATGCTTCCGAGAGACAAAACTCGGCTAAAACTGTGGTTGATAGAGATAACTTTACTCCTTCGAAACATTCGTGTGTTTGTAAGAAAAAATTTTAATCCTGACGATTATGCGTTACCAATGGAGTCTACTACAGAAAATCGTGAGTAATAATCATGTACATTCGTTGTTTTCATCATAATCATTCTTGTTATAACCTAACTTTAATGACATAAGACACTTCTGATAAGTACAATAATTTTCCTACTGTACAAGTAAATTACTACTTTCCCCATCTGCCATCATTGTGTTAAATGTTTTCATCTAATTTTTGTAAAAATTACTAAAAACTAGCGTTAAAAAGCCATAGTAAACATTAACGTTCAGTGACATTGACCTTTCCGTACACTAGCACCTCTCGTGGTGAATTCAAGCGTGTTAGCCCTCATTCAAATGAATCAAATCAGCACTGCGTTAGTTAAATTCATGCTTATTGAAATGACGTCCAGATATAAATACATTTTACTCATTGACAGGTGAATAAATAAAAACATAATCAACAATTTATTCGCTAAAAGTCAGAATAATTTAATGATTTCGTCAGTCTTTAAATTTTAACTAATTTTATGTTTTTATATAATTTGGCAAAATGTAGATTGCTTGTGCTTTGACTGAGTTTGACTGTCTGATGGTGTTCTAGAAAAAGGATTTTGTATATATTTTTAAGAATCATTATTATTTCACAATGAAACATACATTTCGTTTTGAGGATTAACTAGTTCTGAAAAGATTTGTTTTTCATATATAAAAAATCAATAAAATTATGAAAACGGTAACAATCAAACTAAAATAAATATAGTTTAAAAAAAACTAAAAAAACACGCTTTTAAAGCACATCAAACTAAAAAGTGAAAAATAATTATTAATATAAACTGAAAACAATAATGAACGAAAAAATACTAGTATTATTGTGAAAAAAGCGTGGGGCGCTTTGTGCCATATTTTTCGTATATCGAGCAACCCACGCTTTTTTCACAATAATACTAGTATTTTTCGTTCATTATTGTTTTCAGTTTATATTAATAATTATTTTCCATTTTTTAGATTGATGTGCTTTAAAAAGCGTGTTTTTTAGTTTTTTTTAAACTATATTTATTTTTTCACTTTTTAGTTTGATGTGCTATGAAAGCGTGTTCTGTGTATTTTTTAAACTATATTTATATTGCTTATTGATGCTGATATTATAACATATTACGATCCAACAGATATTTCTGAAAAAAAAATTTTTTTTATTTCAGCCATGGGATTTGAATTCACGCCCAAGGAGTCCGTCGTTTCGCGTCGACTAAGACTTGCCCTCTCTGCCAACGACCGACCTGACAATCACGGAATATACTTACAATATTAAGCCTCTTGCTCTCACGCAGAGGATACGTGAGGAAAGGACTAGCGATCCTGATCAGGATAATGATATAAACTTATCAAGTTATTGTATTGTTACCGGTTCTTCGTAAGTGTACAAAGTTTCAATTAAATCTGTCCGTTTAAAGTGGGTCAAAATCGAGTCCAAAGAGTCGGTTACAAACAAACAAGCAAACAAACATACAAGTGAAGCTAATAAAAGCGTGTTAATATAAATAAATCCTAATTTAACAGTTTACATGCAAAAACTGTAAACCATGAAACATGTTACAACGACGCTAGGCAAAAAGCGTTCGATCAGATTGATCTATATTATTCTCGCTTGTTACTGAGACCTACGAAATTAGGCCATATCTTTCTTTTTCATCAATGAAGTTAGGTTTTCGTATAATGCATCTACAATGTTAGTCTGAAATATTAACTGTCACATATAATTGACTTCCCTGCTCTGTCTCTCTTATATGATACTAATTTTATATTATATTACTGATATAAAAACATTCTTAATATCTGCATATTCCTATTGTTACAGCCTCGTTGCCTGAAGATGTGAAATAAACCATTGTGACGCCATTTCTTCCTAATAAATTAGCTGGTCCTTGTTCAGGATTTGGTAGTTCTCGTAAGTTTCTTTTTTCATCAGAGAGAAATAAACGCTTTCCTCACTAACAGCTTAGCAAGAGTGAATACGATGTGCTAGGAGGTGCACCTTTTAATATGCGTTTTACCCGACTTGTAAATAAAACACAGAGTTTAAACAAAAGAAGTCAGGTACATTTATTTCCTACCAGAAATATTTCCAACAACTAAATTTAATTAAATTAGCAAATCAAATTGTTCATTTATGGTATATTACAAAAAATATGTACATAAGAAATAGGAGTAAATAAAAAAAGAACAGTGATTTTGGTATCCGGATTCGGCATAAGTATAGGTTAATTTTATTTCCTCACCCCTCAAAATGCGGAAGTTATGTACCTATTCGTGAAAAATATTTTAAAATTTTATTGCATTTCTGGACGAATTTCGAGGAATTATGACGATACACAAAATTTTAGACAGAACAAATTTTCTGTCTGTATCTGTGTGTGTCTGTCTGTGTGGTTCGCGATAGCAGCTACAGTTTTTAAGATAAAGCTTTCAAATTCTAGAGGTCAAGGAAGAGATTGAGTTCATTAATGAGTATAATAGGTCCCAATGTCTAAAAAAAATATTAGTGACATTCCACCAATGCGACTTTCTTGAAACGTCAAAATGTGACTTTTTTGAAACGTCAGAAATTACTTTTATTATAAACTCCAACACACGTCGAGTTTTACTACGGTGAGGAAGTTCTGATCCCCAAGTAATTGGTAGCTGTTTTTTTATTTACAGTTAAAGCCTTATTAAAAGCTCTTTGCCCTATAACAATAGGTTTAATGACAGTATAAATAGCTCCTGAAGGTGCGTCAAGCGATTATGTGACAGCGAAAGATTTGTAACGCATTATGATTAATTGGAAAAGCTTAACCTTTATAATACCATGCTAAAAAAATTACGTTGACTACCATGCTGGATACAGGTGTACCCCATTATTTTTGTATGTTTTCAACAAAACGTTCGACTCCTTTTATAATTTTTATGTGCAGAAAAATTAAATCAAGTGTATTTATTACGTTTTTGGATAAAAAAAATTAATTGTTTATTTATTTATTTGCAAATATTATATACTGGCACAGACACAGAATGTTATCCACATATACTTTTAGCATATTTCTCGCATTGCGACTTTTACGATCTTTCCCTCTTGGACAAATATGAAAATGTCGACTTTGACCTTTATTTGAGAAGGGCGTTTCACAAACGGAAAGTTCAGGAACTACAATAGTCATGTTTCTCTTTATGTCTGCATGCAAATTTTAAGTTTTGATAACGACGAATAATATTTCTTTTGCCAAGCTGTTTTCCTAACTCTAACAGAAATAGTCTGTGGTTATCCAAACGTCCATTTTGCCAGTCTGGATTTTTGTTTGTCCATAATTTGTAGGCATTTACCCCACCAATATCTAGTAAATGATAAAAAAAGCAACTGGTCATCTATTAGTTTTCCTTTGGGTAGAATACTCTTTGGCCAATTTATCAGTGGTGTCAACTGCACGTTTTGTTTTATTATAGTGCAATACTACATCAGACTTGAATTTTTCGTTTTCCCCGCCAAACTTCATCTTCATAATGTTCTGTGGATAGTAAAATAGCAGCAGAGTTTTTTTAGGGACATAAGACACCGACGTTTTATTTTTAATGGAAGCAAGCATACTAGAATATTGGTTTTTATATGAAGGAGGTGGTAACTCCCTAGGTATAAATGTCTTATTTTTGCGTTAAGTACCACATTCAACGTCATTTTTTCTTCCCAAAGTTTATCTACTAAATCTAAACTGGTAAAAAAATTGTCAGTGGTAATTTCGCGCCCTTGACGCAACTGTTCCACCATTTCCTTCTTTCCCTATCGAAAGAGAGAATAAATCAACATTGTAGTTAGTTAGCAAGATGGGAAGACTTACCAAGATATACCTGCATATTTATGGTGTACAGTCAGCCAAAGCACAAATTTTTACACCGTATTTGTCTGGCTTTTCATGTACAGAGTGGATTAAATTAGATGGGAACTGGGGTTTTCCCTAAAATTATGGCAGATAGACAAACACCAATATAGGTGTCCTAAGCTCGAATTTCGAGAAACAAATAATGGCACAAATCGCGATCGTCTATCTTTTTCGACTACCGAGCTACAGAGCGTTTTTGGAAAATTGTCATTTTTGGATGACCTCTATATCTCAATTACCACGTGTCGAATCGAAAATCGAGTGACATATTCTTAGGGCACTTTTTTTAAGTAGAATCCGTTACTGATAAGAAAAATTAAGCATGCCTCAGTTTTAGAGATATAGACATAACTTGTGTTTTTTTAACGTAATATACTGTAAATTATTTCATTATTCGATCACAACTTAAATTAGCTTTCCAACGATATATCATACGTCATACTTATCTCTAGAGAAATATCAATATCACCAGCATTTTGGTCTAACAAATCGTCAAAAAAATCATCAGATTCTATTATAGCTAACAATTCATCATCCGTAAGCATCTGGTTATTTTTAAATTTCAATAAATCACTCAGATTTTTGCAAGTAATACACTACACATATACCAAATCACGTTCTCAAAAAGTAAAGAAGTTATAACTTGTTGATATTTGATTTACGTTGTCGCGCAGACCGCAAATATGTTCACGTACACCGCACGCACGGTATTTAATGCTTGCTATAATTTCTATTACCACTAAATACCATATTTTAAAAATAGAAAAACGGAAAACTGTACAATTTGGTAAAATGCTAACAAATAAAATAATCTTAAGATAGAATATAGGACACAAGTATAAAAAATGTTTATACAAAGATGTTTAGGAAATTCGACTGCTGGGGTACACCTGTAACTCGCACGGCTTTATGAAGTTTAAGCGGAGTGCAATATTAATAAAAATTAAATAAATCTGCCCAAGTCTGACCTGACCCTGGTGGGGTTTTAAACTATCTGCGGGGCGGCGAGTTAACCCTAAATACTTAACAGTCATGTGTCACGTAATTCTCTATATTCCTGTATGCGGCGGTTGTTGGCCTCCACAAGACCTGGTGCTACTTCCCTGGGAACACTCGACGGAGCAATTATCAGAAGAAGAAAAATACAGTCTTCATTCTCTCGCTCGGTAAATTATTCAGACCCAGTCTAAGGGGTTCTCGTCGTTTTCCCCTACCATTTCTGCAGGAAAATGCAAACCGTTTTCTAACCTAAACAGTTATCGAAGAAAACAACCGAGTCGCACGGTAGGCAGAATGCCAACTTTAACCAGGGTTCTCGTGGCCGTATACTATTTGCGGAGCTTATTTTCAAAATGCAATTCCTCCTGTTCAGTTAATTTTTTATTAAAATTAGTTACAAGAATTTAATAATAGGAAGATATTTCGATGGAAAAGTACAAAATTAATTTTCAACAAGCTGTCTTCACTTTTGATAATATAATATGAAACATATTAATATTTTAATTAATATTTTAATAAGTTATGGAAATTTCAACAGGGAAGGTATATCAAGGATCAACAGAATATTAATAAACAACATCTTAAAATATTCTTTTTATGAATATTTATAAATTTTAAATAGAAAGAAAGAAAAAATATGCCGTCTATCTCAAAAGGAAATAACCAATGCAGCTACAGACAACGGTGTTTCGGAATTATTTAATCAGAGCAGTCAGCACATAGAGCCCTATGTGCACTGCCCGTTTTCTATTATAAAGAATACATACAAAGAAAAAAATTAGGCCTTTTATGAAATGAAAACAACCAACGCAGCTGCGGACATAGGTGTTTCAGAAGTATTGTTCCTCCTTAGCAGAGTATAGTTTAAAAAATGTGATCTAGAATGAAATAGATCTGGAGCAAAAATTGAGAAGTAGATGGAAAGTGCATTGCAAGGGTATACAGCAACTTTTTCTCATTGTTTGTATTCTTTGACCCCGTAAAGTTTTAAAATGCAGAAAATAAATAGTGTTTAGATTGTTTATCTGAGTCGATATTCTATAAGTAACTATGTAAAGTCCTAATTAGCTAATTTAATTTAATTAGTTTTTTCTATTCGAAATAGGAACAATTTTCATTTTTTCTATTCTGTTTTATTAGTGTAATAAAAATGTTCCTTGTGAAGATCGTCTAAATTGTTACATTGCCGTTTTTCTTTCTGAAATATGCTATTGATTTACAATATTGAATATTTTATGCAGATTTTACAAAAGCAAATATGCCTTTTGGACTTTCCGAATGTGTGCGTAAATATTCCTGTCACACATAAGGGAATTGTGTATTTACACATATTTTTCCCAAAACGCGAAAATCTGGAAATCCAACAGAGCATTTTAACGAAACAAAAAATAAACAGAACTAGTAGAAGAGCTTTATTGGAACGGCTTTTCCGTATTTTATAGACATTTACTCCATAATTTATTTTTTTATACCAATATGTAAATAAAATCCATAAAATATGAGATATAGCATTGTCAGTGACTTACTCGTAGTATTTTTCACAATTTAATCACGTATATTGGAGATTTGTCCAAGGAAATGTTGATATGTAATATTCTTGCTCTTGAGTACTAGTTAGAGGTAGTTTTTTTATGTATATGGGGTAGGGAAAAAAGTTATTTGTAAATATTTTTTATGAAAAATGTTTCATTAGTCATCAAGTAAATATATACATATTATGAGTTTGAAGTTTTTATTTTTCTATTTTGTTAGAAGGTGGACCATTTAAAAGAGTACACTGGTTTTACGATATAGTTATTGAGATAAATTAGAAATTAAAATTTTACAGATAAAGCATTTTTTTTCAAGGAATTTAAACCTACAAACAAGAAAAGAATTGAATTTCAATTAAATAAGTTATGAAAAAATTCAATAAATAACAATGTACATTTTAGCATAGAATGATGTAATACTAAGTCCTTATTGGTGTCATCTATTTAAACTTATATTTACTTTTACTTAGTGTTTTAGTTTAGTTCAATCAATTAAAATGTTTGCCCTACTCTGTATATTTTATTTGCTAGTCAGAAATCCATTTAAATCTGGGCATTTTAAAATATTCAAAATGTCATAATACTCTTCAATAATTTAGTCAGCTGGGTCTTCAAAACAAACGAAAACGATATCCAAGCTGTCTGTTTACCTTTAAAGTAATTAAGTTTTCTTTCAAAATCATACATCTAAAATCAAAACCAAATAAGAATGCAAATTTATTTACTATAATTATACCAAATCATATGTTGGAAATGGTTTCCTTGTTCTCTTATACATCCATAAATTGCATAATTGCATAACTGCATATTGTCTCTGATGATAGAAGGATTTCGATTTATATGTTCAGTTTCTTCTATACGTTGTTTGCTTTCATCTATATTTCCAAAACCATATTTATTACTTATATACTGTTATGTGTTTGCTGTCCCCACAAACACCTCAAGCCGTAAATTCAGTGAATGATATTGGTAACAGTGAGGTGATATACCTAGAAGTCATCTTTGATCAAAAACTGACATGGAATTCCCACATCCAAAAAGTCACACAAAAAGCCACAATTGCCCTGGGAACGCACAGACAGATGTGTCGAAAAAACTGGGGATTCAATCCAAAAATTATCCTATGGTTATACACCAGGGTGGTGAGACCCATGATAACTTACGGAGCAGTAGTATGGTGGACTAGGATACTGCAGTTGGGAGTGATAAGGCTGTTAAGTAGCGTACAAAGGCTCGCCTGCCTGTGCGCCACGGGGTCCATAAAAACCGCTCCTACTGCCGCATTAGAGATCCTGCTGGACCTGTCACTACTACATATATTTATCCAAGGAGAAACTCGTTTAGTGGTACACAGGCTAATGCAAGGCTCAATGCCCATAAGGTAGCAGCACGGAACAGAACACCAGAAGTTATACTCAGAGTTGAAGGTACATCCCATACTAGGAATGCCCACGGACAGCATAGTCTCAAAGTGTAACTTCAATAAAAACTTTCAAATTATGTCAAACAGGGAAAACTGGAAAAACGGTCCCCCAATAACAGCACAAACAATCTGGTATATGGACGGCTCCAAGACAGAATAAGGAGTGGAAGCTGAGATTTATGGGATAAGGTCTAAAACGAATATTTCGATAAGTCTAGGAAGATACGTCAAGGTATTTCAAGCTGAAGTGGCCGCAATACGGCGGTGTGCAAAAGGAAATAATAAGGCAAGGAACTGTCAATCAGTCGATAGCTGTTTTCTCCGATAGCCAAGCGGCACTAAAAGCAATTAGATCCATGCAGATTGACTCAAATCTTGTATGGGACTGTGTGAATGCCCTGAAGAACCTAGGAAGTCAAAATAAATTGACCATTGTGTGGGTACAATGGACATAAGAAAAACGAAAGGGCGGATAAACTGGCCAGAGAAGGCTCATCCACGACCCTAGTGGGACCCGAACCTTTTTGTGGCATGACCAAGCCAGGCATACGAGCATCCATTAAGGAATGGAAGCAAAATAAATCTGTGGAATGGTGGAGGTGCTTTCGCAACAGATATAGACCAAAAGTGTTCATTAAAGAAAGATCGACTAAATTTACCAAAGACCTACTATGTCAAAATAGAAAGGCCATTAGGATACTAGTGGATCTTTTAACATAACACTGTTGGCTCAATAGACATGAGTCTGATGGGTTTGGTAAAGGATGCAACATGCAGATTCTGCCAAGAGGAAGAGCAGTCCTCATTTCATGTGTTGTGCCACTGTGAAGGCCTCGCTAGACATAGGTCCTAACTACTTGGGGAACAAAAACCAAGAGCAGACAGTTACACTAAGAAACCCTTATCAAGTCTGTGGAATCTAATACAAAGGACAAAGCTGAGTAAGGAGTTCTAAGGAAATGAATAAGAGCTCCACAACAGACCAACAGGGGGTCGCAGAGGTCAAGGCCAATCAGCCAGCTCATCTCTTCTAATCTAATCTAATCCAATCTACTGGTAACACTTACTCACTACTTGATTACCTAATTAATAATTAACAGTGATCTCTTAATGAATGGCTTGACTTTAATCACAATTAAACTCTAGAAATCACAACTTTGGTCTCTAACTTATTTCTACTTTATTCGCACAATTTCAAATTAGTACTAAGCTTCTTGACCCATTCTCTGCCTTAAGGTGATTCATTAAGAGTAGGAACCTTGAAACAGGACCAAAACCAAAATATGACGATTCAGCCCAACATGTGTTATATAAATGTTGCTGGTTTAAGAAATCAAAGTTAGAATTTTATTTTGAAATTTCTCAATAATTTTGAAAGTTTTCATAGTATCCACTTGAAAATTGGCTACTATAAATTTGTTGGCATGGCAAGTAAGAATTTGCAAGTAATTTTAACGTCGCTGACAGAGGGTGCTACTGCTTTGATAAATCGAGACATATTTTGTTTGCCTGTAAAATTATGGTTAAAATAAATCGGAAATTGAAAAGAGCGCCCGTCTTTACATAAAAAAGTGACTCTTGTTTAATTTCGATATCTCTATCCTTTTTCAAGGTATTTGCGTCTAAAAGTTTCAATGCATTTCAACGGCATTTATATTAGGCATGTTGGGCTTAATTGTCATATTTTGGTTTTAGCTTCGAAATTTCCCATTCTTAATAAATCATCCTGTATATACATTTACAGTGTGACACACTTGAAAGCGGAATGTCTCATAAAATTTGTATTTATCGTCCGATCTTAACTAATTTTTTTTTAATTTTAGAGCTCGAAAGACTGTATGTACTTTAGTATAAAGTGTAAATTTTTTTTACTAAATCTAAGGCCTGCTGCTTAATTTCTTGGGGGTGAATATTGAAGAAATCATATTACCAATTTTTTATAAAAAAAGTCGGAGTCCACCACTGAATTAAGCGCCCCCCTGTAATGGGTCTGTAAAAAATATCATAAAAAAAATATTGTGTATTAATAATTCTATGGCCAAATTAAAAATCACATTGTCTTTGTGAATACATTTCGTCTGGTCAAGTATCCCATGGAACAAAAAGTTAAAAACAACTGAAATGTCACAAAGTAACTACTTAAAGTTACTCAGTCCTGTGAAGTTAGAGACTGTGTACGAGAATGTTAGTTAGTTAGTAATATATGGAACAATTAAGTTTGAGAGACAAAATTGAACTTATATGTCTTGTTGGCAATAATGTTCCTTCGGAAAGAGATTCTGCTAGAGAGTATAATAACAATAACAATAAAATAAATAAACTTTTTAAAGAAACAGGTAGTGTATCAAAACATATTATTAAAAACAGAAATAATCCACATCGGGAAATTTGAAATAATGAGCGAATATTGGAATAGTTTCAAGATTGAGAACGGCTACTCTAGACACAAGGTGGGGTTTGCACTTCCACGTCGACATGATAGCTTCAAATCGCTGTTACAATTTTTCTGTTAGTAATAACGAAAAACGAAAACATTAGGTTAATTCTAAATACCATATGGATTTAATATACAAAATTACAGGCAATACTGGTGCGTATTTTTTTTTAACCAAGAAAATACGAATATATTATTTGATGTCATTTTATGAAACTAAATAATCGTATTTTCTGGGTTTAAAAAATGCGCATCAGTATTGTTTGTAATTCTATATATTAAATCTATATAGTATTTAGAATCAATCTAATGTTTTCGTTTTTCGATATTACTAACAGAAAAATTTTACAAGCGATTTATAAATTTAATTTGGATATCTGGTGAAAACGCAACCTTAAGACTAGAAATTGAAACCCTGTTTAATCTACCGTAGTACCCATTTTAAATATAGAGGGCGCTACATATCTGTTTCTATAATATTGTTGTAGTATATAAAATAGTAACCCGTCATTCAAACTTTGAATGTCAATTATTTTGATAGAACTGTACGTAAAACGAAATTCGTGTTTTTTATTACTCCTAGGCAAACAATCCGCAGACATCGGGGTAGATCACTTATATTCGGTAAATGCGTTTACTTTTGTTTTCAGTTGTTAGCACTTTTTATTCCATGGTTTACTTGATCAGAAGGAATAAATTCATTAGAAAAACGTGTTTTTTAATTTGGCTACAAAATTATTAATATGCAATTTTTTTTTATGAAATTTGGTAAAAGTCCATTTCAGGGAACGCTTAATATCAGATTTTTTTTATAAAAGAAATAGCTAACAACTTCTTGAATTTTCATTACCAAAAAAAATTACGAATTATAAAAATAAATTTACATTTTATTGTAAAATACTGTTTTTCTCGCAATTTAAGATTGACTAGAAGTGTAACACATATTAGACAGCTGGATGCAATTGAAAGCTTGAAAATCTCAAAGATTAATAATAGTATGAAGAGTGACAGAGGGCCAATCCCAAATAGCCCGCTCCATTTGTTCACTGAACCGTGACAATAGTTTAGGTATAAATATGATACATTGTTAATATAAGGTTAGATTTTATCGTCTCCAGATGATATCAACTTAGTTGACGAAACGCGTATCGAGTGCAGTATATGGTGTTTAGGTGTTTTGTGAAGAACTACGTCAGTGTTACCTCGACATCAAATGTTCTAATCCATTTCAGGAATATCCCCATGTTCTTAAAATGTTATTACATCCACTTATTCGCATACCGGGAGCATCTTTTTTGGAGTTTTTAATCCACTTCGTACATTATGAATGAAATTTAAAGGCTTTCCAAATGATAATGAAGAATTTTCTAATCGTCGAAAACTGTCCAGTTAGGTATAAAGATAATTATTATACCTAACACATTATTAGTTAAAAAAAATTCTACCATTTTTTAGATAAATTCTAATCTTATTATTAACCTTCCTTTTCTGAAACCAAAAATTGTATAAAAAAAATATTTATATGCTGAATTAATTTAATAGATGTATATAAAAATTTGTACCAAAATTGTATTATTAGGCACTAACTTCATACACCGATAAAACATTCTTATTATCTGCACGTTTCCTATGTTGAAGTTTTTTTTGCCTGAATATGTGGAACAAACCACAACTCGCGGAATCGGTAAAAATAAAAAAGATATTTGTGAGAAATAGACCGTTTCTTCATTTCAATATGAATAAGTCACATAGGATTAATTTTTCAACCTCATATAAAATACAGTCACATAGATATATCGCATATGGAAATTCGTTATATTTTTAATTGGCCTATATTCTGCATATTTCATATATCTCTTTCAGCAGGAAACATGTATCGACACCAGCTTTACATTGCATAGAAGGCACCGAACCAATGTACTGTCATATTTTAAGCCACAAAAGTTACAAACATAAGTTGAACTTGACATCGTTATACTTAATACATACACGCAATGCGTACACAACCATGTCGCCTGTTGAACTGATCACTCGGTGATCATCAGTGTCTAAAATATACTACGTAAATAAATAAGTTTTCGTTGCTTATGACGTGGCCGGAGGAGAATAACCCTAATTATAACACAGGCACATACACAAAAAAAATTCTGTACTTTAAATTAAAACTATGTTTCCTTATGTATTTTGATATGCTGAAACCGACTCTGGCCATAGAAATTACAGTTATTGCGTCAATTTTTAGCTTTCGGGACATTTTTAGCTACAGATATTGTAAAAATCACCTTTTTTAAGAAAAAAAATTACAATTACAATTACAATTTGTCAGACAATTTTGTTTGCCTAAATCATAGTAATCTACTTTTCCATGGGTACTAAACATAGTTTTAATATCAAAATAGCCGTTTCGACAGCATCAAAATGTCAAACCGCAAATTGTAAAATTCCCAAAATTTGTAAGAAAAGCTCCTTCTGTGTGTAAGACTATATCACTACCAATGTTTTCGAGGGTGCTAAATATGATTTTGACATCAAAATGCCTTTTTTGGCAGCTGCTAACTGTCAAACTGCAAATTCTCACATTCGAAATTCTAGATAAATAGTTTGAATGGCATGCAAAAAATATTTCATTAATTGCTTTTTCGAAATTAGTAAATATGATTTGGTTATCGTAATTATATCTGTAAATAGAACTTTGACAATAACCGTCAAAGTCAAATTGAGCACCATGAAAAACGTAGATAGTGATACAGATTTACAAATATTTTTTTTAATTTTAGCAATTGGCTGCTATTGACAATTTGACAGTTGGCAGATGCCAAATAGGCAATTTTATTGTCAAAATCATATTTAGCACCCTCAAAAACGTAGATAGTGTTATACTTTTTATACATGGAAGAAACTCTTCCTACAAATTTTGGATTTTACAATTTGCAGTTTGACTGTTGGCAGCTGCCACAAAGGTTATTTTGATGTCAAAATCATATTCAGTACTCATGGAAACGTAGATTATCATGATTTAGGCAAAAAAAATGTCTAACAGAATTGCAATTTGTTTGTTTAAAAAAAGGTGATTTTTACGCTATCTGTGGCTAAAAATGTCCAGTAGTAAAAAATTTACGCCATAGCCGTAATTTTTATGGTCAGATTCGGTTTCAGCACATCAAGACACATAAGGAAATATAGTTTTGATTTAAAGTACATATTTTTTTTGTGTGCCTGTGAATTAATGTGAATAATCCAATAGTTCGTTCGATCATGGTGGAGAACGGCAGAATTTAAATTATAATTAAAACTTAACAGGTATTCTTCATATAGGTATGATAAGTGTCTAAGTATGCCATATAACTCTCTGCACTATGATGAGGCTCTATTTAGTAGGTAGAACCGAATAATTAAATTTAAAGTGTCGCGTTGAATCTATGAGGAATGACATACCGTAGCTAAAAATGCATTCATGTGCTATGTCATAATAATTATATATATGACGTTGTAAACTATGAGATGAAAGGGCTGATGAATTTATAGGAATTAACCGCTGAACATTCACTACTCAACATTATTTGCTATGCAGAAATTAACATTTTGTTATTATTGGCCATTTAGTTCAACGATCCAAGTAAACGGCTATGAAAATAAACTATGCAAATCATAGACATAATAAAAATATTATGCTCAACATGCAAAATACGAAACATGTTCCATCTGAAATAAGATAAATTGATATTAATTTTCTGTAATATTAAAAATATATGGATCATCTTACAGATAAGGTACTATTTTGAAAATCCTAATTCCAAAAAAATGAAATGGTAATAAATTTAATAAATGTTGGTGAATTTGTTTAATTAAAATAAAAAAAAAAATTAAAATTTTAGAAGTGGTCATGTAATTGACATCTTGAAATATGTCCACTACGTTATCAATTATAAAACGTACATATTTCGAAATATGCTCAAATTATTCAGTTCCTTATCATTAGTATAATCAAACCTTCAATTATTAGTCTTTATAAAACATTTTTCTAACACTGATAATTTGGGTGCAAAAGTCTCTTTCTTTATCTAATTACAAGTAATAAAATTGTCGAAATTTTGTAAAAAAAAGAAGATTTATTCTCATTTTAATATTTCTGAAGTGACATAAATCGAATGGACGAATTATTTATACAGGGTGTTTCAATGATGTCACGACAAACTAGCTACTATGAAAACAATTTTCCCTGTCAAGTTTGAAGTCGATACATTCAACCATCACTTAGTAATTATTTAAAAAGTCTGGCCTGTTTAATCTTTCGCTTTCAGAGCATCGTAGAGCGCTTACGAAGCATTTTAGGAAAAAAATGTGATTCTTATTTTTTTGGTTTTTTGTCGAAAGAACCACCTTTAAATTTTGTCATGGCATCACTGAAACACCCTATATATCCAAAAAAAGGAGTTATTATTTGCTCAGTTATTTTTAAAAAAATTTCTGATAACTCAGTGGGTAATACGAGGGTAACACGAGAACCACTAAAAGCAACAAAATTGTTTAAAATAATATATTACCTACCGTACTACTACTGTATTAAAATTTAAATAAACTAAAAACATACAGGGTGGTTGTTAAGTAATGGGACACAGAGTAACAGTGGATTTCGAACATCAAAATATTACAGTTTAACTAAACTTACCGTAGTACAAAAGTTAATGTTAAAAGGTGCTAAAGTTGAAATTATTATTTTAATTTTCTATCGTAATTTTGAAGATATCGATCTGAAAATTGGCAAGGGGTGGTTTTTTAGGATGGAAAATAATAATCTGTTCCCAATATTAAGCTAACTTCTAGAAAGTGCCACGTGCTCTGTACTCGATATCTTAATGAAGTTGTAACTTTTTTGTCCTAAAATTGTTGGCAGTTTCAATTGAAAAATGTGTCTCTTATCATTTTTAAACAAAAAAGGCACAAAGGAACAAGAAAAGAAGATAAGTATTTTGTAAAACAAAGTTACTAAATTGGAAAACAAGGATTTATATATAGAAAGACAATTAAGAGAAAATAATGAGATTATTTTTGGAATCCAAGTTCAAGACCAAGACGATGTATTAACTGTAGTAAGACACATTAAATCAATTACTAGCAGTTAATTTACTTTCATCAGATTTTAACAACACATACAAACTATAGAAAAATGATAACTCGCCCATTAAATTAAAATTTTTGTCCCATATAAAGAAAGACTTGTTGTTTAAAAATGTGCATAAGCTTAAAGGAACCTCCGTTTCCATAGTACATGATCTCTGTGTTGAAGACAGGGAAATTAATAAAATACTAGTTAAACACATGAAAGAAGCAAGAAACAAACAACTCTTCGCAAAATATGAGGATAGAAGCTAATTAGAAACTGTGAGGAATATACAGTCAATTGGAAGAAGATTTTGAAATTATAGTTCTTACAGTAACTTTTCAAATTACAGACACAAATATTTTTGGGATGTGTGGATATAAGATATAATGAGGGTACTCGAAATCGCAATGATAGTGCTATAGTATTTATTAAGGGTTGTCTACAGTATGAAAGTAATATTGTTCACACTGGGGAAATTAAAGCTTTACAAGTAAAAGTATACATAAATGACAATTCAATTATCCTTACTTGTATATGTCGATCTCCAAGAAAATGTGTACGTACTTTTGACAATGATGTTTTTGCACTTCATGCAAAATCTGCATGTTAGTGACACCCACATTATTAGTGGAGATGTAAATATCTTTTGTTGAAGAATATAAAAATACGATTGAAATGTATGATTTTACTTCCTATGGGAACAATGTTACTCGGCCACAGAGTCGCACATGTCTTGATCATTTTCTAAGTATTTTATAAGTGATAATATAAAATCATTTATTTCACACTGTAATCTCAGATCATTGGTCAACTGGAATTATAATAAATATGGAAAAATTTAAAAATACAAAACAAGAACAAAAAACTTATTAAAAAATATATAATAATAATAATAACACCACATGAAATTACAACCCCCTTTATCCCTGAAGGTCTGAAATGACTTTGTGTGGGAGAGGGTTACACATTTAGAGACAATGGACACACACCCAATATCCGAATATACTACGATTAATCTCTCTCACAGAAAAATCCCAGTTCCTCAACCGGGAATCGAACCCGGGACCCCGAGGTTTCGAGGCAAGTACGTTACCACTAGACCACGGAGCCACAATTATAATAACTTAAAACTAGATTTACAAAGAGAATCTTGATTAAATATTTATAATTCAGTTGATATGGATCAGATTGCGGAAATTTTTGTAAATACAATAAAACATTATATTGAAAGAAATGCCAACGAAGTGAAAATAAAACGTAAAAGTACGCAAAAAATGGATTACAGGAAGTTTGCTAGCTTTAATAAATACAACAAATAAAATATACAGACAGTTATCAGAAAATACAAATAATGTTCAGTTAAAACAACCGTATACTACTTATAAAACGAAACTTACAAAATTAATAAAAAAGGCAAAGAGGGATTATATACAACATGAAATTAATATGTGTGCAAGTAAGTCTAAAGCTCTTTGGAACTGTGTTTATGAAATATATGATAAAACTAAACCTGAAACAGAAATAAAACAGATTAAAATGGACAATAATAATATTGTAACAAATAAACAAGTTATTGCAAATAAATTTAACAGGCATTATTGTGAAGTAAGTGAAAGACTTGCAGCAAAAATTGATGAGCCCATAAATTATAGGACAAAAACCAATCTTCTAGAGAATAGTATATACTTATATCCCACGGATGAAAATGAGGTACTAAAAACTATTTATTCATTAAAACCAAAAAAAATCTCTGGGAATCGACAAAATAACTTCAGAATGTTTAAAAATTGTTCTAATGAAATAACACCTATATTGACACACATAATAATTTGTGTTTTGGTACTGGTCGGTTTCCAAAAGTTTTCAAGATAGGAGGATAAGAATTAATTTTGCTAAAATAATAGAAAAAAAATTTAAAATATAGGATAATTAAATTTATAAAAAAATATAATTTAATCTCCTATAACCAATACGGTTTTAGAGACTGAGCATGCAATAAGTCAAATAACATGGCATATATACAATTCATTAGATAACAGTATACATACATTATGTATTATCGTTGATCTTTCAAAAGCTTTCGACACGGTCTGTCACAAAAGGTTGCTTGACAAATTGCATAATATTGGCATTAGAGGCAAGGCTTATGATATTTTAAAAAAGTTACCTTTCAGATAGGAAGCAGATGATTGAAATAGATGGAATTATGAGCAGTCCTGGTACTATTACCTACGGCATTCCCAGGGTACGATTTTTGAGCCACTGCTTTTTTACCGTTTATATAAATGATTTATTAAATTACTAGTCAAATGGAAAAATCATAAATTTTGCTGATGATGTGGCTATTCTATAAACGAGCCACTCTTGGATAACTCTGAAACAAACAGCAGAAAATGATTTTTTTCACATTATGCAATGGTTCCAGTACAAGTTAACTTTAATTTGTGATAAAACTAAATACCTATCTTTTACGTCTTATACTAATAAATTACCAAATATGGGTCCATATGGTCCAAATGCTACTATTCGACCGACATCGTAGATGTCTCTGTGGCGGATAGCGACTTGCGAAGCAAGTACCGAGAGCGGCGACCTCTAGCCCAGGTGGACTAAACTACTGTTATTAAATATGATTTGAACGAAACAACTACTCAGCGGGCAAATACCCTGACCTGCAAAGTTTAACATATTTTGTGAAAATTCGTCTCTGCAATTTTATTAATAAGATACTGTGATCTAGTCTGTCGAGTGTTTTTGAGAAATCTGTGTAAATGACATCAGTCTGAAGCCCGGCATCTAAAGCGTTCGCTAAATACTGGGTGATACAAAACAGATTAGTAACAGTTGATCTCTCTTTCATAAATCCTTGCTGATAAGGCGTAATGCGATGTTTCATGTAAAAGAAAATAAATTCATATACCAGAATTTCATAAACTTTAGAGAAGTTATTAACTATAGAATAGAAGTTAGTAACTATAGTACAAGATTGATTTTTTAGGGGTCGATCTTTTAAAAACCAATTTTTACATGAATCGAGCTTTAAAATTCCGATCTGAATCGATCTCGAGAATCGATCTTTTTACAAAAGATCGTCACTGCAACTTGGAATACCTATATTTGAGGTATCCAACAGCTGAACTTAAATGTTCTTATATATTATCGGTCTGGCGAAGCGAGTTCTGATCCAGCCATAGGCACTGACAATGTCGGTGAAAATGGTTGTGTGTCTGCATTTTTCATCAGTGTAACCAAAGCCCTTGCAGCTTCAGCTTTGGAATTGGGGGTTCTCTAATTTCTATGATGTTTATTAATATATATAGCGCCAAATAAAAAATGTCGTTATACCTACAAAATAGTTATTATTCTTTGTTGTCTTATTTTCTATTTTCTAAGAGTTTTGTTTAAAAAAATGTGAAAATGTGAAATGTACCCTAATTGTAGAATGATATGTTATAAAGTATATAAATAACATCTAAGTGGAATAATACTAGTAACAATCTTCATTTGCCTTTAAGATGTAATTAACTACATATCACACATCAGAAAATTAGATAAGTAAAAAAAATGTAAATTATTCATATTGTATTGCTTTCTTAAGTAAGCTGGTGTGTACAGCATGACTAATTGACAAACTTTATTTTTAATCTAGTAAAAAAAAATGGCGTCCCTGTGCATTTGGCTACCTTTATTTTAGAAGAAATATTTAGGAACGGTCCTGCTTTTAGTATGTTGGTTCGATTGTACCTCTTAGTATTCCTACCAAATTTCATTTCATTAGAAATTCTATCACTGTTTTAAAATAAATCAAAATTTAGCATTTCACTTTGTACTATACTTCAACATTGACGTTTTATGTAGATTATATTGTTCTTTTATCCATTTCCTCTCCGTGTACGAAAATAAACTAGAGCGTTTCTAAAATTGTACCTTAAGTACAGGCCTAACTTTATAATTTGACTTCTTGTCATTAAATAATGCTGTTGATAAAAATTCAATTAGGGAAGCATCCGTTTTAACTTTTATTCCTGTCTCGTCCGGATAGTTTATATTGAATATTTCCTACTTGCTAAGTCCATGGTGAATTCTCGCCAGGAATGCGAATAAAATAGGGATAAAACAAAAACATCTGGCTCAACCATATAAAAGGAATTTAATATATGTCCAAAAAACCAATAAACATAACACTGAACAATCAACCGTGAGTCGGGAATTAACATAAGCTTTATGAGATCCCAGCCGTTTACATATATTTTTGTGAAATGTGCAATTTTTTATTACTTGCCATAAAAATATGGAAACAAAAAAGAACAGTATAACACTGAGTAATAAGCTTCGACATTAAACCGCATTATTAATTGAGTTTTAAATTACTTCTACGTTACGTAATTATCATTATAATTTTGTTTGCACCGTTATTGCACCATGTAAATAGGTGTGGCCAGAAAAATGTTACCAATTATATATACGAACAAAATGACTTTTTACCTACTTATCTTTGCTCACTGTTTGGATACACTTTTCACCATGCACTCAATTAGCTCTAGAGACTCTTAAATTTCAGAAGTAAGTTCAATTTTGTTAAATTTCAATTTATAGATCTTGATTTTCAATATTTAAATGTTTGATTAATTTATTATCTTATCCCAATTTAGTTATAAAATTTTTCTTTACTGAATGCAATACTTTTTTTTATTCAATTATAAATAAATTTCGTGGTCAGATAATGAAATGCTTTATATTTAAACAAGAATTAAAAAAAATTTAAATTGCTCAAATTGATAACAAATAACTACTCTAAATTGGTGCACCTTTTTTCAGCTAAATTACTTTATATCTTGACAAATTTAAACAATCTTAATCTTATGCAAATGCTTTATAAACATAACAATTAACTTTATCTTCACCCAGATCCAACTTCTCTATGTAGGTAAGTATAAATATTATGCTATTATGCTTCCTAAATCCTTTTAAATTTTAACTATCAAATCAATTTTGCCTTTTACTTCCTATATCTCTTGGTTATCTGGAAAATGATCTGCTTTGCAATTCTCTCCTATTTAATAACAATTTCGTCTCTTGTTTGCTAAAAAATATTGCTATAATATTATTTTCTTCCACGATTTTTTTTATATGAAATTTGTTCTTTACTGCCTCTTGTAAGTTACTTTTGTAATGTTATTCAAATTAAATGTAAGTTTCCATGATTTTGATTATAATTCCGAATTTTTTTCAGAAACTAAAATTAAACGTGTGCCTGCTTTTAAATCAGAAAATGGAACTCTCCCTTTTTTTTATTTACACTTTTCCCGGACAACTCCTCCCGGTATCCAAATTTCTATAGTGATGTCAACGTCATCTTCTTTGCAAACTTTGATTCTATTTTTATTTTTTCTTGATATGGCATGAACCATTTTTTTCGCCTTTCTAATCCTCCTCTCTGTACTTTAGCCCACACATCTATATACCCTTCATCCTATTTTATTACGCTGTAAACTTCGTTCGTACTTTTCACCTTTTTACTCACTTTTCATTATATAACTATACTGAAATCTAATTACAATGTTTTTTTTTCACATGTTCAATAGAATGTTTGTTTCCTGTAGCTTCCTTCATTGTATTAAACACGTCTATTGTTTAAACAAATTCAAAACCATTTCATTATCTTTCACTTTATTCAAAATTCTTTCTTTTTCAGATAAAACAACTCAAATACCTTCAAACATTTTTTTTAACATTTAACTTTGTAACGAAGTGATTTTATTTTGTTAAGTTAAGTAGGGTAGCTAGGTTTTGAAAAATATTTTACCCATTATGGTGCTACGCTTTTAATTAATAACAGTTAAATTGTTAATTATAGATAGGTAGTATTGATATGTTTTTATGAACATTCCACATAGGCCAAGTGGCCGGCAGTAAGCGAAACGCGATGCACGCATTGTGTCCCCGGCACCCTTATGCCCGCGCTAACATGAGGGAGGCCGAGACTGAAAATAATTAAATTAGTCTCCGTTTGACCGCTACTCGAAGCATCACGCCGACTTGGATAGTAAGTAAATTCGTGAGTATAAAGAAATAGGTAATTAAATTTAATGCGGAATTATTCTAAGTCCACAAACGGGTGACGTAGCTGTAATAAACCGCGCATGACTACCGTATCTCATCCTACTTCTGCGTTTTAGCAGTGTTTAGTAGCATGAGGATTTTATCATTAAATTAGTTCCCGTCTGAGCTCCAACCGAAGCACCACGCCGACTTGGATAGTAAGTAAACTTGTGAGTATAGAGGTACATAGGTATCCAAAGGTAATTGCGAATTTTTCTAAGTCGATAAACGGTGACGTAGTTGCAATATTTCGCGCATGACTACCGCGCTCCTCCTACTTCTGCTTTTTGGGCAGAGTTTAGTAGCTTGAGGATTTTTTGCAGAGTATCCGAGACCAGTCCGTTGCTGCCGCCCGTACCGTCCAGACGTGCCGACCCCGACCGCTCCAGAGAGGAAGCCAGCACAGGATCCGGAAGTAGGTAGCAAGGTTTGATAAAGGTTTGGTAAATAAAAGGTATTACTTGGCTGGTATGTATTTTCCGGAAATTGTTTAGAGTTGGTGAAACGCGATCGCCCCTCCTGGTATCCGTCCGCCGTCTGCTTGTGACCGTTTAATTTATCGCTGTTTACCGTTTCACCGCTTCATTCACCGGCTTACCGTATCGCACCGCTTGACCGCCCGCTTACTGCCCCGCTCGCCCGTAGTTAAGACCGTTGTAGTATAAGTTTATAGTATAAGACCGCTGGTAGTATAAGACCGCTTGTAGGATAAGTTGTAGTTACTAAGGTGTATATAAAGTGTAAATAATAATTAGTGTGTAGAATAAATGTACATATATTGAATAAGAGCCGTTTCATTAACTGTAGTGTGTAAGTTGCCTTTTTCTCGACCCCTGGCTTAGCCGTATCTTCACTGCAGTTGCCCGGCCTCTATCGTCCCGCCGATAGAGTAAAGTGGTGTTTCTGCACTCTAAACAGAAACTGGCTCCCGAGATCTTCGTACCGTGAACACAGCCGTAGTATTGGGCGTCAAAGTGACACTTCCGATCTTGGGTAGAGCACCGGAAGTACGTCGCAAATTGGCGCCCGAGCAGGGACCCGAAAATCGCAACTTACTGAAATTCGGCAGTCCCCCGAAAGCAACCGTTTTTTTCGGAAAAGGTCGTAGATAGACATAGGAGGTGTCATTTTCGACTAAACCGAGTACGAGGAATCGATTCCAACTAGTCCCGAACCGTTTTGCGCAAGCGCGAAGGAGTTAGTAACTTTGGAACGCGAAGAGATACCGGGACACGGAAAAGTGTTTCAGGGGAGTTGGCATTAGAGGAGGTTGGAAACCGAACCTCAAAACCCGAACTTGACCCGAACATTTCCGAAGTCGTCCCAGAGTACCCAAACGCCATATAGGCATGTGGGGTATCGTTTTGCACTAAACCGGACCCAAGGAAGCGATTGCAAGCGCTTGCAGCCCGATTCGACTAACCCCGTCGAAAAAACGTGCGCCCTAGCGCACCCGACAGTTAAAAAGTAGCGAGTTCAGAACTGCCGACTTGTCATCGAAAGACACCATCTGAACTCGGTTTTACCGTTTTCCCGGAGTTTGCCCGGAACCCTTGATGACTCCGGTGGAAAAATCGATTTGCCGTGTGACTTATCGTTTTCTAGTAAATCGAGGGTGCGGAATCGATTGCCGCTAGTTTCAGCCCGATCCGACCACCGTGGTCGAAGAAAAGCCTACCGAATCGACACTAAAAGTCGAAAGTCGGTTAAACCGATATAGGGTGACTATTGGTACCGCAATACACCATATATTGAGGACCCGGACCGGTCCACCGGATTTCACCCGAAGTTCTGACCGAAAACAGATCTTACCAGAAACCCGCCGAGTGACCCCTCCTTTTCGAGCAAACCAAGGGCACCGAATCGAACGCAGTTATTTGCAGCTCGATACGTCCTGCCGTTTAGGAGTTAGGGCTATCGAGAGTTGTTTCGTGCACCGCAGACCGAGAAGACCGCTAGGAGAAAGTCAGCAGACCATAACCGTCAGTATCTACAACCGTTACCGTTCCGCCCAAGAAGCACCGTTAACCGACCGTTACCGTTCCGCCCGACCACATGGCCACCGAAGAAGAAAAGAAGGAAGAGATGGATCCCAACGAGGACACCGGAAATATCGAGCTGGGAGATCTCCGCCTCAGCTGGATATACAAACTTAAGAGGGACCAGATTGACGCGGAATTAGGGAAATTCCGCCTGGACTTAACCGGCACAGTGGAAGAGAAGAAGCGACGATTAATCCGCTTTATCCGGGAAGGATGTACCTCGCCGTTGCCGCCGGCTGTCTTTCCGTCAATACCCCCACCGTTTTCCCTGCAGCCGCCCCCCGTAGCAAGAGCTACCGCCGCACTACCGTACCGACTCGCCCCGGAAAGCCCGGCCCTAGACCCGTGGCAAGTCCATAAATGGAACACCCATTTTAATGGAAAAGGCGACCCAGCCGCCTTCCTGGAAAGGTTGGAGGAGATCTGCTCATACACCAACATCCGCCAGGAACAGCTGCTGCCGGTACTCCCGGAACTGCTCCAAGGCCCAGCCCTGCTGTGGTACCGGAACAATAAATCCCATTGGGATACGTGGGCGAAGTTCACTAGGGACTTTAGAACGTTCTATTTCCCCGTGAACTATCTCGAGGACTTGGAAGCAGACATAAGCCGCCGCCTTCAGAAACCGGATGAGCCCTCTACGAATTACCTAACCGACTTGCAAACGCTTGTTCGGCGGCATGGAGACTTGAATCCGGAACAAGAGCTGCGATGGCTGTACCGTAATCTACTACCCGATTACCGACAGTATATCCGCCGAAATGATTTTACCGATGTCTCATCGCTTTCCGCAAAAATCAAAGAGTTTGAATTACTGCGAGAGGAGGTGAGACAGGTATATGACGGGGAAGAGCCGTTTCCACGCCGAAATACCATCCGAAGGTTCGAAAATCGTTCCTCGGAACAATATTCTGTCCCGCCTAAGACAGGCCGAGTCTCGTCCCGTTGTTGAGAGACCCGTTCCCATGCCTAGGAATACGAGGTTGCCCGCAACCCCTCGGGAGGATCCGTCAAATAGCGTCCGACAGCAGGACAGGCCAACCGCGCCGCAAACCGCCCCTAGGACTTACCGCAGTCCTGAACCATCCGATCACCGACAGTCTACCACCGCCGTTACCTATGACCGGAACATCTGCTGGCGCTGTGGGAGGACCGGACATTTCCGCAGTGAGTGTCGTTCCCCGCCCAGGTTATTCTGTTCCCGTTGTGGTCGTCAGGGTATCATGACCCGTGACTGCCAATGTCCGGGAACGGGAAACTATGGGGACCGTACCGTCACGAGGCAGGTACGATCCCGTGACTTGACCGCCTCCGTAGACACCACCGCCGCTCGCCCTGATAACCGACCGCATGTGAAAGTTCAAATGTTTGGACGAACTTTCTCCGCCTTAGTGGACACCGGAGCCGTTCGGTCGTACTTAGGAGACCGTATCAAGGAAGTCTGCGACCAGCTCCATATAGCCGCTGATGACGTTACCGTACCTGCTGCTCAGTTAGCAAACGGTAGGTTAGCCACCGTCACCAGGGCATACAGGATAGATTTCCTGATAGGTGAAGACAGTTTTTCGGAATGTCTATTCCACCTCAGGAACTTGTCCTCCGATTTGGTACTGGGCATGGATATTCTTAGCCAGTACCGCTTCCAAATAAACCCGTCCGCCGGAACCGTGCTGCTGAATGACCGCCCAATCTGCGAACCGCTGGCTGCGCCCAGTAGCCCACTGAGAGGCATCTCGTTGACTTTGTCACAGCCAGAGGAGGAACAGCTAGCCAGGTTCTTGGCAACCGAACTACCGAGTTTTCAGGATGTACAGGGGACGACCCACCTGGTACACCACCAGATCCGCCTGGTGCAACCTGAACCCATTAAACAACGATACCGCCCCCAAAATCCCAGGATGCAAGAAATCATCAACAAAGAAGTTGATGAAATGCTAAACGCCGGGATAATTGAACCGTCAAACAGTCCGTGGAGTTCTCCTGTCGTAATAGTCCGCAAGAAAGATGGGAAACCGCGGTTCTGCATAGACTTTAGGAAAGTCAATGAGGTTACCGACAAGGATGCTTATCCGCTACCGTTTATCAACGCCATTCTGGACAAACTCCGAAAGGCACGATACATTTCAAGCATCGACTTAAAGCAAGGATACTGGCAGATCCCCCCTCACCGACGACAGTAAACCGGTCACCGCTTTTACCGTTCCCGGCCGAGGATTATTCCAGTTCCGTGTCATGCCGTTCGGCCTGCACTCCGCCCCCGCAACGTTCTAGAGACTGCTGGATGGAATTATTGGCCCTGAAATGGACCCATACGCCTTTGCATATCTTGATGATATCATTGTGCTAGGGGAAACGTTCGAGGAGCACCTCGACAACCTCCACGAGGTATTCCGCAGGCTACGAGCGGCCAACCTCCAGTTGAATCCCGACAAGTGCGAGTTTTGCCGAAAGTCCCTAAAGTACCTGGGACATGTCGTCACCGCCGATGGGATAGAAACTGATCCCGAGAAAGTGGAATCTATCCGAAAATTTCCGACGCCCCGGAATGTCCGAGACATTCGTAGATTTTTGGGAGTCGCTTCCTGGTATAGACGGTTTGTACCGTCCTTTTCGCAAATCGTCTCTCCGTTGACCAGGCTGTTGAAGAAACATCACCGCTTTAAGTGGACCGCCGAACAAGAGGAAGCTTTCGAGCAGCTAAAGAAATGCCTGACCGAAGCTCCCGTCTTAACCTGCCCCGACTTTGAGAAACCGTTTACGCTCCAGACCGACGCGTCTGACCAAGGATTAGGCGTAGCGCTTACGCAAAATATCCAGGGTTACGACCAGGTAGTAGCGTACGCCAGTCGCACTCTCAGTCCCGCGGAAAAGAACTATTCCGTGACGGAACGTGAGTGCTTGGCGATTGTCTGGGGGATAGAGAAAATGAGGCCGTATCTGGAGGGCTATCACTTTACCGTCATCACCGACCATCAATCGCTCCGATGGTTACACTCTATCAAGAGTCCGGCCGGCCGTCTAGCCAGATGGAGCGTTTTCCTCCAGCAATACGACTTCGAGATCAAATACCGTAAGGGCACACTCAACCGAGTGGCTGACGCCCTGTCCCGTCAACCTCTACCAGGCCCATCCTCCGCACCCGATACCGAGGAACTCTGTGTTGTAACCGAAACACCAAAATGTTCCTGGTACCACCGTAAGAAAGCAGAAGTCGAAGGAAACCCAGAAGCTTTTCCGGATTACTGTATTCGTAATGACCGGCTGTTCCGTCACTTCTGGGATTCAAAGACATGACCGAGCCCGAGCTGGCCGACCCATGGAAATTGTGTGCCCCGACCGCTCTCCGCCCCACCGTCCTG
Organism: Rhamnusium bicolor; assembly: GCA_029963845.1. Lineage (NCBI taxonomy): Eukaryota > Metazoa > Arthropoda > Insecta > Coleoptera > Cerambycidae > Rhamnusium > Rhamnusium bicolor. Next base: position 153,940 of record JANEYF010003332.1, on the reverse strand, counting down.
ACCGAGAATCACGATGCCCCGACTGCCGGCCATATGGGGATTGCCAAAACAATCGCCCGCACCGCCCGCCGTTACTATTGGCTAGGTATGTTTAGGGACATTGCGAAATATGTCCGCAGTTGCCTGCAATGTCAACGATATAAACCGGCACAACAGCAGACTCCCGGGAAAATGCAACCGTCCGCTAATCATGATCCTTGGGAAACCGTTAGCACCGATCTAGTTGGACCGTTACCGCGATCCAGTAAAGGAAATAACTATATAGTTATGTTTCAAGATCGTTTCACCAAATGGATCCAGTGCCGACCGCTCCGTAGTGCCACCGCCCGCAACGTAAGCCAAGCTCTCTATGAGGAAGTTATCACACGCTTTGGATGTCCCCGTACCATCATCAGTGACAACGGCACCCAATACGACAGCCGTGTGTTCCGCTCTCTACTACGAGAATTTGGTATTCAGCACCGTCTCACACCGCCGTACACTCCGCAAGCCAACCCCGTTGAACGAGCGAACCGCACCATCAAGACAATGATTGCCCAGTACTGTGAGCAGGACCACCGTCAATGGGACCATCACCTGCCCGACTTCCAACTGGCGCTGAACAGTTCAAGACATGACTCTACCGGATTCACTCCGGCATTCTTGAATTTTGGACGTGAGTTAACCCTACCGAACACCGTATATCAAGAAGAGACCGAGACCCCGGATGGAACACCCATCGAAGAACCGCCGGCCGTCGAAGAACCGCCGTCCGTAGAAGACCGTACCAACCGTCTAGAGAAGTTGAAAGAGACCTTCCAATTGGTCCGAGTCAACTTGGCCCGAGCTTTTACCTCGCAGGGTCATTATTATAACCTGCGCCGACGCGAGTGGCGATGCCGCGTCGGTGACAGAGTCATGAAACGTGATAATCCGTTGTCTTCCGCTGTCCGAAATTTCGCCGCCAAACTGGCACCGAAATATTCCGGCCCGTATACCGTGACCAAGGTCTGGTTCCCGGTCGTGTATGATCTCAAATCGGATACTGGAAGGAAGTATGCGAGAATACACATCAAGGATCTAAAGCCGTTTGTATGTTCTAGTGTCTAGCCGCAGAGTAGGTCCCACCGACCGTGAAGTGGAGGACGCTACGTCATACTGCGGGTGTTCCACCCGTGCAGCTATCCGTTACCCACTGCCGCCCCGTCCGTACCGTCGCCGATCTGTACCAGAAACCCACCGCCGCCGCACCGTATCCCGAGGAGTTCAGTGTTCCTACCTCCCGTCTCCGCCGCACACCGTCACCGTATCCCAAGGAATTCAATGCGAGCTGTTACCGTAAGTCCGAGGAAACCGCCTCGAAGAATAAAACCTATTGTTTGTGTGGTTTTCTTTTTTATTTGACCAGGATGTTTTTTTTGTGTTTTAGGGAGCCTATGAAGGCAAATACCTCGGAGCTCCCGGAATAAGGAATCCCACCTGTTTGGCAAGGAAGCCCAGCTGAGTGGAAAGAATCATGTATTAATGTTCGTTTTTTTTGTAGTTGGAATCGACCCTGGAAGCCGGAATAGTTTGTTTAGTTTTGATATTGTAAAAGGTGTACATACCCACAAATAAAGTTTAAAGTGGCCTGCGGGGGGTATGCGCCTTAATCATGACAGAGTTCCGTTTAAGTTAGTAAGTCCCGCATTTCAGGGTCGCCGGAAAGAAAGAAAAAAAAATGTTATTTTTTTTTATCCGAAGTAAGAGGGGGTGTAACGAAGTGATTTTATTTTGTTAAGTTGGGTAGCTAGGTTTTGAAAAATATTTTACCCATTATGGTGCTACGCTTTTAATTAATAACAGTTAAATTGTTAATTATAGATAGGTAGTATTGATATGTTTTTATGAACATTCCACATAGGCCAAGTGGCCGGCAGTAAGCGAAACGCGATGCACGCATTGTGTCCCAGGCACCCTTATGCCCGCACTAACATGAGGGAGGCCGAGACTGAAAATAATTAAATTAGTCTCCGTTTGACCGCTACTCGAAGCACCACGCCGACTTGGATAGTAAGTAAATTCGTGAGTATAAAGAAATAGGTAATTAAATTTAATGCGGAATTATTCTAAGTCCACAAACGGGTGACGTAGCTGTAATAAACCGCGCATGACTACCGTATCTCATCCTACTTCTGCGTTTTAGCAGTGTTTAGTAGCATGAGGATTTTATCATTAAATTAGTTCCCGTCTGAGCTCCAACCGAAGCACCACGCCGACTTGGATAGTAAGTAAACTTGTGAGTATAGAGGTACATAGGTATCCAAAGGTAATTGCGAATTATTCTAAGTCGATAAACGGTGACGTAGTTGCAATATTTCGCGCATGACTACCGCGCTCCTCCTACTTCTGCTTTTTGGGCAGAGTTTAGTAGCTTGAGGATTTTTGCAGAGTATCCGAGACCAGTCCGTTGCTGCCGCCCGTACCGTCCAGACGTGCCGACCCCGACCGCTCCAGAGAGGAAGCCAGCACAGGATCCGGAATTAGGTAGCAAGGTTTGATAAAGGTTTGGTAAATAAAAGGTATTACTTGGCTGCTATGTATTTTCCGGAAATTGTTTAGAGTTGGTGAAACGCGATCGCCCCTCCTGGTATCCGTCCGCCGTCTGCTTGTGACCGTTTAATTTATCGCTGTTTACCGTTTCACCGCTTCATTCACCGGCTTACCGTATCGCACCGCTTGACCGCCCGCTTACTGCCCCGCTCGCCCGTAGTTAAGTCCGTTGTAGTATAAGTTTGTAGTATAAGACCGCTGGTAGTATAAGACCGCTTGTAGGATAAGTTGTAGTTACTAAGGTGTATATAAAGTGTAAATAATAATTAGTGTGTAGAATAAATGTACATATATTGAATAAGAGCCGTTTCATTAACTGTAGTGTGTAAGTTGCCTTTTTCTCGACCCCTGGCTTAGCCGTATCTTCACTGCAGTTGCCCGGCCTCTATCGTCCCGCCGATAGAGTAAAGTGGTGTTTCTGCACTCTAAACAGAAACTGGCGCCCGAGATCTCCGTACCGTGAACACAGCCGTAGTATTGGGCGTCAAAGTGACACTTCCGATCTTGGGTAGAGCACCGGAAGTACGTCACAACTTGATATACATGGTGTATCCATGTATCCGCAACATAAAGAAAAAACAACTACCTATAAAGTTTATTTAACTTTGTAAATCTGAATGTACATCATTAGTCATGCCACAACTTCTGTATCTTTTTGCATTTGTGTTATCATATGTGTTTTGTAAATCAGCTATTTATTAATTTACTACAATATATATATATATATATATATATATATATATATATATATATATATATATATATATATATATATATATATATATATATATATATACAGTATATATATATATACAGGGTGTCCCAACAAAAAGTAGGCACCCTGAATAACTTTGAAGATAAAATTTTTTTGAAAAATTGGTGAAACATTTCGACCTTGTTTCCAAGGGGGACATATTTTAATGTAATACTTGAATACCTATCATCATCCCTCTACCCTACACAGCCACCCCCTCAAGAAATTCAAATGGCAAGGGGGTCGAGTGATACACCTTTTGAAAGGTCTTTCAATTCCCTACAGAACTGTGTATTTTTTTTTACCTTTATCGATTCGTTCTTAAGAAAAATAATTTTATTTTTGATGATTACACACAATCGAAATCGTTTAAAAAATCTAAAATACACGGCACTGGGTATTGGAATTTATAAGTAAACTACATTTTTTAGTGCTCTCTAATCAACACGAGTTTTTTCGACAAAAAACACTTTCCTTGTCCGTTTAGTTTTAGAATAATAAAAGACTCATAAGTATTTGATAGTCCTTGAACATTAATTTGTTCATAACCAATTTTAAATCGAGATACATTTTACCAGAGTGAGTTCTCAAAATGGTGTAACCCTTCAGGAGAGAATAGAAATTGTCAGCATTTATTTTAAAAACGATAATTGTGCTAGAGCTACGGAGCGCATATTCAATAGAAATCACCCAGATAAAAGGGTTGATTCTCAGTATGTTTTACAATTATTGACAAAATTTATGGAAACAGGTTCTGTAGGAAACAAAAAACATGAACCTCAGCGACCGATTAGGAATGAAGCAGTCGAAGTGGCAGTTCTGGGTCATTTGCAGATGGATAATACTCAATCGATTAAGAAAGTAGCTGAGGCTTTCGGTGTATCACGATTTACGTATTTGATGTTAAATACTTCGTTTTTAAAAAAGTGAATAATCTCGAAAAATAACCAACTTTATTATTAGTATTTAAATTAACAAGCAATGCATGGTTCAAACAATGAGCTAAATCTGCCTTGGTAATCGCAGTTACATATATTTATAAACTATGCTTTGCAATGTCAGCAGAAGCTGTAATCGTAAAAATGATATCAAGTTAGCATTCATAATTCGTCCATCCCTAAGATGAAAACAAAGGGGTAGGTTTGTTTTCTTGTTTGATATCATTTTTCGAATTATGGGTTACAAATAACTGGGTAATCTTATCTTTATTTTTTGATAAGTACCTGTATAATATATATAATAATATGATAATAATTAAAGTTATACAAATATAAAGTAAAATATCATTAGTTCCAAGCTTTTGAATTTCTTCTAAGTCCTGAAGGTGAGTGGTTTCGGCAACGCGATAAATATCGTCTAATTTATCGGTGTGTACTTCTTGTAGTACCATGGGTAACTCGTTGTGTGATAACATTTTTTTTGTTCTAATAGGTAGGAGTTCGATGGGTTTTCCTTGGATGGAAATGGCATTATTTTCGAAGTTATAATTATTTATGTGAATCGAACAGCTTTGTGGTAGGTAGATTAGATGTGGTTCGCTTATTTCAGCAAATTCACTTTCGGGGCATAATTTCTGTACCTTTGTTTTGTTTGCAGGTATTATTATAATGTGGGCGTCGTCCACTGGTTCGACTATGGTGGATGTGATTTTATGCACCTGGATAGTGGGGCAGTTATTAAGTTGATTTCCCCTAAGTACATGTGGGATACAATCATCCTGGAAAGGTGGTTGTTGTACAAAGTACACGCACAGGTCTTCAACCATCGGGCATGGATCTCTGGAGTAGTAATGGTTTGTCGAGTTCATCAGGATGTATGGTTTTGGGGTACAATGATTTTATTGTTAACGGGGATCGGGAATAAGTGATAATAATCATATAGATTCTCGTCCGTTATAGGTATGTGGAAGATGAAACATAATTTGTCTAGTATGTAATGAATTTCTACTTTTATAATTTCTAAATAAGACTGTTCGAACTTAAATGTAGGTAATCCATTTTTATAGATTTCCTGTATAACATTTTTCATTTGTTTTATTTCATTTAGGGGCAATAGGTTATTATGTATTATCCCTAGTCTGGCGAATAATATTGAGTTTTCGAGTGTATCTAATATTTCAATTATATTCTGGCAATCAATTATCATTACGTCTAGATAATTTTGAATATTTAGGAACAGTGTATATTTATTCAAATTGCTTTCCAATGTTCTCATCTTTTTGTTGATTACGACCTGATTACTTATTACCGTGTTCAGTGTCTCTTTACTCTCATTCATAAAACTTTTTATTATTGTAATATAGTTTTCAAGATCATGGTGTAACTTTTTTTGATTTTTGTCTAAGGTGTTAATTGCATTGTCGTATCTTTCCGCGTCGTCTGAGTCTAATAAACCAAAGGCCCATTTGGAGCCTTTTCCTACAATATTAAGTAGTCCTCGTTTTGTACGTAAGTTGAAAGAGGGTTTTATTTGGTTTAACTTTGTTTGGGCCTTGTCTCTCAAATAGTTTAAGTGATTATGAATTTCGTTTATTGAGGGATATAGTTCATCCTTTTTGTCGATCATTGGTACTATCGATCTTTCGTTTGTTTCGATAGCTCTCAGAGGGTCGATAAAAAGATTTAAATCAATATATTTTATAAAAGAGTGTTTATGATTCATTACATTGGCTTTACTGATTAAGAAGGGCAGTAGGGGGTTAGTTAAGGGTGTCAATTTAATTTGTAGATGTACTGGCATCATTTGCAGAGTGAATACTAGTATTTTCCACATCTGAAACAGATAATGTTTCTTTAGATCTTAGTCGTATTGGTTTAATTTCTTGTTTATGATATATACGATTATCTTTGGTTTTTATTTTATTATCTAAGTCTTTATCAATTATTATTTTTTTGTATTTTGGGGCTATTTTTCTACGTATATTTTGAAGTAAGAAAGCTTCAGTTTCTGGTTTAAATACAGGGAATTCGGTTCTGTCTTGATTTTGTCTGGTTAAGTCTTTTACCTTGTTGTTTTGTTTATTTATAAACTCGTTCATAACTTTCATATTTCTTTGTTGGTTTTCAATATAATCTGACATTATTTTATTTTCCGAGAGGTTAAAAGGCGTGTCGAACTCTAAGTTTGCTTTTATGATTTGAAAAGGTGTGTAACGTGTAGAGGAATGTATGGTATTATTATATGTTAATATTGCAAGGGTCATTAGTTGTTTTATATTTTATCTTGGGCTTTCTAGTTCTAAAGCTCGTAATTCTTCTATGAGTGTGGAGTGTAGTCTTTCAATTGGGGCATTACTATTTGGATGTCGGGTTGTGACGTGATGTAATACTATGTTATGTTTTTTGCAAAACTCTGAAAATAGGTTATTTTTGAATTCGGTACCTGGATCACAGGTTAGTTTTTTGGGAATACCGTAATGTGAAAAGAATATCATTAATTGATCTAAGATATCGGTTGTTACAAAATGAATAGGGTATGCTTGTGCAAACTTCGAGAAAGAGTCAATTACCATTAGGAACTTTTGTCCGCTTATTGAGAAAGTGTCAATATAAATATGTTCGAATGGGTGTTCGCCTATTGGGGTCGGTTTTAATTCAAATTTAGGGGGTCGTCTTTCGTACTTAACTGATTGACAAGTTATACAATTATTTATATAATTCGTTATGTGGTTAGTCATTTGGGGCCAATAATAAGTTCTTGTTAGCGCTGTTTTCGTTTCGGTTATACCTCTGTGTGTGGTTTTTGTCTCATGGTGATTTTGGATGGTTTCTAATTGTTCGTCTTTGTCAACTATTTCTTTAACTATTTTGTTTGTTTGAATAAGTTTGTATGCTTTATCGTTAAAGTATTTTTTGTAAATTGATTATGACATTGTGTACAAAATTTGATTGTATTAGTAGGCCATAAGTTTTATTTGGTTTAATATAATTTTTAAACGTTTCTACTAGATGTTCTTCGAAATTTTGAATGGGCAATGTCACTTTTATTCGATCTTTAACATTAAAAGGTTTTTCAAGCTTAATTTTTGGTTTTATTAAGTCTCTTGTTACGTTTAGTATGATCTGGTTCCTAAATCCATTTATCGGTTGTTCGGTTATGGGTATATTTAGTGTGGGGTTCGATTGGGAGGAATGTACTGTTTCATTTGAAGGGTTTTTCTGTTTTATTATGACGTCTGAAATTATGTTTATTTTTTTTGTGTTGTCTCTGGATTTGTGTCTAATTGTTCAATAGGTGAATTTTCTAAAGTTATTAAATCGTCCAAAGCTATGTCGGGAAAATCATCGGTTATTCTGTTTTCGCTAGCGTCCGCGTTACCTATCATTGATTGTGTTTCGATCGGGTGTATTTCTATACGCGATAGGGCGTCTGCAACTTTATTTTCGCTGCCTTTTTTATACATAATTTCGTAATCATATTCCATGAGTTTTAAGCGCCAGCGCATTAATCTAGAGTTAGGTTCTTTAAGGTTATTTACCCATTGGAGTGGTTTATGGTCCGTGATGATGGTGAACTTACGTCCGAATAGATACGGACGGAAGTATTTTGTAAAATTTACGATACTTAGTAGTTCCTTCTCTATGGTGCTATAATTTTGTTCGGCGTCATTAAGCGTGCGACTTGCGTAAGCAATTGGTCTATCTTTTCCTATCGGGCCCTGGGATAAAACGGCTCCTATGGCGTAGTTTGAGGCGTCACTAGTTAAAATAAAGGGCTTTTCGAAGTCCGGGTATTGTAACAGGGGTTCATTGGTCAGAATTGTCTTACAAAGTTCGAATGCATTTTTAAACTCATTGTCATGTATTATTTTAGTACCTTTCTTTAAACACTTCGTTAGCGGCTTTGTAATTTTTGCGAAGTCTTTTATAAACTTGCGGTAAAATCCTAATAGTCCTAAAAAAGATTTTATTTCTTTTGCTGTGTTTGGTAATGGGAATTTTGAAATGGCTTTTATTTTGTTCGGGTTAGGCCTAATTCCTTCCGGCGTAATTACGTGCCCTAAAAACTCGACATTTTGTCTTAAAAACTCTGACTTGTCTAGTTGGATTTTTAATTTCGCGTCTCTTAGTTTTTGAAAAACTTGTTTTAGATTTGATATGTGTTCTTGAAGGCTGGTTGAAAAGATAATAATATCATCCATATAGACTAGGCATATGCGGTTTTGTAAATCTTTTAATACGTGGTCCATGACCCTTTGGAAAGTGGCTGGGGCGTTTTTTAGCCCAAAAGGCATACGAAGGTACTCGTAGTGCCCGTGCTCTACGTTGAATGCGGTTTTTTGTACGGACTGAGGGTCCATTTCTATTTGATGGAAACCGCTCGCTAAGTCTAATGTGGTAAAGTAATTACACTTCCCGAGTTTGTCTAGGATGTCTTCGATGTTAGGTATCGGGTACCGATCGTCAATAGTCTTGTCGTTTATCTTCCTATAATCTACAACTATACGCCATTTTTTCTTGCCGGAGGCGTCCGCTTTTTTTGATACAATCCATATCGGACTTGACCAGGGGGATTGACTATGTCTAATTACTCCGTCGTTAAGCATTTTATTTATCTGTCTATTTACTTCTTCTTTGTGACAAAAAGGGAACCTATAGGTTTTAGTGTGAATCGGTAATTCGTCCGTCGTTTTTATTTGGTGTTTTACTGTATTTGTAAATGTTAGTTTAGAGTCGTCATTATGAAAAATGTCGGGGAAGTTTGAAATTAATTTTAAAATGGCATTTTTCTCTTCTTCATTCATGTGGTCTATTCTGATATTATTTAACATGTCTGTATTTTTTGTATTTGTCTGATAATTGGGCATAAAGTTTTCAATGTGATAAAAGTCAAATTGGTCACCTTGTAGCTGTTGGGCTTTAAAAGGTCGGTTAAATTCTAGACATATAGTTTTGTCTGTAACATTTTGTATTTCAAATCTAGCATGGTAATTTTCTGCAACCGCAAGGGTTTCAGGGATATAAAATCCATTAATATTAGTTTCGGGTATTAGTATTTCTCCATAAGGTATATTTACTGGGAATGGTCGTTCTAGGCATTCGCGAGGTGGAATTTCTATTTTATATTTGTTTTGTGAATTTTGATCTCTGTAATGAAATAGTATTTGTACTGTATCGTTAAATAGTACCTGGTTTGTAAAATCCATTGTTAACTTGAGATTTCGTAACTCGTCTAGTCCAATGATGCCGTCAAAGTAGTCAGAAAATGGGAACAAAGTGAATTCTATGTTACCTTTAGTTTGAAATTCCTCAAATGCAGGAATTAATGCTTTGCATACTACTTCGCGATTTCCCATTGGTGTTTTTAATACCGAAGGGGCTTTGTATATATATTCTGGGAAATATAGTTCGGCAATACTAGGTCTTAACATTGAGACATTACAACCTGTATCTATTAGTAATTTTATATTGGGTTTATTTATTTGAATATACGGCAACGCGTTTACATATGCGTTAAGGGCTATATCTGGTCCTCTGTATTCGAAGTACTGTGAAAATTTTCATCGTCATTATTTATCTGTTCGCTGTCTGGATTTTGCATAAAATTTAAGAAATTGTCCGTGTATAATTCTGGATACATGTCTGGAGGGTACTCATTAAATCGTTCTTTCATTTCGTCATTAAAATAGAAAGGATCTTCTGAGGAAATATTATTTAATTCTTCAGCTATATATTTGGGGGTTGGTTTAGGTTGAAACCACGGAAATTTACTTTGAATTTGTTGTGCATTCAAAGGTCTTTGTTGGGAGAAGTTATTTTGTTGTCTTTGCGTAGAAGATTGTCGGCTTTGTGTGGACATTGGTGTTGGTTGGTATTGTCTAAATTGATTTTGTCTGAATACATTACTGTTATTTGTGTTTTGTCTAAATGTTTGCGAGTTTGTTGGGAAATGTTGGGGAATAAATCTCGGCTGAATATTTATCGGTTGGCTGGGAAATACAGGTTTCTGATAATTATTTTGGAAATTTCCAATTGGCATTTTATAATTTTGATTTTGTAAATTTGGAAAATTTGGTTTTTAAAAATTGTGAATTTACTTGTTTTTTCTGCATACGACTTCTAAATTCTAAATCAGCTTCTTCTTCTCTGACATAGCCTATGGCTTGTTCAATGCTATTTGGGTTTTTACATTTAACAATTATTTGTGTATTTCCGGATAAATTATTAATGTACGTTTTTTAAAGCAATTTTTTCATAGTATTCGATTTTTATTCTTTTGGTCTCAATATTCTCACCAATTTCGTTTAATTTTGCAACTAGTAGACTTCTAAGAGTCTGTAACCTTAAGCCAAATTCTATTAGATTTTCATTTTTATTCAGGGTGGTGGACATAAGGTCATTAAGTAGGGTGTCCTCGCTACGTCCGTCTGAGAAAGTTTGCGTCAGTATTTGTTTAATCAAGGGCCAGGTGTTTAATTCATGTCTGGGGCCAATAATTTCTGAAGCGTGCCCTCTGAGGCGTGAAACTATCGTATTTACTACACATTTATTAATTGGGTTATTAAGCTCTCTTAAATTTTGAAATGTGGACACTAGGTCCTCACAAGCTCTTATGAATGGTGTTAAGAGATGTTTATCTCCATTAAAAAGAGGAATATTGTCTGAGTAAATTCTGTATAAAGATGAGTCCATTTTTTTTTTTTATGCAAGTATGAACAAAAATACCTATATGTTACGAAGGGTAATGGAATCTGACCACTTACCTACAAATATAAGCAAATCTTATATTTGTCACTAAATGCCTGTTCTTATGATGAGTGTTGGAATCTGACCACACACTAACAATTGTAGAAAGTCTATCAATTGCCACTAAGCTAGAATTATTGATATGCGAGTATGAATAAAATACCTATATGTTACGAAGGGTAATGGAATCTGACCACTTACCTACAAATATAAGCAAATCTTATATTTGTCACTAAAAATATCTGGTCTTAGGATGAGTGCTGGAATCTGACCACACACTAACAATTGTAGAAAGTCTATCAATTGCCACTAAGCTAAAGTTGTTTTTATTCCTGTCGTTATGATGGATACTGGAATCTGACCACGTATCAATTATTATAAGCAAGTCTTATAATAATCACTAGACTATGAGAACGTATTAGTTGAATTATAAAAATTGAAGAAATTTTTTTTCTTCAAATAAATATTTTAAACTGAATAGTATTTTTTTTCAGTCGAAAACAAATGAAAAATATGTTTCTCTTAAAATTACGTGTATCTAGATTGATACTCTACAGGATAATTATTTTTGTTAAATAAAACCTTGTAGTTGTTCACAATGAACGGCCTAATAGCTACTTTTTTCCGGAGAGAATCTAAAATGATTTTTAGAAACTTGGAATGAAACAGAAGGATTAAACTCGACTTACCTCGATGGTTTGCGTTGTCTGTCCGTCTGGAGATTCGTCACTGCTGGGCTGGAACTCGAACTTTCACTTTTCTAAACTTTTGAGCAATAAAGAATTGAGATTCACGATATTTTTCCGTAAAATACCTTTGCTCATCCTACCGACTGCGCCATTTACGTATTTGATGTTAAATACTTCGTTTTTAAAAAGTGAATAATCTCGAAAAATAACCAACTTTATTATTAGTATTTAAATTAACAAGCAATGCATGGTTCAAACAATGAGCTAAATCTGCCTTGGTAATCGCAGTTACATATATTTATAAACTATGCTTTGCAATGTCAGCAGAAGCTGTAATCGTAAAAATGATATCAAGTTAGCATTCATAATTCACGAAGCAGTATTCATCGAATTGTAAAGGCACACAAATTTCATCCATATAAATTTAAATTGGTACACGAATTAAACGAAGATGATACCGATCGTCGCGCGTCGGCTTGAATTCTGTGAGATTTTTAGTGAACAATTAAACGGTAATGCCAATCTACTGTACAATACGTGTTTTTCTGATGAATCGACATTTCAGTTAAATGGGTAAACAGGCACAATTATAGATATTGGAGTGAAACCAATCCACATTTGTTCATGGAAACTCATGTCCAAAGGCCTCAGAAGTTAAATGTTTGGGCTGGCATCTTAGGGGATCACATTGGGGGGGGTTTTTTTTTGTGTGTGTTATTGGGGGGGGGGGGGGGGGGGGTTGTAGGAAAAAAAAAAAACAAAAAATAAACAACCCCCAAACAGAAGGGGGAATTGGGGGGGGGGGGGGGGGGGGGGGGTGGGGAAACCTGGTTTTCGCCCGGGTCGGCTTTGATGGTGGGGGGAGATGTAAGTAAGAAAAATAAAGAGTGTGTGTTTTGGGGGGGGGGGGGGGGGGGGGGGGGTGGGAAAAAAAAAAAAATTTTTTTATTTTTTTTTTTTTTTTTTTTTTTCCCAACAAAAAAAAAAAAAAATATTTTTTTATGGAAAAAAAGGAAAATTTTTTTTTAAAAAAAAAATTATATAGAGGGAAGGGAGGACCCTAAAAAAATATAATAACCCCCCCCCCCTTTTCTTTTTTTTGGGGGGGGGGGGGGGGGGGGGGGGGGGGGGGGTGTTTTTTAATTTTTTTTTTTAAATTTATTCCCCCCTGGGGTCCAGGTTCGGCGTTTTTCTCCTATTTTAAAAAATTTTTTATCTCCAAAGTTTTCCGGGTGGCCTCTTTTGGTTGGGGACCCCTGTATATATATATATATATATATATGTTATATAATATTTCAGACACCGTATAGTAACTTAGAATATATTCTAGACTATCCCAGGATATCACATTTCACTACGTGACTGATAACAAATTCCTGCTTATTTTATTGTTAACTGCTTAATTTGCATTTCCTTTGTTATAAGCTTGGGAATCATTGTTTATGCTGACCAAGTACAGCCTTCCAAGCTTATAAATTAAATTATTATCATTTGTTAACTCAGTTCTTATACTCACTTTCGACATGTTACATTAAATTATATTCAATTCAACTCATTGTATTTTTACCAAGACTCAACGTTGAGTCCATGTTAATTAAATAAATGTTTTTTAAAAACAACTTTACGGAAACCGTAATCTAACAATTGGCGCAGTCGGTAGGATCTGATAACATTGCAGTTCGGGAGCCTAACTAGTCGTGTAACCCTCCAAGAGAACAAGGAGTCCATCTTCGAAAAGGTGCCTAACTAGTGGACAGGACCTACTAGAACAAGGAGAACTTCTTAGCTGCAGTGGTGGATCCCAATTCTTCAACAGAAAAGAACCTACTCCATGAAGCAAACTATAGAGTAAGAAATATTATAAGAATCATCTCGTACTATCATTTTAATTTTTTTTATCAAGCAACAAACAATTTTTATTATTATTTTATTTCACTTTTAATTTTTATTTTTATTTGGCTCTGACATTTCTAACTGTATCCACTCGCTACATATACGTGTGTAGGTGTGAGCAAGAAGTACAGTTCGATCTAAAGACCAAATTCGTTATATTTCAAATATTAGTTGGCTGATATTTCTAACTGTATCCACTCGCTACATATACGTGTGTAGAGGTGAGCAAGAAGTACAGTTCGACTTAGAGACCAAACTAATTTTTATGTAAGTGCATAATTATTTCTATTATCCATTACTATTATTATTATCCCATTTACAATTATTCTACAAATAATAAAAACCGCATTACAAAGTTAATGCACCACTAAAACAAATAAACTTTAATAAGTGCATAATTTTAATTAAGAAATACTTTTAATATTTTTCCTTGATCACCTAAATTGATCAAATTATTTTCTTAAATAATTTCTAAATACTAAGCAACAAAATGCCAGACGCAGTTACAGAACAAGTTGAACCTTACAAACTATCTGAAATTTTTTCCATAATACCGGAGTTCGATGGCAACCCCATCGCTCTACAAACTTTTCTTAATTCATGTATTTATGCCCACTCAATGGCTGTTAGAGATCAAAAGTTATTGTTAACCATACATATAAAAAATAAATTGCGTGGCAAAGCTGCCGAAATTGTAAATTCTCGTAACCCAGCTACATGGGCAGAAATAAAATTCCTATTAGAGTCTCATTTTGGCGACTCGAGAGATCTGACATCTCTCATTCAAGATTTACAGCGGATTCATCAAATACATAACGAATCTGCATTAACATTTATAGCACGGTTACAAACGCATAATGCGAAAATGCATGCTGCAATTCAAAAACAACATTTTACTGCGGAGCAAAAACAAGCGCAAAGCGAACTAATTGAAACAATGACGCTAACTACTCTACTCACAGGTTTAGAACCAACACTAGGCAAAATTATTCGTGCCGGAAATCCTAAAAATATGCTAGACGCTATAAATCGTATTAAAAGAGAATTACAGCTATCTTATTTTGAAACTCAAAAAATTCCCAAAAAATAACGTTGCCAAAAATCCAATTCAAAGTCAAGTAAGAAGGCCAAACATTAATTTTCAAAAATTCTGTTCATTTTGCAAAAGAAATGGGCATACTATAAACGAATGCCGAACAAGGCAACAACAACAACAACCTTCAACTTCTCAAAATTTCAATAGGCCAAATTTCCAAGGAAATTCAAACTATCAAAATTTTGCACAATCAAATCATTATCAAAGAACATTTCCACAAAACCAATATCCAAATCAATTTCAAAATCAACAACCGAGCTCTTCTCAACAGAATAGGACTTCACCCATAAGACCGAATCCTAATTATAATCCACAAAGACAATCTGTAATACAGCACAACCCCAATTTTAATCGCTTCAATAATCAACCAAAAACCCATCATTTAAATTGCGCAACTTACGATAACCAGTACACTGATCAATACGAAAATTATTCCTTTGATAATCAAGTACAAAATGAAACTTGTAATTTTAATAATTTTCAACCTGAACAAAATGAGGAGAATTATACTGCTAATTCTCAGGACACTCACTATGAGAATTATACTGCTAATTCTCAGGATACTAATTATGGGAATTATACTGCTAATTCTCAGGATACTTACTATGAGGATTATACTGCTAATCCTCAGGATTTTTACCAAGGCTTAGATCATCCAACGAATCCTCCCAACCAAGATTCAGACCCAGTTGCGGATTTACAAACACAAATACAAACCATGAACTTACAAGACGACTTGAACCCGTACTTAAACTTCCCAGAACAGACATTCATGTAAATTCATTACTATCTGTAAACTCAAAAAATCTTTATTATATAAAGGATATCACAAACAGATTTAAAATTTTAATAGACACCGGTGCAGGTATTTCTATTTTTAAACCTAAAACAGCCGAAAATTATCGACAAAGATTTTCCGAAAATGTAATTATACAGGGTATAACGGACCAAAAGGTAAAAATAAGTGAATCAGCACTTATACCATTTACAGAAGGCAATCCACATAAAGTTTATGTTCATAATTTAGATATAGACTTTGATGGACTGTTAGGCGCAGATTTTTTAGAACACTACGAATGTCAGGTAGATATAAAAAATAAAAAACTAATAACGAACTTTAAAACTGTACCGCTATTTAAGGTTACTGATGATTCGTGCGTACAATTACCTGTTAGTTGTAAAAATGTAACGCAAAATCAATGTCAAAAACCCCATCCAGAAAATCAAAATTTAGATAATACCAATAACCAAAATTTAATATCTATTGAGCCGCGTATAGAAAAGATTTTTAAACTTAAATGTAATTTACGAAATACTGATGCTATACTGTTAGCTCAGGAATCGGACAAAGTACGTTTGCCAAATGCTCTCGTCAAAATTGACAATAATGGAGAATTTTTAACATCAGTTATAAATCCTAATGCAATACCTAAAATAATAGATCTTTCAAATCTTAAACTAGAACCTGTTGAGAAATTTAGAGAAATATTTAATTTGAATTCCCAAAATCTCGATTCCCAACAGACAGACAGACATTTCGAAATTAGAAAACAATTACGCTTAGAACATCTTAACGACGAAGAGAGTTATTTAATTACTGAACTTTGCTTAAACTTTTCTGATATTTTCTACCTAGAAGGAGATAACTTGAGTTTTACGAACGAAATAAAACATTCGATTGACACAAATAATACAAAGCCAGTTTTTACAAAATCATACCGATATCCGCATATTCATAAAGAAGAAGTCAAAACACAAGTTTCTAAAATGTTAGACCAAGGTATCATTCGACCATCAATCTCGCCCTGGTCTTCTCCAGTTTGGGTTGTCCCAAAAAAACTCGACGCGTCCGGAAAACAAAAATGGCGAGTCGTGGTAGACTATAGAAAATTAAACGAACTGACAGTTGACGACAAATATCCACTCCCAAATATTTCTGACTTACTAGATCAACTTGGCAAATGCCAGTATTTTACGACACTAGATTTGGCATCTGGTTTTCACCAGATCGAGATAAATACGGAAGACATTCAAAAGACTGCTTTCACCGTCGAAAATGGTCATTTTGAATTTGTGCGAATGCCATTCGGACTTAAAAATGCCCCATCAACATTTCAGAGAGTGATGGACAACATTTTGTTAGGTATCCAGAATGAACGCTGTTTGGTTTATATGGATGATATTATCATCTATTCACCAACCATTCATGAACACATCTCCCGTTTAACCGAAGTATTTCAACGTTTACGAAAAGCAAATCTAAAAATTCAACCGGACAAGTGCGAATTCTTGCGCAAAGAAGTCGCCTATCTTGGTCACCTCATCACTAAAGATGGTGTAAAGCCAAACCCAATTAAAGTTGACGCTATTCAAAATTTTCCTCAGCCAAAAAATGCCAAAGAAATACAATCATTCTTAGGTCTAGCTGGTTATTATAGGAGATTCATTCCTAATTTCTCTAAGATATCCAAACCACTGACAAAATTACTACAAAAAGACATTCCTTTTAATTTCGACAATGACTGTACAAATTCCTTCGAAAATTTGAAACAAGCCTTAACAACCACACCGATTCTAATATACCCGAATTTTAACGATACTTTCATACTAACCACGGATGCTAGCGCATTCGCGATAGGTGCAGTACTCTCGCAGGGCCCTATAGGCAAGGACCTACCTATTGCATATGCGTCCAGAACGTTATGCAGTGCGGAAACAAAGTACTCTACTATTGAACGTGAGCTCTTAGCAATAGTCTGGTCAGTTAAGCACTTTAGACCATATTTATTCGGCAGAAAATTCACGTTAGTTACTGACCACAGACCACTTACCTGGCTGTTCTCTATAAAGGACCCAGGAAGCAGGCTAGCTCGTTGGCGCTTAAAACTGGAAGAATATGACTACGAAGTCATATACAAACCAGGTAAAATTAACAAAAATGCCGACGCGTTATCTAGAATCAAACTAAATCATGTTAAAGATTGTGTTACCTTTCAAACATCTATTTTAGCCGCTAATTCGGATGACGAACAGAATTCC
Source organism: Rhamnusium bicolor (assembly GCA_029963845.1). NCBI lineage: Eukaryota > Metazoa > Arthropoda > Insecta > Coleoptera > Cerambycidae > Rhamnusium > Rhamnusium bicolor. The sequence continues at coordinate 136,213 of JANEYF010003332.1, read as the reverse complement.
GACACCGAAGATTCCGATGATAAAATCACAGACGAACAATTTTTTCAAGAATTTAATACTTTCGTAAATTTGTACAAGACAAAATCGCTAATCGATTATTCTAAAATCAAATTTTCTAATAAACAATTATTAGACAAGGAAAACAAAAATATCATAACGTTCTTCCAACAAAATAAACTGGAAGACTTTCACTATAAAATAATCGAGGATATTTTCGAAGAACATCCCGATTTTAGTAACGCTAAAATTAACATAGTTTCAAGTAAGACTGTCAGAAATCGAAAATATTTTATCATCCCATTACCTTTCGATCTAGAATCTGTCAACGAAACATTATTTTATACTTTATTCAAACATCAAAATGATCTCGATCTTTCATGTACGTATCACGTAGAAAATAATTTAGATTTACCTACATTGGAAATGCTATCATTTATCTTTGCGGAAAAAGACTTAAAACTAGTAATTTGCCAAAACATCGTCAAAACTCCAGATAATGACCAAATTCCTATTATTATTGACCAAAATCACACAGGTAAAAATAACTTACACCGTGGGATAAACGAAACTATTCGGAGAATAAAAGTAAAATATAATTGGCAAGGTTTAACCAAAGACGTTGAAAACTACATAAAAAATTGCGAAACATGTCAAAAGACAAAAGTCTGCCGCAAAAATCTCAGCAACCCTTTAGTTATTACAGAAACCCCACGAACGCCTTTTGAACGTATAAATATTGATATTTTCGAAACACCGAACAGAAACTACGCTTTAACCGTCCGAGATGAATTAACAAAATTCACTCAAGCATACGCCTTAAAGGACAAAACGGCGAAATCAGTTGTCAATACCTTATTGCTATATTTTCAACATTTTGGCACACCATTACGAGTACACTGTGACTATGGCCGTGAATTCGACAACAGCCTACTCAGAGACCTATGTACTCTATATGACATAAAACTGACATATTCTAGCGTAGGACACCCGCAATCGAACGGTTCACTCGAAAGATTCCACGCCACGTTAGCGGAAATGATAAGGGTTCATAATACAGAAAACCCTAACGAACATCCACTCACTATACTGCCTTATGCTGTTATCTGTTACAATAACTCGATCAATAAAACACACGGATTTACACCGTATGAGCTAATTTTCGGGCATACCTCAAACAGACCACCCGAAAAACTTTATAACCAGAAAGACTTGATTACTAAATACATACGAGACCTTAATAATCGAATATCCCATTATTATAAACTAGCGCGCGAAAGAACGCAATTACAAAAAGAAAAAGCAAAAGTCCGCTTTGACAAAAATATTCCCGAAAATCGACCCGATTACCAAATTGGCAATAAAGTTTACGTCAAAGAATCACAAATCAAAGATAAACTACACAACAAGTTTAACGGTCCTTTCGAAATAATCGAAATTTTCCAAAATTCTGCTATTCTACTTAACCCAGACACTAATCAAACTAGTAAAGTAAATTTTGATCGAATGAAACCCTATTTTGAAAATTAACCTTTTTCAGGTTACTCCTGCTGTTCGGATCAGTAGCCCTAGCAGTTTCCCAATACAAAATTACACCAATAAATAACACCATTGGAATTTACTACCACGAAAAATCAGAAATAATTGTGACCAACGAGAAGTGGACACTATTAGTTCACAAGAATATATCCGAACTAAAGACAGTTTCTGACAAAAATGACAAAATCCTGGACACCATCCTAAACACCCTTGACCCTGCGTATCATAACATGAATACTTTCATGAGCGAAGTTAAGACTCATCTTAGCCTTCTAAAACAAATTTCTAAATCTATTCAATCTAAGTTTGACGAGGTTTATCTTGATACAAAACGATACAAAAGAGGAATTATAAACGGAATCGGGACAGTATTTAAATCAATTACCGGAAATCTAGATGCTGAAGACGGTCAATACTATTCTGATTGTATTAATAAACTAAACAACGACGAGCATCAACTAGAAAACTTAATTAAAAACCAAATATCCGTAACAACATCGGTTATAAAAAATTTCAATTCAACTATTCAAAAATTACAAATTGACGAGGAAACGTTTAATAAAGATATCAAAGATATCGAAGATGCGATCTTACGTACCGAACATGATATACAAATAGTTAAAACAAAACTAAAGTTTCTCGAAATATGTGAACAATTAATGGCAAACTATTTATACATCGAGGACCATTTAAACGATATTCTAAATTCAATAACTTTTGCAAGATTAAAAATCATTCATACCTCTATAATTACCCCTCAGGATTTAATAAGCTCTTTACAAGAAATTTCACAAAATTTGCAAAGGAACAACTTGCCACTTCAAATAAAATTATCAAGAGTTGCTCAGTACCTAGATATTATTGAACTGCAAGCTTTTCAAACAGATTCAAGTTTAATTTTTGCCTTAAAGATACCTTTAGTAGATCCTCAAACTTACACAACCTATCAATTATACCCTATCCCTATTTTGGATAATAGAACTGGTTTGCACCACATTCTGTCAACCTCTCAAAAATATATCGCGAGAGATGATGATTCTTTAATGTTTATACCTATTCCGGACCTGAAAGAATGCAAACAACTCTACATTGGAACTAAATTATGCTCTAACTTGTTCGCTTATCCAATCGACACCAATGCAATTTGTGAAGCAAGACTGTTCAAACATCTCAATCGCCTACCCGAAAACTGTCAAACATCATTTATCATTAGTCAAGGATATAATGTTCAAAAACTCCAGGAGAACACATGGCTAATTATTAATGTAGAACCTCTACACGTTACTATCAGTTGCCCTAAGAGAAATTCAATAACGGAAATCATCACGAAGAACTCTATTATAAAATTACAACCTAGTTGTTACGCCTTTATCGGCATTACCAAGATTCAAGCCGAATCCAAGGAAATATTAGATGTCAAAGATAAAACCCATCCTATTCAAATTCCGTATGAATGCTGCAACAACTTTCCATACAAAAGTCAACTACCCAAATTAAAACCATTAAAATTAAACCACCTGAACACCGAAGACCTCGAAATTGCCAAACACAAATTAGACCAATATTCCAAAAATTTAGACGATCTTATCAACGAACCTTTTGTGACCAAACACATCTCATGGTTCACATATCTGACCATAACATTAATTATTGCCCTTATTCTTCTCTATGTATTTTGCAAATGCAGAAAAAGGAGTCGGACGCTGGCTCTTGTCAACCCATCCGGATCACCTCCACCTCCACCACGACCAAGTAAGGTCTCCAGGAGATTTTCCAGCATTCTACCTCCGAGGAAAAGACCCAGTATCCATGAAGAAGAAACCGAAGAAATCGCATTGACTTAAAAAGACTGTTAAATGTGTTTTTCTATCTGAACTTAATGCAAAAGACTTTCAGTGAATATTATTTCATTTTTGTGATGCATTTTAAATTTTATCATTTTATTATTTTGTCACCTTTTTTATTATTTTATTATTTTATTATTTTATTTTTATTTTTATAACCATTCTCAATGTTAACGCTTTGCTATTTTACATTTTACACTATGTAATGTTAGATTTCATGCTTTTACACTGTTTTACATTTTTGTAAAAGTTGCTGTATAAACACCAACTTTTCTATAAGGGGGGAAGTTGTTATATAATATTTCAGACACCGTATAGTAACTTAGAATATATTCTAGACTATCCCAGGATATCATATTTCACTACGTGACTGATAACAAATTCCTGCTTATTTTATTGTTAACTGCTTAATTTGCATTTCCTTTGTTATAAGCTTGGGAATCATTGTTTATGCTGACCAAGTACAGCCTTCCAAGCTTATAAATTAAATTATTATCATTTGTTAACTCAGTTCTTATACTCACTTTCGACATGTTACATTAAATTATATTCAATTCAATTCATTGTATTTTTACCAAGACTCAACGTTGAGTCCATGTTAATTAAATAAATATTTTTTAAAAACAACTTTACGGAAACCGTAATCTAACATATATAAATATATATATATATATTTATATATATATATATATATATATATATATATATATATATATATATATATTTATTTAAAAAATTCAAAAATTTTAAACTAATTTCAAACACAAACAAAATCTTCATATAATTGAAGACTATTTTGTGCCAACTTTGACTTCATTTAATGTAAAAATACGTATCCTTTTCTGAGAATTATAATAAAAAAAAAAATTGTTATACAAAAAAAAATGAAAATTATATTTCATTGCCATATGTATCGAACACATTGGACAAAATTTCAAACGTGTAGTAAAGACCACAATTTAACTATAATATAACGTCCCAAAAATATTCTTCACAAATGCTAATATGAAACAAAAATAACAGGTGTTAGTGGAGGTGCTAGATATATTGATGCAAATTGTGGTAAGAATATTCCCGTAGGTAAGAATACTGTTTATGGTTATACAATAAAAATAAGATGGGGTGGCATCGCACAGGGTGATGAGAATCCAAGATGGCAGCTATAATTCAAAATGGCTACACATATTGAAATTTTGCTACACTTTTTTTACACATCACGGAATATAATGTTTGGTATCGATTTATATGTTTTTGAGATCATGGATGAAGGAAGAATTAATATAGGCGTACTTTTGTCCATATAGTGGGTAAAGTGTAAGAAAGGGGAACTCAAGATACCCTCTTTCTAAAATAATTTGTATTTATTAATGCCTAAATCATATATAATATTACAAAATTTGAGCATTGCTTTTTAGAAAAATAATTTTTTAAAAACACCGGCCAACCACATCCTTGTTCATATTCATTCTTACAGTTGCACGATACTGTGCAAGATAAGTCAACACTTCTGCAACCACTTTTGTTGTTACAGATTTTGTACATACACTTGATAACCTCTTTACATGAATAAGACATTTCTGGCAAATCCGAACACTTTATCTACCATAATATCTTATTCAACCACCATCCCCATTCGGTTGAAGATAGTACACATATTTTGCGTTCGTTTTCTTGGCCTCAAATGTATCCAGCTTGGAAAACACTACGTAACACTTGTATTGTTACTAGTTGAACAACACAGTAGTACTATGTATCTTTCAAGAATGTCTAAAATTTCCATAGGAATGGAAATTTGCGGTAATTATATGAATGAATATGCATCATGAAATTCTGGCAAAGCAATAGCCATTTCCTTTCCAATCTTTGCAGATATCTGTAATTCTTCTCTATGCCAAATGCAATCCAAACTGTATTTCTTTGTAAAGAAAAAGTCTGTAAACAGTTTCAATTGAATTTGAAACTGGGAGATATTACAGATTTATTCCTGTTCATGCTAGAGCTGCGCAGCAATTGGAAAGGAAAAAACTATTGTTTTACCAAAATTTCATGATTTCACATGCAGTGATAGCAATCCTAATTTCACAGGAAAGTCAAAAAATCAACTTGAAAAACATGGATGCATTTCATTTATTACCGGTACCGTAAATTCCACTCATACGGAAATTTACTGCACTGTTCAACCTGCAATAATACAAGTGTTAATAATAAACAATAAGAATTGTTCACGACCAGAAATCGTCCGCTTGAAAATCTGATACCGACAAAGGGTGCATTACAACAATATATATTACACAGTACGTTCCAAACTGGACAAATTTGAGGACAAGCAAACAAAAGCACAATATATATTGTGTACCATCTCTAACCAAATAGGAATGGTGGTTGAATGATTTGTCATAGCAGGTGAAATGGTTGGACTGGATAGAAATTTTTTATTCATGTAGGGGGCTAATCAAATGTATGTGAAAAATCTCTACCATGTGTGGCTGTAGATGTGCTGGCTTACCTTGCACACTGTTGTGCAACAATAACAATTCTTAGACTATTTTTCACATGAAAAATTAAATCCTTGACCTCAAAAAATACATAAATTGATACCAAACAGTCTTTTGTATGATGTAAAAAAATTGTAACAAAATTTCAACATGAGTAGCCATAGAGACTTATGAATCTGAGATCCTACATGTTGACGTCGTGCATACCTACTTCGCATTGATGAAGGCAATAACCAGAAATTGGTCTGCGAATGGTATACGTGACGGCCTCAAGCAGGAGGCCATTTATTTCTTAAAAATCTTTTACTAGTCGGCAATCGCAATTAACGCTTAATCACTTCTCTTTGTATGATACAAATTTATAAATCAGCAAGAAGTGTGTATGATAATTTTATTTAACGCTCACTTAAATAAAGTGAGAGGATTACGACTTATTTAGGTATTATTTTTACTATTTATTACTCTTTGTAAATTAATTTACCCTCTCTGTTGGAATGCTTTGGTATTTTCATTTTTGTTATACCCTTATTAATAAATATCGCTTTGTAGAAGCAGTTTTTCAATTTATTACATTGCGATTGACACTGGTGAATGAAGTTACCATTAAATCGTTAGTACTCTATTTTCACATAGAGAGTTATGATTCTGAGAGCCTCCTTGCTTTTACACATTATTAAATTAGCCATATTTAGAATACTGAATTTTTTTATATATTAAAGTAGTTGAATAACTACATTAAAATAATTAATTTATATTTTAAAAACTATAATAAAATAATTTAGAAAATATCTAGCTCATGTGGACACCCGGTATGTGCCTAAATTTATATATTTCCTCAATATCCCTACAGAATACAAAATCACCAGTTTAGACAGTTCCATCTTCGGATCTGTTTCCTTTTGTCAAGCCATCGAAAGTACTTAACATTCTTTCTGATTCATTCTCACTCAACGCATCATCATCGTACAAAAGAATTCTTGCCTTTAGAGCAGCCCTTTCGACGCACTTATTCTTGGCACTTGCTTAATTTTAAATCAATCATTCATAATATAACTTAATCTGAAACGTTATATATGTTGCCTCTATCTACTTCTTCGTAATATATAATTTATAACTTTCCGTCAGCTGTCGCGGATGTACAGCTACCGCAACATAGAGGATTCCAATCTAAAATTTTAAATAAATATTTTTGCAGCATGGCTGCTGGATTATATATGTTTCACTTTAATAAATGTAAGGGTTATGCGAAGAGAAGTAATTTGTTGTTTTTAAATTTTATTCTTTACAGAAGAGAGAAAGGATACATGTTCTCTTTCAAATCGCAAATGACCTGGAAACATTTATGTTGCGCCAACTGTACCTATAGCTCAGACATTTAAAGAAATAATGTTCGCATCACGCAAAAATATTTCAAAGCTGGAAACTGTTGTAAACACAATAATTTTCCTCTCAAGTAATCTACTATAGTTTTAGAGAAATTTCTTATAATAATAGAATAGTATTATGCAGTGCGTAACAAAAACAAAAATGATGATGTGATGAAGTCATCAAGGTTTGTGGTTCACGCTCAGTGGTATTGTCATGTAACCACACATTCAGTAATTTTTTGTTAGTGGCATCATATGTGAATCAATAGTTGAACTTCTCTGTTTGGTTAAATTGCAGATTTCCAAATGCCTTAAAAATTTTACAGTAATGAGATGTATTTTGACTTCTGAATACAGGTCATTGTAAAATTCCCAATTAGCCTAAATTGAGGTTAGGCGTTTGATATTCTTAGCGGTGGATAACTTTAGTAAAAATGTATGTAAATGGTAGGCTCATGTACTGGCAAAATAATAGATAATTTAGTTACCTGAATGAATATAATTGTTCTTTTTTCTATTTTGTATGTGATTTATTCACTTTTATATGGTGGTTTCATGTTGAAACCACTGGATCGCAAGTAGCTAAAATAAATAATTTATTTTGTTACAAGAGATTCGAATTATAGAGACAGTGCAAACATCCTTAGTGAAAGGTCGATGGAATGCAGATGAGCTTGAATGGTTTATAGCAGATGAATTTCATCACTTCATTGAAGAGATTTTTTCGGATGTGGAATCCTACACTTCTAATTACGATTACCTTTACATTACATTAAAGATGAAGTGTTTGAGCAAGATCTTTCAGCTTCATCTACTATTTACCACCATATTCCATTATATTAGGAGACCTGAATGATCCAGAAAATAATCAGGACGTTCGAGAAAATAATGTATAAGGTGGATGGGAATTGAACAATATTATTCTTCTAGACCTGGTGCCAAATATAGATGACAATAATAATTTTGATTGGAAAGAAAAGTACTACCCTGTCAACAAAGGCACATTTCATAAAACCTCTGACTAATTATTTCATTAATAAGGTAAAAAATATCCAGTTACAAGAAGGTGAAAACGCTAAAATTTTGATCATGAAAAAGATAATATGCACATTATGTTCAATACAACTGACTCAATAATGATATTTTTTAAGTCTGTTTAATAAAACAAAAAAATAAATAAAACAAGAGTACTCATCAGTTGAACAATTACTTCAAACCTTTAAAACACATGTTTCTGTATGTTTGGGCCTTTAGTGTAGTCCATTTGAAAGCTCCAAAAAGAACTGCGAATCTTAGTAAATCCTAATGTAATAAATATTAATGGCTTCAGAGAACAGAATAATTGTTTGCATTGACACAACATTTCTTTCGATTCAATGATCGCAAAAATTTCTATATAATTTTGAAGCAAATAGTTTTGCTAAATTGCAATTTTTTTAATTGTTGACACCCGACTGAAAGTTTCATCAAACAACATAGCAATGGGTTGCCATTCATTGCCAGTCTCTTCATGAAAAAATTTGAAACAGAAGCAAAAGAAGAATTCAAGTATTTCACCATGGTTTGGTTTAGGTTTGTCGATGATTTCTTTGCAGTGTTTAATACAAAAGTCGCTGATATTGACAACTTTGTTTCTAAATTAGAACTTCGCGTCAATTAAATTCAGATATGAAATTGAAAACAGGAAAACTACCATTTTTAGATGCAGTAATAATTAGAAATAGTGAAAATAAGTTAGAATTTGACATATACAGAAAAGATATTAGTACTTAAGACTCATTATTCTGCTCAACACAAAAGGGTGAGTTTTAGTTTTTTAACTCATGGTGTATTAAGCTTCAAATAATCAATTTATAGAGCACTTGTCTTAAAATATAACAGCGCAGGCAGTTCCAAGACCCAAAGTATTCTGCTCAAGCTAGTTTGACAAAAATCAACCTCGGTGGAATCGTAAATCTTCACTGGGATTTCCTCATGATTGTTGCAATAAGTAAATACAATACAAAAGTTTCCAAGATAATAGTTTTATATGAGTCCTATACTAGGGATAAGCAGTATAATATAATCTCTAAAATCAACTACCATTAACTCGCCAAATTTCCAAAATCCAATACCCTAGTTTTTATGTCGTACAAAAACAATTTACCAAAAAACTGTAGGTGTCAAGACATAGTTTCAAAACGTACTGTGCCAAAAATGCAGTGTCAAAAATGTCTAAAATAAATTAAGAACAAAAATTATTTAAAGTTAACCTTCAAACACGTTGTCGTTAATAAAAGAAATTATAAATTACAACTTACCCAGAAAATCTGACAGTTTAGTTTGCCAATAAATCAGATTTAACAAATCGAAATCAATTCTGTATTAAATAACAAATGAAGTAATAGACCGAAACTATCTCGAAGCAACCAAAAACCAAATGTGCTTTAACATGTGTTTTGATTATTTCGGCAATACCAAATAATCTTTATTAATTAAGTTTCGATGCTCATTTACATATAACTCTGTGACTTTGTATAACAGCATTGATGACCAGTCAAAAACTTTCCTCTGAAATTTCGAAAAATCCAAAGTACTCTTATTTTCTTTACAGTAGGTTTATCTGACTTTATTTCCCTAAATGTATTTATTTACTCACTTGTTTTATTTTGATTACATTGTTATCTATTTATAATAAATTAATTTATCACATTGTCGTCTCTTTTCTCTTTTGTTTTTAATTAAGATATTTGCACGGTCATTTATTTATATTTTATTATAATTATTTTACTTAATTATTTAGTATGTTATTTTAGGTATAAGGATAAGTTGGTAGCCTAGGCTAGAACAATTGTATTAATTATGCAATTTTTCTAATACAAACAATTTTTTTCGGATTATCCGATGCCGGACAGTCCTCCCGTGGCCTCCGATGCCTCACGGGAGTCACGCCGCCGCATTAACTACAGCCACTCCCCCACAACCCGCAGGGTTAGTGACTGTAGATACCAGAATCATGTGCCCTAAGCAAACGGAGAGAACCCAGAATGACCGCCTTCTGCATTTGGCCTGCCAGCCACTCGGCTGATTTTTGGCAGGCCGGTATGATGTTCAGTTCCAAGAGCAGCGCAGGCTTTATCCCTCCGAGTACACCGATTACAAGGACGACCATTTTTACCGAGTAGCCTGGGTACAGCACTTGGAGCTCGTACCGGAGAACGCGGTATTTGGTCCGTTTCTCCTCCTCTTTCAAGGTGATGTTTTTCTCCGCAGGTGCCGAGAACTCAATGACATACATCACCTTGAGTTGATGGTCGAGGAGGACTCTGTCAGGCTTGTTGGTTTGAATTAGCCTGACCGTCGGGAACGAGTAGTTCCAGTAAATCCGGCATTTCTCGTTCTCGACAATGGACTCAAACAATTTATTATTTTTATTATTATTATTATTATTTTTTTCGGTTTCCCGATGCCGGTCAGTCCTCCCGTGGCCTACGAAGCCGCACGGGAGTCGCTCCGGCGCATCAACTACAGCCACTCCCCCACATCCCGCAGGGTTAGTGACTGTAGATACCAGAATCGTGTGCCCTAAGCAGACGGAGAGAACCCAGAATGACCGCCTTCTGCATTTAGCTTGCCAGCCACTCGGCTGATTTTTGGCTTATTATTATTATTATTATTATTATTATTATTAAAAAAATCAAAAGCGGTTTATTCTGTCAACATTTTACAAAAACAGTTTTTTCTTCAGAAGACCATGCTCAATTTAGCAGTTTACAATTTTTTTAAAAAATATCCAGTGGGGTACTACTTATTTCTCTAAAAGCGGTATGTAACCCCGTAGCTACGTCAATGGCCTTTTGTTACTATTTTTAACTTGGAATGTAAATACAGCTTTACATAGAAAGGAGGTGAGCCAAACTTGAAAACGACAATTTTTGTCTTCCCTTGGATATTAAATTATAAACTTTTTTGATAAAACCCTGTATCTAAGTTATATTGCTGAATATATTCCTGAAGTTTGTTCCTCGAAAACGGGACCACCCTGTATATGTATAAATTAATGACTAATAAAATCTATCGATCTCTCTACCTATATATCTATCTATCTTTCTATAATTGTAATATAAATATGCATTTTTGTTTTATCACGTGTAAATCAAATACCAAGATTAATTTATATTCAAGAATTATCCGTAAATTTGGCGGGATTAAAAAAAGCTCTTAGAGCTACACATTCACCTTGGCATGGATTAGATTCGTACTATTAGTTTTTCCGGTTTAGCAAGGATTTCTCCGGATAAAACAGTTATCAGCACGATGGGCAATCTTCTTTATAGTCAAAGCTCCGATGGCAACGTTGCGAAAGCGTGCTTGGAGATTTACGATCAGTCAGCTTTGTTCGTTAACAACCAGGCTTGGGGACAAGCGCGCAGGGATGCCAAGTAAATCGAAGAAAATTTTATATTTGAAATAATAGAGTGCCACTTTTTCATATCATATATTTGCTGTGATATTTTATTGAACAAGTAGTGAAAACATTTTAACGTCAGTAGGTATATGAAAGTCGGGATGTATGTCTTAATAATTCACTAGCGTATAGAAAAGTAAAAGAATTGAAAAATATATACGCGAAATATACCCACATTAACATTATCATGTATGAACTTTATGTTCAGACAAAATGGCTATTGAATAATATATTCGACGAACGAAATATATTCCACTTCAAAAAAAATTATTTTTCAGTCAAATGTTATGTCAAACATGTGTTAGGAGTGAAAATATCATGAGACGACTTTAAGTAGGTACATGATGTTCAACCAAAAAAGATTACATTTAAATAAGAAAACTGCTATTCTGAAATATAAATTCGGTGTGGCATAAATCAAATGAACATTGTTACAGTCCAATTTTATTAAAATATATTTTGTAAAAATTGTTGATTGGTTTTGACAGTGGTGTTGCGTTGTTTTGAGAGATATTAATTTTATCAACTTAAGACATCTTCTAATATAAGTGTGTTGTATTGAAAAGCATCCGTCGGGAGTTTCTTATATTTAGGGCTTGTAGAGTGGCTGTTGATTATCAAACATGTTTATATTAATCATTACATCTCTACTTTTGCAAAAAACTGATCACAGCGAAGTATACTATAATATGGAATAACTATTCTGCAAAAATAGGTAAATAGTAACCATTATTTTATTGGTTTAACAATAGTTTTCTTAAATTCATTTGTTCGGTAACTTTACCAGGAGGTGGATATACCGGCCCACAGGTCCTGTATATCCATCTTCTGGTAGAGGGGCTGTCAGTTACCAAACACATTTATTTTAATTATTACGTCTCTATTTTTGCAAAAAACTGATCTGAATGAGGTATATTCTCATATGGGATAAATGTTCTGCAAAAATAGATAAATAACTATTATTTTACTAGTTTAACAATTCGGAACGTTCGTCATTAAACAATTAGAGTAGACTTTTAAAATTACGCCATCTAGGGGAAAAATTCCAAACTAATTTTAATTTTCATGAACAGTTTTTAACACTCAAAACTTTAAAATTTTTAGGTTATAATTTGAAAATCTCCAGTTATTGAATTCAACTAAAAAAATTTTCATCAAACAAATTTTTAGAGTTTGGTAGTCTAACTTGATTCCCAATGTTTTTTTCAATTTGAAATTTAGGTCCTTTCCGAATTATTTTGTGGGGATAAAAAATGACACAAAAGGTTTGCATTTTGTTTAACAAACATTATATCAATAGTTTCTGAAAGTTGAACAGTGAAGAAATTTAGAAAAATAGGAAATGTGAAAAATGCTGCAAAGACTGGAAGACCAAAAAAAAGGCGGAGATATTTTTTGTTAACATTAAAAGAAACTCTTCAAGTATCAACACCACAACTTGTATGGGTCACACTAGAGATCCCAAATCTATCAAAAATCTTCTAAAGAAAAGTCTGTCCTTAAGGTATATTTAGTTCAGGAACTAAACGTGGATGATTTTGATGAACGATTACAATTTTGCGATCTAATGTTGGAACATTATAATAATGATGAAAATTTGTTCGTCAAATTTTAGTTTCCAGTAAAGTCTTAACGCATAAGTAGCAGGTAAATGTTTGAAGGTAGATAGAAGTTTAAATGCTCAAAAATATCTGTAACTCTTACAAAACAACGTAATATCAACAAACGTGTTTTCTTCCTGAATGGGACTAATTTAGTTCAAAATAGGGTTTCAGCTAGATGGCACCTCCCCTATAATGTTCAAATGAGGGAATATTTATTAAACTATCTCTCAATAGATGGATCGGTAGCTGCTAGGTCTCCCGATCTAACGCCCTTCTATTTATTAATTTATTATGGGCACATCTTAAAAGAAAGTTGCACAGGAAAATTTGAAATCTCAAATAAGTACCGATATGGAGCAAATATTCTACACAGCCCTGGCTAGTTGCCTGAGGAGTTTTTAACATTGCCAGGCTGTGAGTGGAGCCCATTTTGATCTTTATTGTAAATTTAAGTTACCCTATTTATGTATTTTGTAGAATAATGATTAATTTTCATTTAATATTTCCTGTAAAACGTTAATTTAGTTGATAAATTTTGAGTTGATTTATATCAGAAAATTTTCCACTACGATAGTATAAAATATCTAGTGATCCATAAAGATAAGAAAATGCTTATTTGAAATAAGCCAAAAAAATATAGTTTGCTACCTAAAAAAAATAAAAAAATAATTTAGCAATAAAATCAAAGCTTGAGTAAAAAATCTGGGTCACATAAATACATGCTGGAATTATAATTATAAATTATTTAGTTCTTTTCCCTACTCTATAAATATACAAATAAAACTAAGAGGCTATACTTAAAAGTATATTACCATAATTGGAGAAACATAGTACACCTTAATTAAAAACATAATTAAATATGATGTATATCTACAACGCAACGTCTAAAATTTAATCAAACTAAACGTGTTAGTCTACATACATATAGGTACATTTTAAATCTTTTTAAAACTAGCAGTGGTCACGCAAATATTACCGCCGTACAAGTCGATTCCTGAAGGAAGTATTTATAAACTATAGCTTACCGAGTTACTATTTGTATTTTTGTATCTGAAATATTCCCTGTCGTATGATTGGCAAAATGACAGAGCGAGAACTGAAACTTGTAAGGTATTTTCTTTTATTTACATTTAAATTTCTATTATATTTTCCAATTTTCAAAGTTTAAATATAATTCTCTTTGTAGGCCATCAGTGCTGTTTTACAAGTACATCTGTCATAGACACTTCTCAGGACTATTTAAGGATATACATATATTTTCTAAAAATTTAAACATAAACATGAACAATATATAAGTATAATTCAGAGCAATACGAACAAACACTGTTGACTGGTCAGTTTATATTGATTTATTGCTCAAATTCATAATTAAATTTTTAGAAAACATATACCTGAAAATGTGTCCAAATCACGAAACGCCGATTAATTGAAATTTGGTTTTCTCCTTACTGCCGATCTTACCCCAACTAATAATTCAAAAATATATGCAAAGATTACTGTATTCAAATAATGTATTAAATGTATCTATTTTATCTTATGTGGAATAGTTTGCAATAATGAGGAGCTAATTTTGCATTAAAGTTATTCTCTGCATTAGAGATTACGTATTTTGGATGAAAAACTTTTGATACGTCAAGAAATTGAACCGGATGGACGGCGGCGTAATCATAAAGAGGCTTACTTATTTCATGAGCCCTCTCCAATCTTTTTTGACATCTTGATAGTAGGCTATTGGAAATGTACAAAAAAAGA
The DNA here is from genome assembly GCA_029963845.1 of Rhamnusium bicolor. Classification (NCBI taxonomy): domain Eukaryota; kingdom Metazoa; phylum Arthropoda; class Insecta; order Coleoptera; family Cerambycidae; genus Rhamnusium; species Rhamnusium bicolor. The sequence goes on along the minus strand of JANEYF010003332.1, from coordinate 121,168 downwards.
GGAAGTAAGGAACAATTGCGTTTAAGGGTTTTTTTTTGGTTTCATTGGTTTATTGGTCATCTAAATATGGTAAAATCACAAAGTGCTATTGAATTGAGAGTGCATTTTTGAAAACGGGGTGAAAATGGTGGTTTTTTGGTTGTTTCAATATAACTGAAGAACTAAGCGGAATTCAAAAAAAAATTCGAGAGAACTTTTTTATAGGAAATTAAATTTACTATCGAAGCTTATTACAACATCCATAAATCCATTTTTTATACTATATATAAACATAAAGAGATCTGCAAAAAAAAGCGAAAAATCGTGAATTTTTTTTATTACGTTTTCGCTTATAACATTTTTTAAGCAGGAGAGAAAAGAAAATAGAAATTTCAACTGTTAAAATGAGCTACAGAAAAAGGATCTATGATAAAAATTGACTGAGATATTACCGTTCAAAATTGGCTATTTTTTTGTAGATTTTTTACCGCCGTCGCTTATTTTCCCTTTTCTTTACAATTAATTGTCAATGATTTTTTTTTAATTTTTGTTGGATATAACGCAATTTTAAGACTATTGAGTGATAATTAACATGTTCCTTAAGTTCTAAAATTAATTTGTTATAATATAACTGCCTAGCTAAATGTGGCTTCATGCCATTTGACATGAATTTAACTTTGTCGCAATTACCTCCAACAGACGACGCTGCAAAATTACATGGGCAACGAGCATATTTACAAATGCAGCAATAGCAAGAACAGATTCTAAATCCCCTGCAATGGGGTTGGAAGGAAAACAAGAATGGATTAATGCCGATTTCCACATCACAGCCTCCTGTACCACAGACTTTGCTCGAGAGAATAAATTGTGGATGTTTGAAAGGCTGCCGTGGAAACTGTGATTTCACGAAGTTGGGCATGAAATGCTCCATTTTTTGCAAAGAATGCACAGGAGTCAACTAAAACATAAATGTGCCAGACATATCGGAAGAGGATATCAATGCAGACATTGATGAAGAAATTGATTTTCAAATCCCCAACTAAATTTTTTTGAAAAAATCCGCTTAAAACTTTCTATAAAAGAAACTAAAAAAATTAACGTGTTATTCCTTTATTTTTAATTGCAACAAATATTAAATTTTACAATTTAAAATATCTGATGTGGCCAGCACATAACTTTCTTATACCAGTATATATCATCCTGATCTAAAAAAATCATTCTCTTTAATTCTTTACTTACCTCAATTAATTTCTTTTTAATAGTTATTTATCAGCCTCCTTCGATACTCTCAATAATAATTCATGTCATATATTTTAACAATTTCTTCTTATTAACATTGACATTTTTGTAACTAAATTAGATATTTCAAATATCATTTTATGAGGTCAAATGCGTACAAAATTTCAGTTTATATCAGCTTTATTAAGTACTTGGAAAATATATTTTATTCGCTTGATATAGTAGATATGATTTATAATCGTTCATCAAGAATATGTTTTTTTGTAAAATCAAATACCAAAAAAAAATTGTGTCCAGTGTCCAGTTCAACTGGCCAATACTGCTCATTACCGAATTTTTCATTGTATTTGACCTTTAGAACAAATGTACCAAATTTAAAAGCTTTATCTCAAGAACTGTGGTTGCTATCGCGACACTACAGACATGCAGACAGATTATTTTTCATAAAGTTATGTTTTTCATTATAATTCGTCGAGATTCGTCCAGAAATGCAATAAAATTTTTTATTTTTTTTCCCGAAATTGTACATTTTTTCTTCTTTCATTCATTATGTCTCTTCTGGTGGTACCACATTCACCAAATTTAATGTGTTACCTAAAATGTTATTGACAATCTTAACTGCCAAATTTGGGCAGTCTCCCATTAGTATTTTTAGAGTTATCGCGGATAAACACATACACACACACACACATCCACACAGACACACACGCATCGACAGACATCATTCGGAAAATAGTCAGAATGGATTCAGGAGGGTTCAAAACGTATAAATTAATCAAAACCTCGAGGTCGAAAAAATCACGATTACTATACTTCCTTATATTAGGTATAAGAAAGTAAAAACATGTTGATTATCACTCAATAACCTTAAAATTGCGTATACCGAATAAAAATAAAAAAATTTCATTGATAATTGTAAAGAAAACGGAAAATAAGCGACGACGGTAAAAAATTGACAAAAATAGCCAATTTTGAAAGGCAGTATCTCAGTCAATTTTTATCACAGAACCTTTTTTTATAGCTCATTTTAACGGTTAAAATTTCTACTTTCTTTTTTCGGAAGCAATTCATATACCTATCTCTACTCAGAAAAATTTATAAGCGAAAATGTAAAAAAAAATTTCACGATTTTTGGCGTTTCTTGCAGATCTGGTTATGCTTATATTTAGTATCAAAAATCAAAGCTGTAATGGGAAATTTAATTTTGTATAAAAAAAGTACTCTGGTATTTTTTTTTAATTCCGCTTAGTTTTTCAGTTATATTGAAAAAAATCAGAATCCCACCCTTTTCACCCTTAAAAATGCACCCCTCAATTTAATAGCACTTTGTGATTTTATCATATTTAGGTGACCAATAAACCGATGAAACCATAAAAACCTGTTAACGCAATTGTTCTTTACTAAATCACATTTTCAATAACCTATAGAGCTGTTCGAATTATTTAGCTCAAGAAATAGAATTTCGGCCAGATTTCTCAATATTGTTAAGACCCTTGTGATTTTCACCCGATATAATATGTTTCCTACCAAAATTGATAAAGAAAAAGTTAATCATGTGGCTTCATTAGCTAATGTTCGCACTGCACAATTTACCTTGGGGGGCAACAATTTATTACATGCCTTTAGACTAAGATTATAACGCTCTACCGTATTATTCTACGCATGATATAATGGAGTGTACAATATTTTTACTCTATAATTTTCACATATGTTTGAAAAGCGATTACTGCGAAACTGTACGTCTTTATCGCAAATTAGTTCGAACGGGATAAACAATGTATATTTACTAAAAGTATTAACGATAGAAAAGATGAATCAATAGCCTTGAATTGAACGTGGTATGGTAGATCTACATTAATAATCTGCCACGGTTTTGATGCTGTGGAACTTTGTCTCAATTATCCAGAATGTCAGTTTGCATTTTGATCCATAAATTTTTTTCTGTTCGTTGAATACCTTCATGACATTAAATGATGGAGTGAAAAAAAAAAACACCCCCGGGGATATTTATAAATAATTAATATCCGCGATTCCTTTGGAACAATTACATTCCATAACTCGTCGTCTCGTAAGTTTATACAGGGTGTCCCAACTAAAAGTATGCACTCTGAATAACTTTGGAGATAAAATTTTTTTGAAAACTTGGTGAAACACGTCGACCTTGTTTCCAAGGGGGACATATTTTAATGTAATACTTGTATACCTATCATCATCCCTCTACCCTACACGGCCATCCTCCCAAAAAAATTCAAATGGCAAGGGAGGTCGAGTGATACATCTTTTGAAATGTCTTTCAATTCCCTACATAACTGTTTATTTTTTTTAATTTTTATCGATACGTTCTTAAGGAAAATAATCTTATTTTTGATGATTACGCACAATCGAAATCGTTTAAGAAATCTAAAATACACGGCACTGGGTATTGGAATTTTATAAAAAAACTACATTTTGAGTGCTCTCAAATCAACACGAATTTTTTTGACAAAAAAACACTTTCCTTGTCCGTTTAGTTTTAGAATAATAAAAGACTCATAAGTATTTGATAGTCCTTGAACATTAATTTGTTCACAACCAATTTTAAATCGAGATATACTTTACCAAAATGAGTTCTCAAAATGATTTATACCCTTCAGGAGAAAATAGAAATTGTCAGCATTTATTTTAAAAACGATAATTGTGCTAGAGCTACGGAGCGCATATTCAATAGAAATCACCCAGATAGAAGGGTTGCGTCTCAGTATGTTTTACAATTATTGACAAAATTTATGGAAACAGGTTCTGTAGGAAACAAAAAGCATGAACCTCAGCAATCGATTAGGAATGTAGCAGTCGAACTGGCAGTTCTGGGTCATTGCAGATGGATAATACTCAATCGATCAGGAAAGTAGCTGAGGCTTCCGGTGTATCACGAAGCAGTGTTCATCGAATTGTAAAGGCCCACAAATTTCATCCATATAAATTTAAATTGGTACACGAATTAAACGAAGATGATCCCCATCGTCGGCTTGAATTCTGTGAGATTTTTAGTGAACAATTAAACGGTAATGCCAATCTACTGTACAATACGTGTTTTTCTGATAAACGACATTTCAGTTAAATGGGGAGGTAAACAGACACAAGGTATTGGAGTGAAACCAATCCACATTTATTCATGGAAACTCATACCCAAAGGCCTCAGAAGTTAAATGTTTGGGCTGGCTTCTTAGAGGATCACATTGTCGGGCCGTTTTTCATTCCTGACAATTTAAATGGCGAAAGGTACCTCGATCTGTTAGAAAATAACATCGACCTAATGATTACCCAAATCCTCGAAGAAGACGATAATCTTTTAGAGGGCGAACTGTTTCTTCAACAAGATGGGGCACCCCCACATTTTGCTACAGCAGTCCATCAATTTTTGGATAATTGGTTTCCTGAGCGATGGATTGGAAGAAGAGGTCCTGTGGAGTGGCCCGCTAGGTTACCCGATTTAACTCCCTTGAATTTCTTTCTAGGTACATTTGAAATCGAAGGTATTTACAACAAAACCCGCATCTCTGGAAGAGTTACGTGAAAGAATTGTTTGAGATTGCCATTTATTGACTACAGATGTGTTCAGAAATGTTCGTACAGAACTTTAGGACAGATTATACCACTGTATGGAAGTCGGTGGGGGTCACTTTGAACAATACATACGATAATTTAAACTGCTTCTTTTATTTTTAGTTCCCGAACCTAAAATAATGAAACAATTATATCTCAGGAACAAATCGATAAAAGTTAAAAAAAATACACAGTTATTAGAGAATTGAAAGACCTTTCAAAAGATGTATCACTCGACCCCTTTTGCCATTTGAATTTTTTGATGGGGTGGCCGTGTAGGGTAGAGGGATGATGATAGGTATACAAGTATCACATTAAAATATGTCCCCCTTGGAAACAAGGTCGACGTGTTTCACCAATTTTTCAAAAAAATTTTTATATCCAAAGTTATTCAGGGTGCCTACTTTTGGTTGGGACACCCTGTATAACGATCAGAAACATTTTTTTAATTTTCTGTTCTCAACATTCCATTGCGAGTACTATGGTGGGTTTTTACGAACAGAATCAATCATTTCATTGTATCACTTATCAGGCGACACAACTAAAGACGGAACCCTTTGACAGCTTAAACTACATCTTAGTTTCAGAAACTGCACGTGACAAAAGATTGGGAATGCTTTTCCTTTTCAATGAATTAAGTCAAAATCACAACGTGCTAAACGTTCTCTCGGTTCGTTTAAAGTTATGCAGCCAAACTAAATTCGTGTGACGATTAGTAACAACAGTAAACTTATAACCTTCAAGATAAGCTCTTAAATGCTCTATTGCAGAAAGTACGGTTAGGCACTCACGCTGGATGGTTGAATAGTAACGTTCTGCGCGACTCTGTGTGATGTTAATTGGGTACTTCATGAAAGTCTAGTTTTATTGAGCAAAATATATTGTACTGTTCTTAGAATTAAGAAGATACCATGAAAAATTATACATTTAAAAAACACGTCTTTTTATGTCATTCACGTCTTAAAATAATATTATTTTTCTACGGCCGCTATTAAAAGTAGACTATTTACATTAGCCTGTCGAATTAAACATGATATATTATGAGGAAACGTATTAAAAATACTATAGACATCTCTGAATTAAAAATAAATAATAGTGACATTAACTGGGCAACAGCGGCAAAAAACTTGTATGCTATAATAGATAATAATTTTTTGTCATTCAATGAACACTTCGAATATGTAGTTAAAATATCTTTCAGGAAATTAAAGCCCTTATACAAATTTAAATATCAATTAAATCAAGAAGTTAAATTAAAATTAGTCAAAATTCTTATTTACCCCTACTTGAATTCTTCCTGTTCTCTTTATTACAATTTTTTGCCACAATATAGTACATATAAATGCAGCGTATGCAAAATGAATATTTGCAATTTGTATGTTGCATCCATACATAGAGCATATAGCACCATACAACTAAATGAATTGAATGATGAGAACCCATGCAGTTTTTAATAACAATTTTTATACAGATTGTTAAAATGTAGAATACCAAACGAATATTTAATTCATTCTATTTATTTTAGTATTAGTTACAGATTATTAGTGTTATTTTGTTTTTATTTGAATTTAGTTCTTATCTATTTAGTTGTTGATGTAGATATTACCTAGGCTATATAAAATATTTAATACCAGTACGCGGGAGGTAGAAGGAAGCTAGTCTAACCTCTTCCTTTTATGTAAAATTTATTTATATTTTTTATGCACAATGAACCCATATTATTATTGTTATTGTTATTTACCGCATTCAAATAGGATACCATAAATAGAATTATTTTCACTTCTTACGTTATTTACCGGCTTACAATAAGGACGAAGGGGAAATAATATTTTTCCAGCATGACACTACTGAACTATATACTGTCAGAATGGCTCAACAATTCTTACAAGACGAGAAAACAGAAACTCTACATTGGTCAGACTTATCTCCAACAGACCATATTTAGCATAGCATAAGCAGAACATTACAACGATTAACCCAATTTCCCCTTAATTTTGAAGCAATCTCGGGCGCAAAATTCAGCTTATATGGAACAAGTCACGGTATTGTAGTTTTTTTAAACTTCAAGGTATTTACATGACATTGTCAAAATTTAACTTAAACCAATTAATTTGTTACTGTTATTACCTCATCGATTTCTAATGTAATTCTAACAATTTTTAAAACACTGACGTAGTTTTCCACGAAACACCAAAACACTTTTATACTACACTAAATTATCACTATTGTCATTATTGCGGGTAGGAATAACTGCAGTTTTCTATAAAAGAGAGACAAATATATCATGTATATAATTAAAATAACATATTTCAATTAAAATAGAAATAAACTAGTATTAAGGATACACGACGCCTATGCTGTCGATGGGCACCTGCTAGTTTGCATAATGAAAAGAATAAGGATAATGTGTAACCATTGTTTTATAACATTTATAATAACCAGAGCAATGATGTGATAATCGTTTTCTGACTAATATTATGTTTCCGTACATTGATTGTGAGTATTCGCAATATTGACATGTTATCGCTCTTTTTGACTAATATTATGTTTCCGTACATTGATTGTGAGTATTCGCAATATTGACATGTTATCGCTCTGTTCAGTTGTTAATTCCCTTAACTTCATTAAGCGTCTCAATTTTAAATATCAAACGTGAATTGTTATTTAACACTAGATAATATCATAGGTCAGCTTTTCGAGCGGCGATACAAATAAGGTACACAAGCTATTCTCCTAACTAAACTATTTATTTTCGGCTAAGCTGTTTACATAAAAAGTACACTTTTTGTGGAACGCACAGGATATGTCTATAAAGTCATTTCAAATGAAATAAGAGTTCACGTTTATTTCCAGTATAATTTTTCAGCATAGTATGTGACAAGACATGTTCCCGGAACCGGATGTGTTGTGCTAGGAGCACAATGCGAAAGGGATTTGATCGGGATCGAGTTTAGGTCAAGCAGTATCGGCCAAAGCAGCCACTTCGTTACTTCCAACTTAGAAAAGCTGGTTTTCCCAGTTTCTTTAACAATGGGCAAGAGCAGAGGGTATGTTCTATACACTTCCCTTACGAAAGAAAAACTGAAAGGATCTGGGGTTCTGACAGGGAATGAAGCGTACTTAGTTTATTAATAGTGTGCCTTTTCGTCCCACTCAATTTTGAATCAACATGGGGAGAATATAAGACCTGTACAAACATACTTATTCGGTATCCAATAGCTTGAAAATACTTCATTAAAAGATATGTTTTTGCATATACAGGGTGATTCATTGCGCAGGGGAAACCACCTCATGATTTCTGATGATATTTAATGAAAAATCAAAATCTGCGGTAATACACAAATTAAAATTTGAACAAAATTATAAATAAATTATATTTAGGTAGGTACTAATTATAATTATTGTTATATAGTTCATTCAAATTAATTTTTTGACTGTCAATAATTGTTCTTTGACTTGTTGTGACACCAAGCACGTTACGATATCACGTTAAATAAAAATGTTACCGGTCCGGGAAGTTTTAATTGGCAGACCCTGTATAACATATATTATAAATTAATATTAAAAAAATACGAAATATTTACTTTGTTTAATTCTCTATTATTACAGAATATTAAATCTGCCTCACGAAATTTCTGATTTATCAATAAATAACAATCATTCATTGTCCGGTCTTTGCGAGGTCATAATCATAGCTCCCTATAACTAATGTCATCACAAATTACCGGATAAAGATTTTCCCCGATGCAATGAATTATATTGTTTAAATCGTATGAAATTATTACAAATAAAACAACAATAAAGTATAAAAATCGAAAAGGAACTATTAAAATAATAATAAAATATTATTAATAAAATATTGTTAATAAAATGATATTAATATTCGACAATATCTAAAATAATTTTGATTTCATTTTGTCAGAGGCAAAATCTGGTCAGTTCTTGTATTGTATTGCACCCTATTATCCTGAATTAAAAGATTAATTCACAGAAAAATAAGTGTACATATATACATTGTGTACATATTATAAGGATTGTCAATGATATTAATTAGTAAAATCAGTTAAAGGTTTGGTGCAAATATAAATACTCATAAATAAAAATTGCAATAAAGAGGTGACAAGTTGACAAAAGCCCAAAAGAATCGTTAAAAGAATGAAAAATAGTTTTTCAATGTTTCATCAATATCGCGCTACTTCTCATTTACGGCTGTGATTTCTCAGAGTTGAAAAGTAGGCATTGCTTTGGTTTATTATAAATATTTACAAAATCAAACATGGTATGACATTTGAGTTGGATTTAGAACTTTTTTACTATTCCAACGATTATACTAACATAAAATTTTAGTTGTTAATTTTTGTTATAATAAAAAATTGTGTTCTAACAATAATTGTCAGAATGCCAAGTTAACAAATTTTAATTATCACAAAGATTAACAATAATTAGAAACTTATCTTATTAGAGTCATTAATGATTATAAAACAATGGCAATATCCTAAAATAATTTCAAATATCTTGTTTTGTTTGATTTTTATATATTGATAAGATGATATGAAATCAAAAATATTGGTCAACTTCCTCACTCTGCGTAATCATAACCTTAAAGGTAGTCGTTAATAGACTTAATTATCGTTACTGGTGAAATAAGTATCAGCACTGAATTGAATTACTTACTTACTAGGTATTTTCCATTTTATTAAATACTACAATTTTCCAAACAGCTGTGTGGAGCGAGATTATTTAATTTTTTTATTCAAAAACTATCAGATAAAAAAAGACACAAAATTGTTTTTAAAGAATCAAGTCTTGCAAGGTTCATTTTTATATCATAAAATTCGGGCTCGTTAAAAATTTCTAAAAAAAAGAATATGGGGTTGCCGATTTCACCCATTTTACCGATAAGGGATGATTTAAAAAAATATCCCAAATTTGAGAAAAAATTAACAACCTAATTTTAACCTTCATTTTTAGAGGAGCCCAACTCTTTAAGAAAGTATTTCCAGACATACATCCATAGGAAACTTTTTATTATTTTGAGATCCTGAATTCAGATTTTCTATTTGTTCAGTTAATCCTGAAGCAATAATTATTGGTTGTTACTAGTCCTCCGTGGGGAGATCTCAGCTAACTTTAGTTTCAGTTAGATGTAAGCACACATAATTACAGATACTGTGTACAAACTATTTTAACCGTTCCTTAGTACTATTCATTACTGTACATATTGTACAACTTCCTGAACTGTTCGTGTATACTGTAAGTTTATATCAAGATTAACTAAAATATACTATAAGAAAATGCTTGTATATGTTTATATAATTAGGGGACTTTGAGAACTTACATTAGCAGTTTTAAAAATATTGCTTTAGATTTTATCAGAAAGTTGAGGTTGACATAAAACCAGATGTATTACAAAAAGAAATTGAATGGCCCTAGCACTATTATAATATTTAATTTAATTATACATATACACATACATATATACAATAAGAAAATGCAATTTTGTAATAATTACCTTATTATAAATACATAAGGTGGCTTTGGAATACGAAAAATGAACACAAAACATTACAACAGTTGTTCAAAATGCTGTCCATTAATGTCAATGCACTTCTGAACTCGCATAGCTGTTTCTCGAAGAACGTTTGCCAATTGCTGGGCCGTTATGCTATTAATTGCGCGTCTTACTCGTAGCTCCAGGTCTTCACGGGTTGTAACGGCGGTTGCGTAGACAATATTTTTTAAATGACCCCAAAAAAAGAAATCAAGGAGTGTTAAATCAGGTGACGCTGGAGGCTAATATTTTGTATTTTGTCGGTTAAATAATCCCAAATTTGTAAACCTGGACTCGTCCGAAAATAAAATCATTACCAAAAGATCATTGTTTGGCTGCACGTTATTCTGCAAAATCCAATTGCAATATTCCATCCTACATTCGTAAACATTTTCGTACAAGTGCTGGTGCAATTAGTATTTAAAAGATTTATAGTGGTATTTGTGCAAAATTCGGCTTACTGTTTGGTGACTGATTTCCAATTCAAACCCAATTTGCCTTAAAGAAACAATCTTATCATCTTCTACTCGAGCCAAAACATTAATTTCCGTTCCTTCGTCAAGAATGAAATTTTCCTCGGGATCATTGTTGGGCTCATTTCGGAATTGATTTTCAAGACGATTAAAATAATTTCTCGCTGGACATTGTCTATCAGGATATCGTTCGGCATAAAGGTATCTAACCGCAAAGGCATTTTTCTACATTCCCCATAAATAATTAACATGTACTTTATCATTTCTTGTATAAATTTGCGGCATTTTGAACACAATTAACAATTTTTCTTAGAACAAATCCTAAATGTTTTGAAAGATGACGTATTTGTTGCGTTAATGTGATCAACAAATAGTAATTTTGGATCAAAAAGGACATGCTCATTATTAGGTCTAATTAAAGGTATATTGGATATTTCATAGTCAAATAGGGAAACATTTTGCTTTCTGGAATAAGACACTCTATTGCATTTACTCATATTTAAAAATAGGTTGTTTTCGATACACCTAACATTTATATGGTTTAAATTAGTTTGAAAATGTTCGCAACCAGCCAGTGAGTTTATTTGACAAAATGTTTTTAAATCGTCAGCGTGCAAAAGGTATCTTACATCAAGCTTAGCAGCAATATTGTTTATAAATACAATGAAAAAACAGGGGTCCAAGAATGGAACCTTGAGGTACATCGGGTGTTTGCAAAATTTTTTCTGATTTATGACCTCTAACTTGAACATATTACCAGCGGTCAGATAAGTAGGATGCTACCAGGTTTAAGAAGTCCACTGATATACTAAAATGTTGAGGTTTGTGTAATAAAATTTTATGATCGAATTTATCAAAAGCCTTAGAGAAATCAGTGTAGATGACATCTACCTGTCCTCTCTGATCTAATACGTCACTGATGAATTGTGTTTTGATAACCAGATTAGTTATTGTTGATCTTCCAGAGACAAAACCATGTTGTTCAGGCAATAAACAGTTGCTAACATGAGCAGATAAGTGATCATATAAAACAATTTCTAGTATTTTACTAAAGTTGTAGATTATAATAATTGGTATATAGTTAGTTATATCATCAATGCTTGCTTTTTTGAATATAGGTGTGACTCTACACAATTTCTACAAATCTGGAAAGAATCATATTATATAAAATACATAAATAATTTGCGAGAATTATGCCACAGTCACGAATAAGAAATCCAGGTATTTGATCCAGCCCCATAGACATATTTAATTTGTTTAATAGCTTTCTCAACATCATTAACGGTAATTTCAGTTAGGTGTAAAATGTTATTTGGTACGGTACCGTCAAGTTCTTTAAGATTGACATTAATACTAAGTTCCGAAAAATATTTGAAAAAAAATTGGCGAATGATGAAGCAATTTCAGACGGATTACTCACATCGGTGTCATTGTATTTCATATTTAGTGGAATAGATGGAAGAGATTTTTTAGAGTTTTAAAAAGTCCAGAATTTGTTTGCGTTAACTTTTATTTCGTTTTTAATTTTTAAATGTATTTATTGTTTATAGGCTAATTCATTTTCGGTTTTAATTTCACTTCTTAGTTTTTTTAAACGTATTATGATTTTCATCACTTTTACATTTTTTGTACCTCCCATGCTTTATATTTATTTTTTAATTTAATTATTAAATTCTTATTAAAACAAACTGGATATTTACGTGAACACGGTTTGGTTTTTGGCATATTTTTATCAATAAGAACGTGTAATCTAGTGTAGAATTATTCTACTATAGGGTTTATATCCGTTACATAACTTAGAAAGCTCCAGTCGATTAACATTAAGTCTTTATATAATTCTAGTTTTCACGCCTCATAATGTTTTGCCAAAATGTGTCATAATATAAATTGTGTAATTTTTAGTGTAATCGACTCGCAAGCGGACATTAGAGCTTAACACAGAAACTAAATAATGAAATACTAACACAAGCTAAGAAACTCTCCGGTACAGGAATTTATATAAATCTAGATTATATTCCTGAAGATTGGGAGAAAAGGAAATTTCTTATTTCACATCTAAAAATCGTTAGGGAACAAATTAACAATGCCACAATTAAAGGAAATTCTTGGTATCGGAATTATATATAGGCTACCCAAATCTAATATTGCTATAACTGCTGAGTTAATTGAAAACACTGTATCAAATATTGCACCTACTGTAGACAATGTTATTTGTATGGGAGATTCTAATTTAAACTTCTTTAATGATTTTGACACTAACGTTAACAGAATGTGTAGAATAATGGAATCATTTGGGCTGACTTGAACTATTAGTGAGCCGACAAGAATTACAGATAATAACTTCTCGCTTATTGATCAATTTTTTGTGACTTTGATTAAATGGTGCTAGGGGCTGGAACGCTTAACGCAGATGGCATAACTGACCATCGTCTAACTTTTACAACCTTTAAATTTGAAATAACAAAGGCATGTTAAAAACTTTATACATTTAGAGATTTCAAAGATTTTTCTGAAAATGATTTTTTTTACTGGTTTTAATACTGTTGATTGAGATTACATTTATCAAATTAATTCAGTTGATGAAAAGGTTGATTATTTAACTAACAATATTAGCAACTTATTTGATAATCATGCTCCCATTCGTACTGTGAGAATATCAAAACCGAAAGTCCCTTGGCTAACAGATGTGCTAAAAATAATGATGAAAGTTAGGGATAAAACGTTAAATAAGTACAGTCGTATCCAAACACGACCTGATCATGATACATATAAACAACTACGTAATTTTACCCTTACAGTAATTCGTAGATCGTATTTCCCGTAACAATAATAATGGTAATGACGCATATAATACTAAAGAAGTTTGGTCGGCTCTAAAACAGCTGAACGTAGTTCCTAACAAATTCTCTGAAAATCCACCTCTTCTCGCCAATAGTGAGGAAATTAAGTCTTATCTCGGATCTATCGCTGATCACTTTAACAATGATTGCACAGAAATGAGCAATCACTATGCTATTAACACCTTTAACAGGAATATTAAATTCGAATTTCATTATGTAACTGCGGAAATAGTGTATCAGTTATGTACACGTATAAAATCAACCGCTTTTGGAATTGACGGTATTTCTCGTAAAATGTTTAATTTATGTTTACCGCATCTTCTCTCTCAACTCACGCATATTATTTATCTCTGTCTTGAATTGGGATATTTTCCAAGTACCTGGAAGCAGACAGTTGTATATCCTTTACCCAAAATCTCGAATCCTAAAGTCTATTCAGATTTGCGTCCCATAAGTATATTACCTGTACTGTCCAAAGTTCTCGAACGAGTAGTTTATATTCAAGTCAATTATTACGTACCAATAATTCAATTTTACCTGTCCGTCAATCAGGTTTTAGGGAAGTATATAGCACAACATCAGCTTTATTAAACATATGTGATGATTTACTTCGCGAATGGGATAACAGAAAGCTGTCAGCGCTTGTACTGCTTGATTTCACGAAAGTGTTTGATACTATTAATCATGATCTACTTTGTTCCAAACTTAAACTTTATGGATTTAATGATATATCCCGTGATTTTTTTTTACTGTTTCCTTAACAACAGAAATCAAAGAGTATTTTTGAACAACAGATATTCATCTTCAGCAAATCCTAAAAGCAGAGTACCTCGAGGATCCATACTTGGACCACTATTATTTTCATTATATACAGCAGACCTGCATAATTCACTCAAACATTCACAGAGTCATTTTTATGCCGACGACACGCAAATTTAAAAAGCTTCCATCAGGAAGAAGCAGCTGAACTAAGTGACTTCATGAATGCCGATTTATATGACTTGATTACACTATCAAAAAAGCACAATTTACATATTAATTCTTCAAAGTCACCTCTTTTAATAACTGGTAATCTAATTTTACGCAATAGGGCAATTAACTCTTTAAACATCGATGTTAATGAATTTGTTTTGACTCCGACCAATACTACAAAGAATTTTGGACTAATTATAGATACTAACTTGAAATTTTCCAATCATGTAAGTAAATGTTTGCTTACGTTTCTATGAAATTATTATATTATAACCGGGCAATCTTAAGTCAACAACTTAAAACTGTGTTATGTGAACATCTGATATTATCATATTTTAATTATTGTGATACTGTTTATGGTCCTTGTATTGATTCTTTCGATGAATACAGAAATCAGAAGGTACAAAACAATTGTCGATTTATATTCAACTTACATAAGTTCGACCATATTTCACAAAAAATTAATAATATTAAATGGTTAAATATGAATAATAGTACTCTGCATTATACTAGTTTTGTTCATAAGATTCTTAACCTTAAATCCCCACCATATATTTTTAATAAAATAAGTTTCAGAAGCGACATGCATAATGTATCTACTGGTAACATAAATGATCTCCATATACCTATGCATTCTACTGTGAAATTTAAAAACTCTTTTTCTTACCAAATTCCCCACATCTACAATTCAAACAACGACTCTTTCAAAAGTAATTCTTTTTTAACATTTAGAAAACAATTCAAAATTAAACTCCTAGAAAATCAAAAAACGAATATGTAATCTTTTTTTATTTTTTTTTCTCTTTCTCTTTTTGTTTTCTTTTCTTCGTCACCTATCATAGTTAGATTATATTACTATGTTTTACATAATTCACTATGTTGTTTAGTGTAGTTTTGTTCTTTAGTCTCATAGCTTCCTAGTTTGTAACTATTTTATAATTATTCTTTATTATTTAATTATTATTATCTTTGATATAGCATATTAGATATTTTCTATATATTTTGCAGCTTTTTTTTTAAAGTTAAGTGTAAGAATAGTCATTGTACTAAACTTCGCCTTATTTTTTTTTTTTTTTTTTTTTTGGTTTCCCGATGCCGGTCAGTCCTCCCGTGGCCTCCGACGCCTCACGGGAGTCGCGCCGGCGCATCAACTACAGCCACTCCTCTTTATCTTACGACATGGATAAGATACTCAAACGGGTAAGGTACTTT
Organism: Rhamnusium bicolor; assembly: GCA_029963845.1. Classification (NCBI taxonomy): domain Eukaryota; kingdom Metazoa; phylum Arthropoda; class Insecta; order Coleoptera; family Cerambycidae; genus Rhamnusium; species Rhamnusium bicolor. The sequence continues at coordinate 105,320 of JANEYF010003332.1, read as the reverse complement.
GTTATTAGTCAGTTTATTAAGTGCAATACTGAATTAGAACGATTGAAGGTCATCTACAAATTAATGATTAGAGTTGAAAATTTAATTTTGACAAAATAAAGTCAACAAATAAATTATTAAGGAATAATTTGCAACGTAATTAAAAAAACAAATTAATTAACAGAACGATGTAATTAATAAAATTTCCAATACATTTTTAAAAGGAGCACCCCAGCGTCAACACGATTTAAAAAGGTTTTTCATCGCTTTATCAATCACTTCTGGGTTATTTCTAATGCTATCATATACATTAATAATTTTTTCTAATAACTGTTCCCGTGCATCTAATTCTTCATTTTACATCTCTGACTTGAGGTAGCATAAGGTAGAGTCAAAAAGTGTAAGATCAGGAGACCTCGGTGACTAGTGAACTGAAGCTCTTCGACCAAATCTTTTGTTGAGATAATGCTGATTCAGATGACGTCTGATCGGTACAGGAAATTGGGGTACAACACCATCTTGTTGAAATCACGTACGCATTATATTGATGCCGTGTAATAAATCTGGCAAAATATCTCAAAAAATTTAATTAATTTCTCTAGTAAATCTTCCTTTAATATTATTTTCTTTACGTGTTTAATAACTGATTATTGTGCTTGTTAATACAAGCCTTATTATTAATATTCAAATCTTTTTCCCTGAAAGAAATGGATTATGTTATTTTAAATGAGAATTTTAAATTAAAAAAAACTTAGAAACACTGCGTGTAGAAAAACAACAACCGCTTATTATAAATATTAACTTTTTAGGTAGTCTCTTATTATTGTATTTCAAAATGATTTACATACCTAACAGGAAAGACAAATTTAAATAAAATGTACTTAGTCATGGAATTTTAAACGAGTCCAGCTCTGCACAAACCATTAATTTTTCAGTAAATGTATTTTTCGTAAAAAAACATGATTAATTAGTGTAGGGTATTTAAGTAAAATTAATAAAATAATGATATTATCTAGTTGACTGAGTTATTTGTAGAATCTTAAATTTAGTCAATAAATATTTTTTAAAATTGATTGGAGAATAACCATAGACATATTTGTACCAAATGTTATCTAAATATTTACAGCCGTTCTAGAGATACGGCCGAATACAATTTTAGTAATAAACCATAAAACCATGTATCTCAAAAACGGTTAACATTCAAGGGTAAGTTTGAGGGTCTTTTGAGTTGAGCTATGTGTGGTCTATCTCCCATTACACTGTGTCAGTTTAAATCTGAAACACCCTGTACATCATTACAAAATCTAACAGTATAAGTTCAGACAAGCTTTATTGCATCACTACTGTTGATATTAGAAGAATAATGATAATTTTTAACTATGGGTTTTCTATTCTCTACCTATTTATATATGTGATAATTTAAAAATTGCGTTGTCGAAAATTTACAGGTAATGTACAAAAACTGATTTCAGTTTTAACCTCAAAAAATTAGTAATAGACACATATTTTTCAGCAAACCCCAGAAACACTGTTATCCTTTTTAATTAATAATTTAAATTCAGTAACTTAATTCAATTTTATGTGAATAAAATAAATAATAAACCTTTTACAAATTTAGTTTTTGATTTTATGTCCATTTAGGGCTAATGACCATTTAATATTTTGCCAGTAAAATATGAAAGTCGAATATTATTACAAGAATTTATTGAATGTCCCACGAGAATCTAAGCCAAGTTTAATGTTCCAGTTTGAAAGAAGCTTATACAAAATGCAGGTGAAGTGTTCAATTATTTTGACGGAACCTGAACTTTACGTCTATTCATTTTAGCACGTATTGTTACTCTCTATGCGTTCTTGTGTAGTACAACTTTACATAAACAAAGTTTTAATTCAAATGGGTTATTTTATGAAAGCTTTTATATATAGGATAAGTAGAGCTGCGTGTGTGGAATATATTAAATTAGCAGAATAAATTTTACCTCAAAGTTTATTCTTGCAACAGGATAAAGTTGAAACAACAAAACAATATTGCCGATATGATTTTATCAGAACCTCGTTCTTGTTTTTGTTACAGTATATTCTCTAATATCTTATAGTATTTTCCATATATCGTTAAAAATTTAAATTTAATACTCGTCAACGCTGAGGTATTCTGAAGCGGATTTGTTTTTGTTTTCGGAGTCATGTCAAATTTATAAACGTCAATTTTTCTTAACAACTACCACTCTTGAACTGGAAGAAAGATACAAATTTTTGTAATATGATTTTAAGGGTGTTTGCAAAGTGTGCGTTTGAAACTATTCATAAAATATAGGTATTAGTTAAAAAGTAAAGTCACTATGAAGTTCCAGACAATTATTAAAATAATGACAGAAAATTGTTCACTTCACTATATGAAACAATAATATAGTCAAAAGCATACAGAGTGTTCCAAAAATGCACGAAACACATTCAGGAGCATATTTTTTACGTCAAAATATGAAAAAGTTCATAGGAAGATGGGTCCAATAATACTTTGTCCGAGATACAGGATCAGAAAGACCTATCAGGAAATGAAATAGTTTTTCTGTTTTAACAAAAAATGGTTTTTTGAATTTTCAGTTTATTTTTCATAATTGATTAAAGGTGATGATTTATTGATTTGGCATAACATTAATTCAATATATTTTAAGGGAGTAAAGAAGTCAGAATTCCTATTGAGCTTTTTATTTGAAATAAAATGTGTGGTACCTATTTTCAAAGAAATCTGAAAGAGAATTAAAGCCAGTTGGAGGCTCGATAGTAAGAATTAGATTTTCTGAGATCTAAAATAATTTATACTTTTATCGAAATAAGAAGAATACCATATGAACACCATCCTAAAATTTTCTAGAAGCCGTTTATTTTCCCAACTTAAAATATTTATGAAACTCGAAATAATACCAACCTAAAATTTTAATTCTAATAAAAAATTTCGGGAAGTAAATTCAATTGTTTCTTATTACAAATTCCAACTAATAAAAACTACAAAAAAGGTATTGTTAAAAAACTTTAATTATTTATTTTATAATAAGTTTTTAAAGTTACTTTGAGTCAATTTACCGTCAACTTCTAATATTAGTGTATCAATTCTTATTTTTTTTTCAATTCTTGTCATATTTTCTCAAACATGGAAAATTACACTAATGAGGAATTGATATGTATGTCATGTATGCGTATTTGTACAAACAAGGAGACTGTATTAGGAAGTTCTTCTGAAACGTCACCTTCCTAACCAAAAACTTTCCAAAGAATTAATCGTAAACTAAGAGAAAGAAATATTTTTTGTGTCACTAATTTTTTTCGTTGCAATGATTTAAATTCTTAATTAGGTTCTCTAAAAATGTGCTATTCATGATCAGGAAACACCAAGGACAATAACAAACACCATAATTTAAAGAGTCCGTGTTGCAAGAAATTTAAATTAATCCTGAGATTAGTACAAGAGTAAGTTATTTAGATACATCTAACAACACGGTATGTTACTTCGTCCATATCATGTTCAGGCACTTTCTATAGATATATATTGCATTATACGTTTAAATTTTTATCAGAATTTTGTTGCTGATCTGAACTTTCATAGGAAGATACTTCTAAAATCTGTGCTTCAAGAAGATGTATAATCCCTGCTATTATTTTTTGCTCATTTTAAATAGCCTTAACACAAATGGAACGCTCTGTATTTATATACCTTGATTTTACGAAAATTCATGTGTTAAACTACTAGAAATTCAGTTAGTGTCCTACATATCCATTAAGTAGGTAATGAATAGTGACACTGGGCCAAATTCCGTAGTAATTCAGTGACATCAGATGTGATTCAGCGTAGACGGGTGCTTCAGGTATGCAGCAAAAAATTCTATAAACATGGGCCTGTGAATCCCTCTTAAGGGACCTGGAGCCCTCTGAAGGTGCACCCAAAATTGGAATTTTACTTAAAATCTCAGGAACTCTTTGAGCTACATTAACCACGTGATCTGATATCAATCATTATTTTATGTTATCCACCAAGAGTAAATTCAATCATAGGAGAGTAAAAATAGGAAGAGTAGCTTCTTTCACCTCACTCCAAACTCTTTTATGTGTATTTTTTGTGATTTTCTTATCGGAATATGATTCCTTGGTCAAAAATATACAAGAAAGTTTGTCTTGTTGTAACGCAGTAGAATCAACTATTCTCGAGAATTATTAAAGAAACACATGCATTCCCCAGGTTTCAAGAACAGGATATAAATTTGTCTCGCTCTCCCGCGATTACAAAATATCTAGTGATGGGATAATTCCAGTTACAAATAACCTCTAATCTGATTACTGAAATAATCTTTACAATTCGATTATTTTGTTCCATAATTCGAATTAAAAATAGTCGGAAAATAAGTGGAAATACAAGCCATAAATTATGAAATACGAATACTAAACTCTGATTACAGAACGAATGAAAACGAATCAATCATAATTGAATTGTCGAATCGGTCGAATTTCGAATTGACCGATTTTATCTCGATTCTCGGTGTGTCAGCAATCGGTGAGTGCGGCTGCGCCGAGCAGTGTAGGTCCTACCTAGTATGCCAACGCAGGCGAACTTCACCTCTATTAACATAACTTTATTGCCTTAATCTCCCTAGAATGAATACTCGAATCGACACGAATTATATTATAGCACGGTGAGCCAAATTGCATTAAAGTTAATTTGAATTCCTAATAATTCATAATTCATATGATTTTATAGTCACTAGAATCGAAAAGTTATTTTAGCATGGTCGGCTACATCGAATTAAATTAATTCGAATTATCATCCGATTACTATAATAATCGAATCGGTAGAATCCAATTATTGAAATCATTCGTTTATGCTAAAAATGCATTAAAAATATCATAGTCAACCAATTCCTAAAATAACAAGTAAAAAACTGTTTCGTGTCACACAGGTCCGTACGGATGCGGTTGGCTGGTGGTTGATTGCTCATTCGTATCGATAAACATATCAACATATCAATAAAAATAAACAATTCAGTGAAACTGAATTTACTACTCTCTTGGATAACTGAGGAAAAACAACCAATTATTAATAAATTTCAGGACTCAACAGGTTTTGAAGATTGGCAAATTAAATTAAATGTTCAAAATCGTCGCCATCATTTCCACACAAGCTGTTAAACGGCGAACCATTGAGGCTAAGACCCGTTAAAAAAATTCCTGACATGTTTCTGACAGTTTGGTACCCCATTACTACACGTTTATGTAACTCTTCAACAATTGTCATAGGTGTTGAGTAGACAAGTCTTTTCAAATATCCCCAAAGTACTCGATTTTTTCCAAATAGGAATATTCTTGTAATTTTTTTTTGTAATCGAAGGATTACCTTTTGTTGATGGCATTTGCGAAATTGTGAAAGAAATGCCGAATTTATATATAAAAATTCTGATTAAGCAAGTGTTTCTTTAGGTTCATATTTCTCGAAAAACGGTTGATCCTACGGTGTTATAACAAGACAAATTTTCTTTTATATTTTTGACCAAAATTCCGATAAGGCAAACACAAAAAAATACACATAAAAGTTTGAAAAGGGAGAAAAATGCTCCTCTTCCCATGTTGCACTCACATGACTGAATTTACTCTTGATGTATAACATAAAATAATGAACTTTATTGACATCAGATCACGTGCAAAAACTGGTCACTGTAGCTCAAAGGATTCCTGAGACATTAAGTAAAATTCTAGTTTTGAGTGCCACCTTCAGAAGAGGGGAAGCTCCCTGTAGAGGAATCCCCGGACCCATGTTTATAGGAAACTTTTTAACATTTTCTTAAATATAATCACCCCTGAAAATTAATGACTGCATTGTCGGTTATTTACATACAGGGTGTTTCAGAAAAACACTGTGTGTAAATAACTGACAATGCATTTGCTTTTCGATTACAGCACACTTATTTGGTCACAGTGGTTCATATGACATTTGTTAATATTACATAGTGTTTAGAAAAGTGCTTACCTTTCAACTGTCCTATACAGACGATAAAGTCTCAGAGAGAACACATGAGTATAATTGAATGAGCAACACATTTTCTATATTTTCTTCCGATAAACGCCTTCTTCGTTGTGTAAACACATTTGTGTACAGCAAAAATGATCATTTAACATCGATGGAGGTGATATTTGTAAACTTAAAAAAAGTTGTAAATAATTATCAACTGAACGATGTTCTTCATTATCACATAATTTTGCATACCCTAGATTTTTTTGTAAAATGTTATTGAATCTCTTACTAAGCCGCATATCGGGGACATTTTTTATTAAACATTGTAATACATTTCGTGCACTATCAAGTACTTCAAGAGACTATGCTAGGGATAAGGAAGGATTTTCTAATAATAGAAAACTGCCTCAAACTATATGCCCCAACGTGCTAAAATAGGTTGTAGTGGCAGTGGGATGTAAGAACAGGCCACACGAACGTACTTAACACGTTCAGTGGCTCTCACAAAAATCTGTTTTATATTTGCCGCATTCACCCCTAATTTTTTTAAAATTTTCTCTGCTACCAAATATAGGGCGTACCATATATGTTACATGTATTAAATATGGAAAGACAGCTTTTAGCAACTGGCCAGCTTTAAATATATACCGTGTTTCTGCGATAAAAATGTATTTGATGTGTAGTTTAAATAATAAATATTAGCGCATTCAGATAAGAATGGCAGTGTAAAATATAGGAAAATATAGTTAGTTTATTGTTAACATATTATATTTAAAAGGATACTTACGTCATACACAAATAACTAATTTATTTTTTCTAGAAAAGAATAATTTTTGTTTAGATGTAGTTCATAAGGAAGGATTAAAAATTTTGCACACTAATCGAAATATTGAAATTTGTATTTCTCATAAATTAAAAGCAACTATGCCGTATTACACGATCCAATAAATTCACCGATTTTGTGTCCCTCAATTTATTGGTGTGTGTAATGCAAGAAAATCTGCGGATTTATCGGTCAAACAAAATTGTTCAATAAATTGTGCAATTAGAGCATGTTCTACTTTTCAATGATTTTATAGGGACTTTCTAGTAACATTTGTTATTTCACTGTATTACCAACTTTCAAAATGGTCAGGTTAGATTAATTTGTCTTAATATTCCAAATCATAAATAACAAACTGCAAACGGAAGACACCGAAAACAGAATATGCCATTAAAAATGTCAAAATATCACTAATCTGGGTAACAAGTGACAACCAAACAGAAACAGTTTGGGAAATAACCAAATGGACGATTCGTGCACCTGTAACAAAAATAAGTTGAATAAAAATCGAAGCTGCTCATTTCTACTATTAATTGATCGATTTCTAACCAAATAATTTGATCAGTTTGTCATCCCATTTATCGTTTCATATTGTAATACGGCTTATACAGCCGTATTAGACGAAACGATAAACATTCTCTAATTAATACTGAAAAAAAAAATTTTTTTTGCTATGATTTTTTTTTTATTAGTGAAATTTTACCTCTCTTAAATTGCACGTCAATGTTGTCGTGAGAACTCTCCTTTCCTATTCACTGCTATTGTTGGCTTCAATTATTGCCTTGATGAAGTATATGGCAGACTTGGTCTTGTCATAAATGGTCGAAGTTTAAAACGTTCCCAAAAGTATTACACAATCAATTCCTTTAGTTATTATTAGGGCTATCAAAAATGTTCCGTGGGACAGTGGCGTACGCGAAATTAACTAATACGAGAAACAATAAACTGTTGCAATTTATAACAATGTATGTAAAACTTACCCTTTTAACTAACTTGATGAACTAGCTTGCTTATCACAAACTGGAGAAGATGTGTAGCCATTTTGCAGCATCAGGTATGTTTCTATGGTTGTCTCCATGAGTGATGTTCGCTTTGGTGAAAATATATTTTTATATTTTGAAAACGACCGTTCGACATCTATTGATGTAAACACGCATACGTAAAATAGTCTTTGAACGCACTTAACGGATCTGGAGCTGCACCATCATATATTTGTCTTAATTTGGTAAAACCGGTGTCTTCATTTAACACACTTGCAAACTTTTCTTTAACGCGCTCATTTGTTTCGTCACCTATAGCGTGTAGCAGTAGATTTACTTCTTCCACTATTTGCAGTGACTCCGCTAACGACAACGCACTGTTTTCTAATTTTTGTATGCTTTCATGTGATTGGTTTATAGTTCTTCTCAATATTTTTTAAAGCTCAACGGAAATATCTTCGAATTTTGTCTGGCTTTCTATAATAGCTGCAGCCTCATCTGGATTGAATTGTAGTTTCACAGCTTTTATTTGTTGCAAATATTCAGCATAATAAAAAGCTGCCTTCAACCATGTTCTCCAACGTGTAAGAATCGGCTATGGTGGTTCAGGAATACCGGGACACTTGCTATGAAATACACGGAGACATTTAGGAGATTTAAGAAACACTTTTTTGTACTTGCTATTAATGCATCCACCTCTGGAAAACCTTTTCAAATAGTTTATGCCACAAGATGTAAAGCATGCGCTTTACACGTAACATGTATATACGTATAACCTTGTTCTTGCAAAGAACGGCCTACCGAACGCATTGTCACGGCGCCATCAGTCACAAATATCAACACTTGACTTTTTGACAGTTCAAATTTTTCTAACGTCTCCAACATTACCCTGATAATTGTTTCGCTACTACACTGACTTAGTCTTTTGCTAGCTAGTAACAGTGGAACTGTCGGTTTAAGAGGGTCCAGTACTCGTACTATAACATTTAAAATAGACTTTTTTTACAATCTGCTGTCTCATCAACAGATAACCACAGCCGTGTATTTTTTAATTCACATTTCATCTTATTTACCATGTCTACGTGTACAGTTGGTAGATAGTTATAAAACGTTGTGCGACTTGGTAACTTCACCTGGGCATTGTATTTATTCCAGAACTCTCGAAATGGTTGTTTATCGAGTATGTGCAGCGGAACATCACAGGCAATCAGCATTAATAGTAAATCAAACATAAACTGTGTTGTCGAAGGCACGCCATTTTTTAAATTTTTATGGTGTACACTATTTACGTGAAGTCCACAATCACGCTTATCCCAGCACATCAAATCTTTCTCGCACACTTTACAAATTGTTTTAGCACCATCATAGAATAAATACGGGAATTCACCTATGAATTTATTCACTTTGTCAGCAAATGGCCGTTTTTTATCCCTGTGTACGTCTGACATGCTTTATTATTAAATTAGTATCAACAATACAGTACAAAAAATAAAATAAAAACACAAGTACAATATGCAATACTTCCAAGTGACTTAACGTGTACACAACTCGAAAGCTAATAATATACTAGACTGGAGAAAGAGTTTCGCGGTCAAGGTGAATGCCGGCAACACTAAGTACATCTGTACTCTACGACCATGATACACAGAAACGATTTGCAGCTTTAGTTATTATCCTCCAGTTTAATTTGTAACTGCTAGATAAGTAATCTAGGTATTAGTCAAACAATGTGTTGATGAAGAAATGCAAATAATTTTTAAGAGTTTATCAGTCAGATAGATATCAAACACTGAAAACTGAAGGGATCGGCCATTAGAAGTTTTAACATTTATTTACTAATTATTACGTCTTTTTTACTCGGCTCATATTTCATTTCGTGTTTTCAAAATATATTTATCGTTGTAAATATTCAAATTAAATTTATATGTTAGCTGTGTATTTATAAAATAAACATTTAATTAGACAATTACGTCGGAAATTCCACACGATATCTTTAGATGAATTAAAAATCATACGTTAACGTGATAAAACCTAAAATCATTATATCCTGATCAGTAAATATGAAATGTGCTTTCTAAAGATATCCAGTCTCTTCACATGCAAGGTATATTATATCCCTCCCGTGCCTCGTGCTTTGTTGAATACATAAGAGCGAATAGAGTACCCTTATGAATGATGTTCAATGGTGAAGCGAAATCGAATTATTTTTGACACGGGCACATATATCTACATTAACATCTCTCTTTCATGCAATATGAAAATTCGTTAGTAACGTATTAAACAGCTATGGAAATTAGTGATTTGTTTATGTTACAGCCTTAGAATAATTTCTGTCATTATTTTGGTTCTCTAATTAATATGCCAATGAGGATTTATTATCTGAACATTATAATTATGCACCACTGTCTAACTAATTAGTACTATGAGTATCAAAAACTGTATAGGATGTAAATATACATGCGCACAAAAAGTATGGAAAGCTTTTTCGGTATCCGTTAAGAGTATTATAAGGAAAATGTCAAACAAAATCTTTTTAATTATATTTGTGAGCCTTGAACAGTAGTTTCTTCCAGAAATACTGTATTACAATAAAGATATAGTACTCCAGTCAATGAGCGAAGTTTATCTTACAAAATATTGGGGAGTAATTAAAATTGACAAGTATGATATCCTGAACATATACAGAATATTTTAAAACAAATTTGGTATCATTTTCTTGATAGAAGTTCTATTCAAATATTTAATGAAATGAAAATATAATAACGCTAACAATTTTATTATATTAAGATTTACTAAGATTCGCAGTTACTTTCGAGGCTTTTAAAAGGCTAGACTGACAAAGCAAAGACGTGCCTGTGGGTGTTTTAAAGTTTTAAAGTGACTGTTGAAGAGGTGTGTATTTTTGTTTTATTCATATTTATTTGGTTTTAATGGACAGTGTAGTTATAATTAAAAATAACATTATTGAGTCATTCGTACTGAACATAATGTGCATATTATTCTTTTTTATAATCCAAGTTTTAGCGTTTTGGCAAATAGCCGAGAAAATAATTGTTTAATGAGATGTATGTTATACTTATTTGTGATAAGTTTTTTGTAAAAGTTAGAAAATAATAACTAGCAAAAAAAAATTATTTTATATTAATTTCATTCCACATATATAAAATGTCTTAAAAGTAATGCTTGGAAATTCATCCAAGAGGCGACCCTATCTGATAACGAAAATTTGACAATCACTATCTATTTTTTATGGCACAACTTTTGATTTTACACTGTAAGGCTTTAATTTGATAAGCACTATCTATTATTTGTTGACAGGTAAAAACTAAACAAACGCAATGCAATGGTATCTGAATTGTAAAATAAAAACATATTTTTATTTAGATTTTATTATTATTTTGTTAAATATCGTCTTTATTAATGAGAGAAATGTAGCCATATTATACATTTTTAAAATCACAAAAAGAATTCCTATTCTATGATTCAGAAATTCAATATGGCGTCCGTAAGAAATAAAGAGTATGATGATGGTTTAAAGGAGACGAAACGTCGTGGTAAAAATTCATTACCCTCATCATGCAGAACAGAAAAGTTGCTGCAAGAGAGTGCTTTTAGTTTTTTATTACTTTAAAAATAAGTCCATAAGAAAATAAAAACAAAAATGTCAACTTTCAGTTTCTTCAAAAATTGGAAAAACGGAAAAAGATTTTATTGATTTCCCAACGGCATACTGTTGGGCTTAAGAATGCGCAACTTCGCCGAATTTAAACCTACTGTTTATCACTTATAATAAGCGAGATCCTCATTGTTGCCCCCGAATTTGAATCACTGTGTATATGTATATATATATATATATATATATATATATATATATATATATATATATATATATATATATATATAACAGGGTGTCCCAACCACAAGTAGGCACCCTGAATAACTTTGGAGATAAAAATTTTTTGAAAAATTTTTGAAACACGTCGACCTTGTTTCCAAGGAGGACATATTTTAATGTAATACTTGTATACCTATCATCATCCCTCTACCCTACACGGCCATCTCCTCAAGAAATTCAAATGGCAAGGAGGATCGAGTGATACATCTTTTGAAAGGTCTCTCAATTCCCTACATAACTGTGCATTTTCTTTTAACTTTTATCGATTCGTTCTTAAGGAAAATAATTTTATTTTTGATGATTACACACAATCGAAATCGTCTAAAAATCTAAAATACACGGCACTGGGTATTGGAATTTATAAAAAAAACTACATTTTTAGTGCTCTCAAATCAACACGAGTTTTTTCGACAAAAAACACTTTCCTTGTCCGTTTAGTTTTAGAATAATAAAAGACTCATAAGTATTTGATAGTCCTTGAACATTGGTAATAGTAATGGTAATCGTGGGGGAGGCTGACGCCTGGCAAGTAGGCCACAGACGGGCCCTTTTACCAACCCCCAGCTGTCCCCTCAGCCATGCGCTTCTCTTGCTCCCTCATCGAATCTTTCCGACCTTCTGATGAAGGTCAGGATGTCACTCATTGCGAGGTAGCTCATCTCCTCCCTTAGAAGCACCTCAGAACCGAAGATACTGTGTCTCAGGCGCCCAAACGCTTCACATTGTCCCAGGAAGTGGTAAGATGTCTCTTCATCACTCCTGCATCTTGGACATGTAGGGTCTTCCTCAATACCTATCAATGATAGATGCCTCTTAAGTCTGTAGTGGCCTGTCAGAACACCGATTAAGAGATTCAGAGTCTTACGACTCCGTCCCAGCAACCAGGCCGATCTCGATTTGTTCGGCCCCGTCACAAAATCTCGGGTTTGCCTGCAGGCCCTGTTGGTCCTCCAGTGCGTCCTCAGTGTCTCGTGGGCCCACTTATTGAGGGCCGTTGTGACCTGCCTTCTTGAAATACCTAACATAGGCTCAGGCCCGTGACAGGGTTCCTCGGCTCCGAGTCTAGCCAATTCATCGGCCTTCTCGTTGCCTGGAACTCCCATATGTCCCGGGACCCATACCAGTCTCACTTGTTTATGCCTGGCCAGCTCTTCTAGGGCATCCCCACACTCCTGGACGAGAGCTGATCTCGTCCTGGGGGAGCACACCGCCTTTAGAGCAGCCTGGCTGTCGGAGCAGATATATATTATCTGTTCCGCCCCATTCCTAACCTCAGCCCTACCTGCCACCGCTAGGATGACGTAAACCTCTGCCTGGAAGACCGTGGTGTACGAGCCTAGAGCAAAGCTCTCCTGTACTTCTTTGCCTTCCAGATATATTCCCGCCCCGGAAGACGATCTAGTGGCCAGCCGAGATCCGTCTGTATAACACAGCAGAGAGTCCGGGCGGAAGTCAATTCTTCCTTCACTCCACTCCTCCCTACTAGGAAGAGTGAGAGTGTAATTCCTTTCCAACATTAGCTGATCTTTCGCTTCTCTCACCTTCAGGACAGAGAGAGGGATTTCCCTCTCCGTCAGTCCAGCAATTGCTGCGTGACCTTCAGCTCTGCCTGAACACTGCCAGCTCCCAGAATCCCGCATTCTCAGATAGGCCGCCATAGCCTCCCTCTTTATCCACGAGGGAAGCGTTGGCAGGCCTAGCAGAACCTCCAGAGCAACTGTCGGTGTCGTCCTCATTGCGCCAGTGATCCCTAGGCAGGCTAGTCTCTGGACTTTTGCCAGCTTTCGGGATGTCATCGCTCTGTCCACGCTCGGCCACCAGACCACGGATCCATATTGGAGCCTAGGTCTGATGACCGCCGTGTACAGCCAGTGTAGGATCCGTGGGTTGAGGCCCCAGTTCCTACCTACCGCTCGGCGCAATTGCCAGAAGGTCGCAGTCGACTTTTTGATGACGTTGTCGATATGCGGCCCCCATGACAGTTTGCTATCTAGGGTCACTCCCAGGTACCTAACCTGCACAAGCGCAAGAGGTTTACCGTACATGGTTGGTGCCCTAAAATCCTCTATTTTCCTTCTCTTGGTGAATAGGATCATCTCAGTCTTAGATGGATTGATTGAGAGACCTGTTTCGCCGCACCATCTTTCTATTATTCTACAAGCTACCTGCGCTCTGTTGCAAACGACATTTAAGAAGCAGCCGGTCACTAGGACCAGCCCGTCGTCCGCATATGCCTGCGCATAAAATCATTCCGAAGTTAGGCGCTCCAAGAGACCATCCATTATTAGACACCATAGATGGGGTGATAGGCAGCTGCCTTGTGGACAGCCGCCCCTCACCCCGACGTCCAATTGGCATCTCCTAAAGCAGCACTAACTCGTCTCTCTTCCAGCGCAGATTTCACCCATCTGACCAGTACTGGAGCAGTACCTCTAGTTCGAAGGGCATCGCAGATAGTAGTAGTCCTTGCTTTATCAAAGGCATCCTCTATATCAAAAAATATTGCTAGGGTGACCTCCTTATGCAGGAGGGCCCTTGAACATTAATTTGTTCACAACCAATTTTAAATTAAGATACAGTTTACCAGAGTGAGTTCTCAAAATGGTTTATACCCTTTAGGAGAGAATAGAAATTGTCAGCATTTATTTTAAAAACGATAATTGTGCTAGAGCTACGGAGCGCATATTCAATAGAAATCACCCAGATAGAAGGGTTGGTTCTCAGTATGTTTTACAATTATTGACAAAATTTATGGAAACAAGTTCTGTAGGAAACAAAATGCATGAAACTCAGCCACCGATTAGGAATAAAGCAGTCGAAGTGGCAGTTCTGGGTCATTTGCAGATGGATAATACTCAATCGATCAAGAAAGTAGCTGAGGCTTCCGGTGTATCACGAAACAGTGTTTATCGAATTGTAAAGGCCCACAAATTTCATCCATATAAATTTAAATTGGTACACGAATTAAACGAAGATGATTCCGACCGTCTGCTTGAGTTCTGTGAGATTTTTAGTGAACAATTAAACAGTAATGCCAATCTACTGTACAATACGTGTTTTTCTGATGAATCGACATTTCAGTTAAATGGGGAGGTAAACAGGCACAATTGTAGGTATTGGACTGAAACCAATCCACATTTGTTCATGGAAACTCATACCCAAAGGCCTCAGAAGTTAAATGTTTGGGCTGGCATCTTAAGGGGTCACATTGTCGGGCCGTTTTTTATTCCTGACAATTTGAATGGCGGAAGGTACCTCGATCTGTTAGAAAATCACATCCAATGATTACCCAAATCCTCGAAGAAGACGATAATCTTTTAGAGGGCGAACTGTTTTTTCTACAGGTTGGGGAGCCCTCATATTTTGCTATAACAGTCCGTCAATTTTTGGATAATCAGTTTCCTGAGCGATGGATTGGAAGAAGAGGTCCTGTGGAGTGGCCCGCTAGGTCACCCGATTTAACTCCCTTGGATTTCTTTCTGTGGGGACATTTGAAATCGAAGGTATTTGTAACAGAACCCACATCTCTGTAAGAGGTACGTGAAAGAATTGTTCGAGAATGCCGTTTATTGACTCCAGATGTGTTCAGAAATGTTCGTATAGAATTTCAAAACAGATTATACTACTGTATGGAAGTCGGTGGGGGTTATTTTGAACAATACATACGATAATTTATGCTGCTTCTTTTATTTTTATTTCCCGAACCTAAAATAATGCGACAATTATTTCTCAGGAACAAATCGATAAAAGTTTAAAAAAATACACAGTTATGTAGAGAATTGAGAGACCTTTCAAAAGATGTATCACTCGGCCCCCTTTGCCATTTGAATTTTTTGAGGGGGTGGCCGTGTAGGATAGAGAGATGATGATAGGTATACAAGTATTACATTAAAATATGTCCCCCCTCGGAAACAAGGTTGCCGTGTTTCACCAATTTTTCAAAAAAAATTTATCTCCAAAGTTATTCAGGGTGCCTACTTTTGGTTGGGACACCCTGTATACACTACCGGACACCTCTTCATTTGAAACCTGTGTTTAATGTGGCAGATAGTAATGAAATAATGGAAAACTGGTAAACTACAACGACAGTTTCTCCACACTACTACCACACTGCTGAATTCGACGTTGTACTATTTAATTATATCGTAAAAGTAAATAGATATATTCTATTCTAATTTCTAATAAATTGCGTTGCTTAATTTTTAAATTCAACAGAAGTGTTGTTAATTAGATTATTTCGCAAATATATTGCTAACGAATGCTATATCTACGATTACCGCTACATAATACAAGTACCTTTCAAAAAATGGTATATATGTATATATATATATATATATATATATATATATATATATATATATATATATATATATATATATATATATATATATATATATATATATATATATATATAACAAACTTAAATCAATTCAAAAAACAAAACGAAAATCTATCTCTTAAACCACTGTTGCTACTCTTTCAATGAATATTTAAATGTAGTATGATTAACATATTCATGTGCATTTGTATATTGTCTATGCTCTGTATGTGTGAGCTAGTTATAATTTATATAATTTTTCCTTCCCTTCTGCCCAGGAAGACTATAATAATCAAAGAAATAAACAAATGTATTTATGTGTAATTTAGTATTATATGATATTTTTTATATAATGTTAACTACAATACCTTCAATAATGCTGATGTTCACATGTTAGAATTAATAGCGATAAAGATTATAATTATGATGATTTTAATGCAGACTTTTTTTATATTAGGTATAAAATTTCCGTTCATTTTCTGTGTACTTTTTGTGTTACCCTATATAAGCTGAGATAGAATAAATAAATTATTCCTTTGAACCAATTTTGCAAAATAAAAATTAATCCATTTATCATTTTTGATTATCCTTCTATCATTTATAACTTCGTAGTGCTTTGATAGTGGCAATATGCCGGTTCTGTCAACCCTTTCTCTGCTGCCAACTGATACATTGGTTTCCAGTTTTTTCTCCTCATATTACAAATGACTGATATATATAATTTCATTTTTTTGTACGCTTTTTAGACGACTAATATTCGAAAATATAGTAAGTTTTATAACAAGCGAAATTTTTCTGTAAAAATACAAGCTATACTGGTGTACAATAGTGTACATACGGTGCTTTCAAAAACTACTGTATAAATTCGATAAAATCGTTACATTTTTGCGAAAAATCGCCGTGTCAAGCGATTCTATTTAGATGCCACCTTTTTTATATAGTTTTTAAATTGTGCAGATCTTTTCTGAAAGCTATGATATTTTTTTTAAATATCAATTCCAATTTTTTCTTACGGAATTCGAAAGAGCCTATTTTTCGACGTATAATGAAGTAAAAATAAAATAGGTTGCATACAATTATTTTTGAAAAAAAAAATTCGTTCAACTTAAAGAAGTTCAATAATCAGTAGAAATTACAAAAAGAAAAACAACAGTTTCACATAATTAAATATTTGTATATATTCTGTTCACATTAGCAATTTTTTTTGAGTTACAGAATTACAAGTTTTTTTCTGCTGATTATTGAATTATAGTATTCTTTAATTTTTTCTCAATAAAATTGTTATACAATCTACCTTGATTATTACCTTTTTTATAAGTAAAAACTGATCTCCTTATATTCCGTAAGAAAAAATTGGTGTTGATATTTAAATAAAATATCGATAACGTCATAGTTTCCAGAAAAAAGACCTGCAAATTTTTAAAACTATGTCCAAAGATGGCATTTAAATAGAATCTCTTGATACGTTCGAGCGATTTTTCGAAAAAAAATGTTGCAACAATTTTACCGAATTTATAGAGTACTATTCGAAAGCACTGTATATAATGCACTTTTACCCTTTGCCCTAAATTTTTAAATTGATGAAGACTAATTTCCAAATTCTTGGGGGGAGACAAAACAGGATATATAGTATGTGAAGGAAATACCGAAGCGTAGTGGTTACTGTTTAATATCGTTGGAGGTTACACTGTGCGGGAATAATGTTTTTCCGACCGGAAAACCACTTTTTAAAAACAATTTATTTTCACAAGTGTAAAACAGTTACAAATTTAAGTAGCAAACTTTATTAAAACTATATTTACAATTCAACTGAATATAATAAAAACTGGAGTAGCGGCGTTCCGCGAAGCTAAATAAACTTTTCTTATCTACTGCTCTGACGTTGAGATGCTGATCTCAGCTGGACGTCAAGGGGTGCTGGAATCTATAACTCGGGCGGGATCATTTAAGAATGTCCCAATGGTTTTCCTAGGAATCGGAAACAGATAACTTAAATCTGGAATGTACATTATTTAGTAACGTGTCTAAATAAAAATTTGAGGTAACAAGTTCCAAAAATTTCCAAGATGCTTAACGACTCTTTGTTATTTTTTTTTTCTCAGTAATATGAATATAATTAATAAAATATCTGCTAATAGTACAATTAATAATTGTAGTAATTTTGTTATCCCCATCAATTCTCATTCAATATTCCTTAAACCGTTTATCTGTGAGGAAATGATATTATTATTAAATAATAAATTAAAAAATAAAAACAAATTAGGTGTCCTCTACTTGGTAAAAGTTTAAAATATAGATTGAAATGAAAAATAATAACGCTGAAAATTTTTTTGTATTTGCTAATTATTATTTACTAACTTTTACAAAACTTGTCACAGATAAGTATAACATATTATATCTTTTTAAACAATTATTTTCCCGGCTATTTGTCAAAAACGCTGAAACTTGGATTACATAAAAGATAATCTGCATATTATATTCAGCGTGACTGATTCAATAATGTTATTAAAAAATAAAAACTCCTCGGGTTCTGAAGAAGTTTCTTTATTCTTATTGAAAAAAGTAACTGGTTTTATTATGGAGCCACATATTTATTAATTTTTTTCGTTATAAGGGAAAGTTAACCTAAAATTTTAAAAATAGGAAACGTGGTTCTATTTTGTAAAAAACAGAGTCCTCAGTTAGTGGAAAATTGTGGGCCAGTTACCCATCTGATTTCTCAAAAATATTGATATATTTTTATTTAAATCGCTTTCTAAAATTTATTGAAAAACAATATTCTTACAAAAAATCATCAAGATTTTTGGGCCGCTATGTTTACTCTACACAAATGAATAAACTATATTCATTTCATTCACTAAAAATTAACAGAATCTGTAAGCAGATGCATATCCTGTTAGGACATGCGGTCGACTGCGTCAATCAGGTATTCGAATTTTTCAATAGGAACGTTCAAAATATGACAGCTGATTGCGGTTGTGTTTGAAAAATATTTCTGTACTATATGATAATTGTGCTTAGTAAGTGTCACCAGTTAATCATGGAAAATTATACGATATAATAATGCTTAGAAATTACTAGAATTTATCATCATAATGGGTGTTCTGTTCGTCAAATGTTCTGTGCATTAAGGCTAGATTCGTCGCAGAAAATTGACCACCAAATACGTCGATGGAATGCGCAGAAGCCAAATTAATTGGATTAAAACGTACTGCGCATACTTCCAACGAACTCCGTCGGCAAATTGTAACGAAAGTGCAGGCCATTTCATTTCAGTTTATTGTTTTCTACAATGAATTAAGTTTCAGCCAGTCTAGTCGAGATGGCGTCACTGATTTCCACTGGAACAGTTGGTTTTACAGATTTTTGGCACTAAATATCTATCTATCTTTATTGCTCATACTCTACTCTCAAATGTCTGTCTCTTTCCAAACTATAACCGAGTTTAGGTGGGAGAACAGAACGAAGCTTCTTTCTTCTTACTAGTGTAGCGTTCTGATGGAAACCGTCTCTAGTTCAACGGTCTGGTAAAATTTATATGTTTTCTGGTATTATTATTTGATTTTATGATCAACATTATTTAAAAAGTTGCTATATTGATTTAAAGTACCTTTGAGGTAATTTTCATAATAATATTGTACCGTAATTATCTTAATTTACGCCTTGGGCGAATTTGCTTTTCGGTGATCAGTTCACCTTGGTTGTTCTTTGGAACAGCCATTATTAATATTGATTAGTATCAATTTATCGTGCATTGCTGGCCATTTACCTAATATCCCTTTGATATTGTAATAATTTCGTGTGTTAATTTAAACTAACTTTCGGTTATTGTAAATTTTAGATTTACTCGGCAACGGATGTCGCCATTTTATATCGTAGTTACTGGTGTTCTGTCTTTGTCTGTTGATGTTTTAGGTCACTTAGTTATGTTGGTAGCGCTCTGTGAACAGTGGCGACTGGTGACATTTGGAGATTGGTAAACCTTTTTAGACCAAACCTATTTGTTTATAATAACCTTTGTGAAAATTATCTAATGTGGTGCATTTATTCTGTGGTGGATCATTTTATACCAGTGCATATATTTATCAACCAGACCTCAGAAACGTAAGGTTTTTCTAAATTTAAAATATCGAATGCTTACTTGAACGTTTACTTAGTATTTAATCAGGAACGCTGCTCTAGTGGAACCTTGCCTAGTTCTCTGGCAAAGATACCTGCCTAGTTATCTGGCACTTGATTAACTTTTAATTATCTAAAGTAAACATATAGTCAAGTATATATCTTTATTTAACTTTATCTGCAATTCATTAGAACTTCTCTCCGAGGAACTAATAAATGATTTAATTTAACGTTACCTTTAAGTTGAAAACTATCATATTGTTTTATATTTAGCAAATATTTATTTACGATATCTTTCTAGTTGTCTGTCTGTATACAGACATTCTAAATTCTATTTTCTTGAAGATTAACTTCTTTTAGTAAAAAAATATCAACATATAGGGAATACCTATTTCACTTTGTTTATTATCGTAGCTACACCTAGTTTATTTGTTGGACTAGTATTTTTTTATTTAACGTTACTTTTATTGATACTAAAGTTAGTTGAAGTCTTCAACTTCCTAAAATATTGTGGGATACCGATCCTAGTTTGTTTAGTCTGCAATTTGCTCTGTAAATTTGTGTTAACTTATATTTTGTCTACGTAGCTGGACAATTCAAACGTCACAGCTTTTAACTTTGCTTTGCGTATAATACTGATCTCATAAAACTCTCCCCTTTTTATGTAAATACCTGGACCAAGAGAAGAGGATAACTGGTGGAACGAACTGATCATTATATACAGGGTGGATAACGATATTTTACACAACTGGTATTTTTTCTCTAGGGTAACTGCAGTACTGACAGTGGTGATTCAAACTGACACCGAACTCATTAAGAGCTTAGCCGTTGGTGGATCCTTCGCTGGACTAACCCATTGGAAGTTACGTAAGATCTTCGTCCCCAGTGAAAGTTTTTATTTGGTCAGAAGAAATTTGTAAGAGATCAGTCATTGTATTTTTTTGTATTCTCTCAATAACGTCATATCATTTTTAGTCATTGTATTTTTTGTATTCTCACAATAACGTTATATCATTTTTTTCTTGTGTGGTTAGTTTATTGGTCTTCAACCTGAGCCAATGTAAATATTGTACATATACCAGTCTTATTATATTTTTTTATTAAATAATATCTTTTTATTCAACTTCCTTCCCAACCGAATTCAAGTTTTAATGTTATCTTTCAGACTGCCCTAACAAACCAAGCCTTTGGAGGAATTTATGGTCTAAGTAATCGTCCTGTAGAGTATACAATTCATCGTTTACTCAATAAATTTGGAGCTATTGGGTGGGTTGCCCATCAGACAATACCTGTACGTGTACAGGGTGGGAAAATTTCTCTGTTTGTATAGGGCAACTCGGTAACTGTAAGAGATACAAAAAAATGGAGAAGACTCATCGTTTTTTTTTTTTTGAGACAAATTCACTGACGAACCCAAAAATTTGCTATCGTCTTTTATTTTCGAGTTATAAACAAAAGTTCGATTTTGCGACATTTAGACACATGTCAATATTCGTAAAGTTATGAAAAAACAACTTTTACATTCTTGAGGCACTTTTTTCTGTATAATACAGTGGCATCGAGAAGATTAAAAAAAAAAGTTGCAGTTTCGAGTTATGGCATAAAATTTATTTTTTTTTAAATGGGAATCATAGTTGGGCTATGGTTTAGTTAAGGAAATTTTTTTCTCCTTCAAACTATATATCATATAATATATTTCAATCGCTATCAAGAGAGAATACAAACTAATAAACCTATTTTTAAAAGGTTAAAAGAAAATCTCATTAATTGTGAGTCCTTCAGCAAGCCAAGACCAAATAATTACAACAATGAAGATGCTGAAGAAATTTCTATAACTGTAATTGGAATGGCAATTGCGAACCTTTCAATTTCAAGTCGTCAAATTGAAGCTGACTCTGGGATTTCAAGACGCCGAGCTTTGGGTATTTTGAAGACACACAAATTCAGGCCTTATACAATAAGGAAACAACATTACCTGCAACCAACTGATCTTCAGCGATGATTGGAGTTTTGTATATGTATCGTCAAAAAAGTCAACAAGTTCCATTCTTCTCTAGAAATGTAGTTTGGACAGATGAGGCCTAAATTAGCAGTGCAGGAATTTTCAACAGGCATAACGAGCACTGTAGATCTGATACTAACCCTCACCGTACCGTTGACATGCCATCTCAGGGACGCTTTGTTTTTAGTGTTTGGTGTGCTCTACATGGCAATCGTGTTTTAACATATCACATATATCAATAAAATCTTAATGGCCAACGGTACTACGAAATCTTAAACCAATTTTAGAAGTAACTGGATGGGAATTAATGGACCAATGAGGTGACCACAACAATCACCTGATTTAACGCCACTGGATTTTTGGGGCCACATAAAAGACAAATTATACAAGAAAACCAGTACCGACATAAATGAACTCAGACAAAATTTTATAGACTGTTCCATTTCAAATCTTTATATTTATAATGTAAGTATACATTTCATTACCATATTCAGGTCAACTCCCTTATTAAATTAGCAACACTTTTTCTAAATTAAATATTAAAACATCATTTAGTTCTAACAAAAATATAGGCAGATATCATTTCAATGCAAAACAAAAAACTGATATCTCTAAAAAATGTGGTGTATATGGGTAAGATTCGCCCAAAATGTATATGTAGTGTGACGTCCTTCCCTGCCCTACGCAAGAGCAGAAGTGTCACTTTGACGCCCAACATTACGGCGGTGCTCACGGTACGGATATCTCGGGCGCCAGTTTCTGTTTAGAGTGCAGAAACACCACTTTACTCTATCGGCGGGACGATAGAGGCCGGGCAACTACAGTGAAGAAACGGATAAGCCAGGGGGCGAGAAAAAAGGCAACTTACACACTACAGTTAATGAAACGGCTCTTATTCAATATATTTACATTTATTCTACACACTAATTATTATTTACACTTTATATACACCTTAGTAACTACAACGTATGGCTAACGGTTCTTACATTACTAGGTTATTTACAACTTATACTGCAACGGTCTTAACTACGGGCGAGCGGGGGCAGTAAGCGGGCAGTCAAGCGGTGCCATACGGTAATCCGGTGACTCAAGCGGTGAAAAGGTAACCAGCAATAATTAATCGGTCATAAGCAGACGGCGGACGGATACCAGGAGGGGAAGCAAGCGCCAATACAAGCACACTAAGACTATCTATTTACCAAACCTTTATCAAACCTTGCTACCTACTTCCGGATCCTGGGCTGCTTCCTCTCTGGAGCGGTCGGGGTCGGCACGTCTGGTCGGTACGGGCGGCAGCAACGGACTGTTCTTGGATGCTCTGAAAAATCCTCAAGCTACTAAACTCTGCCAAAAAGCAGAAGTAGGATGAGACGCAGTAGTCATGCGCGGAATATAACAATACGTCACCCGAATTCAATTTGAAACAACCTATACCTGGATACTCACAACAAGATTACTTACTATGCTGGTCGGCGTGGTTCTTCAGTCAGCAGCTAAACGGCAACTGACTGATTTGAAAAATCCTCAAGCTACTAAACTCTGTCAAAGGCAGAAGTAGGATGAGATGCGGTAGTCATGCGCGGAATATTGCAACTACGTCACCTTTTACCGACTTAGAAAAATTCGCAATTACATTTGTATACCTATGTACCTCTATACTCACAAGTTTACTTACTGTCCAAGTCGGCGTGGTACTTCGGGTGGCGGTCAGACGGAGACTAACTTGATTGTAAAATCCTCGTGCTACTAAACAATGCCAAAAGCAGAAGTAGGACGGAACACGGTAGTCATGCGCGGTTTATTACAGCTACGTCACCCGTTTATGGAATAATTCCGCATTAAATTTAAATACCTATTTCTTTAACGTAGGTAGGTTGATCCCATATGGGTAATTATTCATGATAAATCAAAAAGAAAAATTCTCATAAAATTCCTTTTATTAATGTGACCGGTTTCGTGAACAAGTAATTACTTCACATCATCAGACACAGGACTACAATAGAAAATGAGTATGGTGGTTACATACATACATAAATAAATGTTAATAAGTTAATAAAACTTAAATTAAAAGGAATACAGAAGACAATTATTTCAATTTCAATAAGTTTTAACTAGTAAAAAAATTGAAATAATTGTCTTCTGTATTCCTGTTTTTTAAGTTTTATTAACTTATTAACATTTATTTATATATGTATGTAACCACCATACTCATTTTCTATTGTAGTCCTGTGTCTGATGTGAAGTAATTACTTGTTCACGAAACCGGTCACATTAATAAAAGGAATTTTATGAGAATTTTTCTTTTTTGATTTATCATGACCTATTTCTTTATACTCACGAATTTACTTACTATCCAAGTCGGCATGGTGCTTCGGTTGGCGGTCAGACGGGAACTAACATTAGCGTCTACAGATAGGTTGCAATTGGCGTTGATGCTCCAGAAGACATGCGCGAGATTGCGACCATGAATTTTGTCTAGACGAGTCCATTATGAACACAAAGGGGAAGCCTAACTTAGTTCATTGATAAGTATTAATAAATTCTTTTGGAATCGGTTGTTAGCAGGAACTCGTTAGACGACAGGGAAGATACTCGCTTAGCACGCGGTAGGTCCAGGGTTCGAATCGCAAACTTATTATTATTTTTTTTTTTTAAATAAGTATTTTTTAGTTCGTTAGTAAGATTTTCCTTGCCCTTTATAGGCGAGTACTATCGTCTAACGAGTTTCTTGCTAACAAACGATTCCAAAAGGATTTATTAATACTTATCTATGAACTAAGTTAGGCTTCCCCTTTGTGTTCATAATGGACTCGTCTAGACAAGATTCATGGTCGCAATCTCGCGCATGTCTTCTGGAGCATCAACGCCAATTGCAACCTATCTGTAGACCTAGTGGAACTAACTTGATTGTAAAATCCTCATGCTACTAAACACTGCCAAAAGCAGAAGTAGGATGAGACACGGTAGTCAACGCGGTATATTACACCTACGTCACCCGTTTATTGACTTAAAATAATTCCGCATGAAATTTAAATACCTATAAATCCTTATACTCACGAGTTTACTTACTGTGCTGATCGACGTGGTTCTTCGTTTGGCGGTTAGACGAGAACTAATTTGATTGTTTCCAGTCTCGGGCTCTTTAACGGTAGCGTGGGCACAAGGGTGCCGGGGCACAATGCGCGCTTCGCGTTTAGCGATTCACGTACTGCCGGCCACTCAGCCTATGTGGAATGTTCATAAAAACATATCAATACTACCTATCTATAATTAACAATTAAACTGTTATTAATGATCAGCTGACAATACCACTTATTAAAAGCGCAGTACTACAATGGTTAAAACATTTTTCGAAACAGACAAATAGCACCCAGTTACCTAACTTAATTCTATAAAATAAAATCACTTCGTTACAGTAGGTCAAACAGGTAGATCATTTGGGGTAAGATATAAAGAACATATTCATACACAAAAACAATATTCTAACTTTTATAAACACCTAACTGATTCTGGTCATACAATAACTGACGACCATCAACCTAAAATATTACATATATGTGGGAAAAGTAAAAAAGAATTATATGATGAACCATAAAGTGACTCATCCTTCTATTCAGTTCAGTTTATATTTAAATGAAAGTAAAATATGTGTATAGTTTAGTTTACTTGAAAATGTCCGATTAGGATGAAACTAAATGTAAAAATAACAAATATAGTGAAAATTAGACAAATAATAAAAAGTGTTTATAATTTTTTAAATTAAATATAACGTAAGAGCTGCAGAATCGTAAAATAACATAAATCAAATAATTGAATAAATATGGCTGAACAACTAGTCGAAATAAAGGTAAATTACAATAGAGTTGACGTGTTGCTGACTATCGACTTGGATACGGCAAATGTATTAGTGGTAAAAGTATTAATCTTTCTCTGGTTATTTCTCTTAAGAGTCGAACGATTTCTCTGGAATTCAAATAAACAGTTACCGATCATATGTAACCCAGTATGTCACGAAAATATATCTATTATAATTCAATTATTAAGTTGTTCCAATAAAATATATGGATTCAAGACAGTCTTTTAATTGAGAGTGTGGAAAATAATATGACTACTGCGGCAAGATTCATGCTGCATTAAGTGTTGCAAAGATATATTTTTCAAGCAACGTTGAAAAAATTATTGATTAGTCTTTCTCGATAAGAAACAGATTAAATTTATTTTATTGATAAGTTAAATAATAATAAAAACTCGCAACATTTCCCTTTGTGTTTGAAAAAATATAATATCGATAATTGCTGGCTCCAATATACGAAATGTTAATTCTAATGTTCATTATTGTAAGTAAACATGAAAATAATAATTAAGTTTACAAGCGTCCCACGATTTTCAAATATCATTTAACACATATTGTTGTGCAGGGCAGACGCTTGCGAATTAATAAAAGCACTCATCTGTATGAATATAAATTCATAGTTAGCGAGAAGGGTTATATAGTAACAAGTTTAACGCAGTAAAAAGGAAAGTAGGGTCGGATTCACTGAAATTATTTAATATCTGCGAGTTCTAGGAAGCGTCGTTTAGCTCTGATTTCTAACATGTTTGAAAAGTCAATTTAGAATTAACAAACAACAAAGGAATATTTAAAGCCTGATGTTTTATTATTTGCATATATAAATTCGAAAATTCACAAATATAACACATGAATCACTTGTTATAAATATATAACACAAAGGTCAAACATATTGCCACAAGGGATTATTGAGTTTCATCGGTTTGTTATATTATACTAAAAATGTTCAATCTCGTTTGGAATGTAATAATTTATGTTTAACTAGATACAAAATAGGTGCTTATCAATTAGAAGTTCAAAAGGCAGGTAGAGGATATGTTTCACTGCGAATTTTTAAAATACGTGTACATGTATTGTGTGACAACTAACAGACATTGTCTAATTTCAGGTTGCGAAATTGTTCAATAAATTTATGTTAACTAATAATTATAATACAAACATTGATTTAAAAAACAGTTACAATTATAATGATAATGTAAGACTAAAGCCAGTAAGAGACGTGATATACACAAATATGTATATAAACAATGTATCTAAGATAATAGAGGGAAAGAATGTAGAGCAGGTACAAATTATATCACAGTATTATTCAATTTCCCTTTTACAGATTCTCTAAATTTACCAAGATTTGTAGAGAATTTGTCCACATCAGTACATAATTTCTTAAAACGATAGCACATGTTAAACAACAGTGAACTTGAGGAGATGTTAGTTCTGGGGTTAGATAAATGGAAGGTATCAATGCATATTGCATATAGGTGTATTTGGAATCTTATAAGGTATGCGAGATAGAAAATCTTTATTGTCTCTTAGATAATGTACAGTTTTTTACAGGAAAGTCAAAACAAGAAAAGTTCTACGATTCTGTAATATCATAAATGAGAAGTGATCTAGGAGGTACATATAATTCAATTGTGTATCATACACTCCACATTCTTTGAAACAGATAAAGTTGAGGTACCACTTTTGAACGGACTCTATATATAATTAATGTCTGACATATATATTGGTGACCACACTACTGCACAATAATCAAGAATGGATCTTATAAATGATTAGTATAAAACGTGAATAGAGTTTAAGTTAGTATATTTTCTATATAGTGTATAATTATTGCATATGAATTCATTTCTATTGATATATTCTCTGAGCTATGTGTCAGTTAAGCCAATTATATGGAAATTATATTCATGAGTGCTTAGATACAAATCTTTTATTTTATTACATATACTTCTAACATTCTGATGTAAAATGATTTTTAGGACCTTGGACCCGCTCTTACATTTATATGATGTTGGCGGCTCCGATTTTATTAAAAAAGAGTTAGGTTTTGTGTTCAGATTCTCATTATTTATAGTTTGATCACCTAGATTATTAAAAAATCGACATCCCAATCTGAAATCAAAGCTATCAAATTTTACATTTTTTGCCAAAAATTTGTGTCATGCAATTGAGGATCCATTCCTACCATAAAAGATTGATTACCAATTAGAGTATTGATAATTTTTTTACATACACATTTTGTATGTTTGTACGGAGAGATATATAATGTTTAATATTATTTTCGGATATATACTCAGGTACTTTCGATATAAGTATACAATACGTTACCAACATGCCAATCTTCATTAATTTTCATTAAATCCAGCACAAATAGTTCCAATTTCAATTTATTTCATAAAATTACCCAAAAAAAAAATACAAATATCAGTTCAAGCTGAAAATCGATTCTATAATTTTAATAAGTTATATGTTCCCCATTTGCATCAATAACAGCTGGATATCGGCTGAGAATACCATTAATGAAATTATTAATACAATATTGTGAGATGTTGGCCGGCGGGCTTTATGGCGATAAGAAAAGATTTCATGAACTTGACGATGATTTCTGACTATCCCTGTCCTAGTTCATATCCTAACTTTATGATCATCTGAAAACCTACACACTCGATTTTATCGCGCCAATGTAGATGTTCACGTGATCAATCCAATATCACTCATTTATGATATAAGTTCAAAAAGACTCTCCTCGGACTTTTTATAGACTATTTAGATTCCTCAAACATTTTTGAATCATGTCTATCTATACAAGCATTTTACTACCATTGTTTAGTGCATCTAATATGATCCTTGAGGTACAGCATTTATCTCTATTAACAGTCAGACAAATGTAACGGTCTTAAACTGCCTTGGTTTTCCTTTGAGGATCACTTCTAGCCCTCTTAGATGCTATTCCAATGTATTGGTACCATGAAACATGTCGAGAAATGATACTTTGAAACACATTGAATTGCGCATCGATCTTGACTAGCAACGAACATGTTTCTTTTTTCTGGAGTCAACTTTCTCCGTGGTGTATTGTAATTAAGAGCAAACAATATTTCAGTTCATAATCAGAAATATATTAATGGTTTGCTAATGACATCCTGAAAACTTGATTAAAAAACACCAATATTCCAGACACTGTAAATATGCACTGCAGAATAAAATATTTGTCAACATTTTATTAATGTTATGATGAGTTAAATATGTTTCTACTGTGCACTTGTTTCTAGCATTTTACTATACAGTAGGTCTGTTGAAGTATTAGACATAGTATATTGAAGGAAGACTAAAAATTGGAATCGTATCGTGGGTAGTATGACTGCACAGTTGATTACAGCTAGATGGAGAAAAAATTCTCTGCTATCCTAATGCCTACGCTGAGGAACGACGGCTTGTCTGGTCCTGGTTTACATTAGCCAGCCAGACACGGAGACTTCGGAGCGCAGAATTGATGTTCAAAAGTCGCACGCAAAAGTGTTGATTAGTGAAGTGTCAAGACTACAAGGTTTAAAACGATTAATAGTCGGCGCGCAAGCACACGAGCTTTGAGTGTCTGCCCAAAAACGGTCGCTACAGACTTTAGACGTTACTTTTAGACATGGGTGACAATCGGTAAGTAGGTACAAGAAATAATAAATAATTTTGTAATGTGCTAAGTAGCTATGGCAACTGAAATATAAAGCAGGCGTAAAAGGAAATCCTACAAATGCAAGTGATAAACGGTTGGTTTTACATAGTATAGACTTTTTTCTGCGAATTAGTTTTAAATGCCTTTAAATGGATAAATTTTATACATGGGTTAAATTGCAAAACAGCTACTAATTCCATTTTTTTGCAAATAAACCTGAAATTTAATGATTTCTTTAAATTGACCTATAATATAGGTAACACGGGTGTACCACTTAAGATGTAAGTTCAAATAAAAACTTTATTATCTTAGATACAGAAAAAAAGGTTAGTATAAAAGTTGTTGTATAGCAATCAGACTACAAATTAACGTAATTGAAACTTATACAGCATGTTGAAATTTTCTCTGGTCAAATAAAGTTCCAATTTTTTAAATGTTGTGTATGTTGCAAACCCCCGTCCAATTGCTGGCAAGACACAATTAACTGGGGGTTGTACTTATTGACCAGTAGCTCAGTTAGCAGATCGTGAATAAGGGCTTAGATTGATTTGAGTTCTCACCAAAATTTGGGCTGGGCGCCCAGGACTTTTGCAAGTACCAAATAATTAAAAATTTACTTTAAATGGTAAAGATAACGTTAATACTTGAATTCTGTTGGGAAGCAAGTTGAATAAAAAGATATTATTTAATAAAAATTATAATAAAGTTGGTATATGTACAAAAATTTACATAGGCTAAGACGGCCTCTTTTAGTAAAAAAAAACCTAGTTTTGGTTGAAGACCAAGAAATAAACAAAAAATATGACTGATCTCTTACAAGAATTCTTCTGACCAAATATAAACGTTCACTGGGGCGAAAATCTTACGCAACTTCAAATGGGTTAGTCCAGCGAAGAATCCACCAACGGCTAAGCTCTCAATGGGTTCGGTGTCAGTTTGAATCACTACTGTCAGTACTGCAGTTATCCTTGAGAAGAAATGCCAGTTACATAAAATATCGTTTTCCTACTCCACCCAGTATATAATGATCAGTTCGATCCACCAGTTATCCTCTTCTCTTGATCCAGGTATTTACATAAAAAGGGGAGAATTTTATGAGATTAATATTATAGACAAAACAAAGTAAAAAGCTGTGACGTTTGAATTGTTCAGCTACGTAGACAAAATATGAGAGTTAACACCAATTTACAGAGTAAATTGCAAACTAAACAAAGTAGGATCGGTATCCCACAATATTTTAGAAAGTTCAAGACTTCAACTAACTTAAGTATCAAGAAAAGTTACGTTAAATAGAAAACATACTAGTCCAGCAAATAAACTAGGTGTAGCTATGATAATAAACAAAGTGAAAATAGGTATTCACTATGTTAAGATATTTTTTACTAAAAGAAGGTAATCTTCAAGAAAATAGAATTTAGAATGTCTGTATACAGACAGACAACTAGAAAGATAATGTAAATAAATATTTGCTAAATATAAAACAATATGATAATTTTCAAATTAAAGGTAACGTTAAATTAAATTATTTATTAGTAAGAGAGGTAATAATGAGTTCCAGATAAAGTTAAATAAAGATATATATCTTGACTATATGTTTACTGCAGATAATCAAAAGTTAATCAATTGCCAGATAATTATGCAGGTATCTTTGCCAGATAACTAGGCAAGGCTCCACTAGAGCAACGTTCCTGACTAAATACTATGTAAACGTTCAAATAAGCACTCGATATTTTAAATTTAGAAAAACCTTACGTTATTGAGGTCTAGTTGGTAAATATATGCACTGATATTTAATGATCCACCACAAAACAAATGCACCATATTAGGTAATTCTCACAAAGGTTATAAACAAATAGGTTTAGTCCAAAAAGTTGTACCAATCTCCAAATGTCACCAGCCACCATTGTTCAGAGCGCTACCAACGTAGCCAAGTGACCTAAAACATCAACAGACAAAGACAGAAAACAACTAACTACGATACAAAATGGCGACATCCGTTGCCGGATAAATCTAAAATTTACAATAATAGAAAGTTAGTTTAAATTAGCACACGAAATTATTACAATATCAGAGAGATATTAGATAAATTGCCAACAAGGCACGATAAATTGATACTAATCAATATTAATTATGGCTGTTCCAAAGAACAACCAAGGTGAACTGATTACCGCAAATTTGCCCAAGGCGTAAATTAAGATAAATACGGTACAATATTATTATGAAAATTACTTCAAATGTACATTAAATCAATACAGCAACTTTTTAAATAATGATGATCATAAAATTACACCGTAATACCAGAAAACATATAAATTTTACCATACCGCTGAACTAGAGATGTTGTCTTCGGAACGCTACACTATTAAGAAGGAAGAAGCTCGCCCCGTTCTGTTCTCTCACCTAAGCTCGGTTATAGTTTGGAAAGAGACAAAATAAAAAGGATCCGTAGACGGTGTCTGGGCTGTATTTATTAAATAAATAAAATAAATAAAAATATGGGGTATCTGAATCTCAGTCCGTCCCTGGTTCCTCATTTGAAGGAGCCTCAGATGCACCTGCAATAGATAAAACAAATAAGCAGCGCCTTAACTCGATACATAAGACACAAGTGTAGCTTGTGTTTATTTTAGTAGTAATACTGCAGTCTATCGCTATAGCGATAACTTGATTAATGATTAATTAGTGCCAACCAGCATTCATATGAATGGTGGTCAGAGAAACAGTTAAACCTTTGTTTCATTACAGTATTCATTTGAATATAATTTAAAAACATTGACACCAACTAGCCGAAAGTTTATTCCAATTCGTGTGAATAGATAAACTTCAGTTTTGGATTACAGTAATTCATGTGAATACTGTGTCATATTCATAGAGTGAATTACATGTGTAAACACTCTGGGTGAAACAAGACATGAGTCTGTTATATCATCGTTTTCTTAGAGATTACCTAGAAAGAGAAAAGTTTAATATAGTACTTACTTGAACTATTTAATATTGAAGTAACTTATACTAATTAGTTTTTTTTTCCTTGCGTTTATAAGTCTTTTTTTGTTACCTTTTCTCACTTAAACACTCACGTCTAGAACCGAGCGCACGAAAAATTGCAGTGAGAAGTGGTGGTTAGGAGTCGGCGGCTAAAGACGGGATTGGTGACGGGGACAGTGAGGGGGAATTTGATTTGAAATACGTGCGGCCCAAGCTTGGAAAAATTGTGACTACAAATAGTTATTGTAATTCGAGAACGGCAATACGAAATATGATATTGTTACGCCACTGGACCGTGTAAACTGGTTAGATGAGACTGGAATTGTATGCGCACGGCCGGGAATAGTCTGGAATGCTTTGGACTGTGTAAATGGATGTATAAATAAGACGCACGGTGGGCCGAGACTCAATCTTAAATTGAACGTGACCGAGTAAAGAAGAAATAAGAAAGACACTTATAAGTGTTCAAGTGTGATTATAGTTCAGACCCTAATTAATCTATTGTTGTTAATTGTTAATTAGTAAATAAAGTAGTAAGTGTTACCTGAACTTTCAATTAACGAATCTACGAGTAGAGATGTTTGCGTGGATAGCAAACACGTAACAATTTGGTGTCGGAAGTGGATTGGAAGAGAAATTTCTGGAATATTCGAAAAGGATCTACAGTGTTCTTCTCAGAAATTAGTGGTAATACGGAGAATTAATCTACTGGACAGTGTTTGGAGGACTGTTTCTGGACTGAGTAGTGACTTTAAAGTGGATTTTCGAGAAGTTTCTAAAACATCCGATTTAGAAATTGCTGCAGATATGCGAGTGCCGCTAGTAATATCGTGTTGTTGAGTGAGAAAAAAGACTATTAGTGCAATTTCAGTAATATTCTAGAACATTCTATTTGGGAACTATAGGAGACCTGAATTGTGTCGACGAAAACGTGTTATAGAATTAAAAACAAGACAAGTACAAAAGTAACATAAACTCTAAATAAGACTGTTTCGAGATTTTTCTGGAACATTCTATCATTAAAATAGTCGTCATAGATACATTTTATGGACATTATAGCGTCGTCAACTTTATTTTGAACTGATTTCCGTGTCGTGAGTTAATGCCAATAACAAGAAGAAAAGACCAAATGAAACAATATGACGTAGGGGCCCCTTTTAAGCGAATTGCGATCGACGTAGCTGGTCCATTCCCCGTGATAGATGATGGGAACAAATACATCTTAGTTGCCATGGACTATTTCAGTAAGTGGCCTAAAGCTTATGCCATACCCAACCAAGAAGCAGCCACTGTCGCTCAAGCTTTGGTAGATAATCTAGTATGTCGATTTGGCGTGCACCTAGAATTGCATTCGGATCAAGGAAGAAACTTTGAATCAGGGGTGTTTCAGAAGATGTGTTGCTTACTGGGAATTCATAAGTCAAGAACAACAGCCCTACATCCACAATCAGACGGAATGGTGGAGAGATATAATAAAACCATCGAGGAGCACCTATCCAAAGTGGTTGAGAAACATCAGAGAGATTGGGACAGTCACTTACCTCTTTTTCTTAACGCCTACAGGGCTTCCATTCATGAAACAACAAAACAGACGCCGTCTCGCGTGATGTTTGGACGTGAGATTAGACTGCCATGTGACTTAGTGTTTGGCACACCAGATGAGGAGCGACTTTCCATAAATGACTACGCCGATGAAGTTGGCGAACGGCTAAGGGACATTCATGAGCTGGTACTTCGCGGAATATAGCTAATGGCCTTTCCAAACGACCGTGTGAGAAAGACTGCAAGCCTTGTCACCGTAAGGAAAAACAGCAAAATGTACAAATAATAAAGACCTTTAAGATGCAAGTGAAATATAGTCTCGATTTTACCACACCCCGCGTAGGCCACGGTGCATATATATAGCCAAACCGAAATTATCGCGGCGAATGTCGAAGGTGGCGGATGTTTTAATTACAGAACGGCATAGTGGAACATGTCAGATCGGGGGATGTTGAATTATCAGAGACGGAGTACTAGAGGTTTCGTACGACATAAACCGAAGAAAAAGTTGTATTGCGTCAAGCTTATAAGCTAAGCAATAGCGAAATAAACGAATTTGTATGTCTATACGGGGGTTTTAGTTTATAATAAAAAATTTTAGTAAATATACTTAATGATAATAAAGAAACAACAGATCATTTAGGAGGTTTTATTATTAATAATTTCTAGGAGGATTTCTAATTTCTAATTTCCTGACAAATCTTGGATCTATCACTTCTTGCAGAAGAGAGGAAAAATAAAAGTTGTTCAATTGTTTACCCATTTTTTTGTTTCCAGAATTCGTCATCTCGGTGGATCTGTTGAGAATGGTAAAAAAATATTATAAAAATATTTATATGAATGAATCGTCGCAAAACTGGCAACAGCCATTGCTAAAAACTGTCTAAATATCCTACCACTTTGAATCGAATAAGTGTTAGATATTTTTTCTAGCAATGACTATTGGTTAATTAGGCCTCATACTGATTGATATTTTGATAAAAATATGTTTTCGATATCTTCTGATTTTGTTTCTAATTTACTCTATTTTCTTGTTTTACATTTTTGTGATCTTTTATTTGTTTATTTATCTTATACAGAGTGACTCAAATTCGGCAGAGTACAGGGATCTCCGAAACCGTAAGAAATACGAAGTCGGTTAAATGAAGACAAATTTGCGCATTTATGAGAGCAGTAATATTCTGGAAAAAATTCCGAAAATCCATACATTTTTCAAATTTTTTCGAGGAATACAAAATTTTTGACTTTTTTGTTTTTATTTTGCTCTGACTATTTGTGAAGTTACAGGAAAATTGAAAACACTTTTCAATGCAACATTTTCCTGCGCATATTGTGGTGTCATCAAAATTTTAATCCGACGTTTCGTCTGTCCTGGACCATCATCAAGTTCATTTTTTTAATACGGATCTGGATTATTTTTCATACTGTTTTGTCGCCTGTTCCATTTCTGACTTCAATGATGTTTGCAAACGTTCCTGATGTCAAAAAAAGTCATCATCAATAAACCTTACCCTTCATGCGTCCTTGTCCTGCAATTAATATGTAAAAACAATAAAAAAAACCGTAATTATTTTATTTAGGTACTTTGTTTAAAAATAGCTAAAGAACTAAACAACAAAACAATTAAATCGTTAATCTACAAAAAAAATTTCCATTTTACCGTTTCTCATTAATGCATAGTATTATTTTAAAAATTTGTCCTATAAAATGGAAGTGTCAATGTGTGTCATTTCATTCAACTCAGAATGGAAAAGGCGATGAAATAATATGAAAAATATATTTGTGTTATTTTAAATTTAAACTCCAATATTTTTATCAAATATGAAAGATTATGATGATGTTACATATATTGCTGAATTCAGAAAGAAATTTCTAAATTGAGCTGAATATACAGAATATATCATTTAGAATAAAAAAAATTAAGGCAATTTCCGGTCAAACCGGAAGTAAAAGATATGTATGTGACGCGCATATTTAATCAGTATTCGGAATGTCATATGTCCATTTCCGCATATTAATGCGGGGTGCAATTTTTTTATTTTTCAGTTTTTCGGCGTTTTCTTTTTATTTGACATTCAATTGTTTTTAATTTTCGGATTGCTTAGAAAAAAGCACATAAGTATAATTTTTGAAGTTTTTTCCTAGGTTAAAAATACAGCAGAAAAATCGAGTAAGGTGCACTTAAAATGATCACCCTGTACATGAGGTTACTGCGCTTAAAATAAATGAAAAATAAAAATTATCGTATTCACCTTTCATTGAGCCTTTCATTCTCCATATCAATATTTAGAGACGGCAAAATGGGAAAATTTTCATTTATATTAGTCTCTCTACAGAAGTTACCGGAAATAAAAGAAAATTATTACTTTTATTAATTTACGAAAAAATTCAATTTTCACTAGTACTTGCTTTTTATATTTTCTCTTTTGGGCTAATCTTCGATTTTTCGGTTTTCTGCTAGGGTATTTACGCTTATGATATGTTTTTATTTTTCCCATTGTTCTTTCACTGCACTAATAATCACTTTCAATAACACGTCTACTTAGGTGTACACTTGATTTAAAAAAAAACTGGTACAACTCTTGTAATCGAAAATCTTAATAGTTTAGTTGTGTGCATATGTCTGTTAATAGGGCTGGCCAGGCACGTCGAGAGGGGGTGGAGAAGAGGTGATTTACCCCGGACCTGGGTTTTTTGTAGGAGATCGGTTTTCTTTGTGTTTTTAAACTTATTAAACCTTTCTCTTTTATTTTATTCAAATGGAATTTTAAAAAATAATTAGAAAATAACTTTTTTCAAGCCTGCCATATTATTGTTTAAAAAAATAATATTTGTTACGGATAATTCTACTAATGGTTGTAATTAAAATACTAACTGAATAATGATAATTCTATTTTTAAAATAAGAACACAAAAATACCACTTGAGATTAAAAAAATGTAAACAATGCAAACTGAACATAAAAATACAATAAAAAAAATAAAATAAATGAACTTCAATTACGTAATACAGAATTAACTAATATTTTGTCATTGCTCCATTAGCGTCTAAAGCTGCCTGAAGTCTTGCAGGCATGGACAAAATCAGATTTCTTGCAAGGTCAACTTCTTGCGACAAGTTCTCCCAAGCGTCTTCAATTATCCCTTCCAATTCTTGGGCATTATTTGGATGGTTATTTAATTTTCTTATATGTTTCACCATTAGTCCCCATACATTTTCAATTGGATTTAAATCCGGACTTTTAGATGGCCACGGTAACAACTCTATGTTTTTATTAAGAAACCATTGCCTGACACGATGGGCCGTATGTATGGAGCAGTTGTCTTGTTGGAAAATAAAATTATTTTCCGGAAACACCTCTATTACTGACGGCAACATAATATTGTCTAATATTTCAATATATTTTATGGAATTGAGATTACCATCACTGTTCCAACACACACCTAACCCATTTAGGCTCATCCAAGCCCAGATATTGACTGAAAACCTTCCTGATATTTGTGGATTGAAAGTATATTTTTCGTCGTATCTAGTGGAAGGAGGCCTATATACGCGAACATGTCCATTGTTACAGGATTTAAAAACCTTTTCGTCAGAAAAGACAACTTGTCCCCAGAAGTTTTCATCATTGATTATATAGTTGAGTGCAAAAATAATCCTACCCTGCTTCTTTTCTTCTGAAAGTTTGTATTTTTTAGCCGCTGAACAACTCTTCAAGTCGCTTTGTAGTTTTATTCTTCTGCAAGCAGTAGATACCGAAGCAGGGAAATTTGTCTCTGAAATTGCATTTACTGCAGTCTGAAAAGGGTTTTCTATTAGGTAATTTATAAGATTTTCATCTTCTTGATTATTGCTCTTTCTGGGCCTACCGGAAACAACTTTACGGGATACCGTTTGGTTGGTTTCCCATTGTTTTTTAACACTCATTCTCATGGTTTTACTCGCATTGTATTCAGCAGCAAGTCTTCTTATGGACCAACCATCTTCAATTTTAGAAACAATTCGAAATTTTTGAATATCTGTTAGATGTCGAACCATTTTTAATAATGACATAACTGATTAACGTCAAATTGACATTTGTAAGATTATTAATATCAATCAAAGAACGAATGATTTACATAGCTAAAAGAAAGTGTACCAGTTTTTATTGAAATCAAATGTACCCACTTTATAACAAATAAGTAAATTTGAGATATCTCTAGAATACACACGCCACTGTTGTTTACGCAAATCGCAACGTGGTTCTTAAGTGCCCAATTCCCCCTCCCGCAAACGAGTCCAGTGTATGCAAGTGCATCCGTGTTTCCGAAATATCATGCGAGATGGCAGCTATTATCGGAATATAGATATGCAGTTTTTAGTTTTCTAATTTAATTTATTTTCAACTAATCCAAGAGTTGGGTCACATGAATATAAACGTTACAAACAGTGACTAATGTCGGAATGTTAAAAAATTTGGATACAAAATATTTAAAATGTATGCGAAAATTTTTTGACGACTGAAAAAAAATTACATTCCGACATTTTATACGTATTTTTGAAAAATCTTGTAAAAATCGCACTCAAATCGGATAAGTTTTAAACGAGATATTCGAGAATTATGATTTAATAGGGTATATAAGACTCTTAAGATTGATGTTCTGGATTATTGGACAAAGGAGTCGTTAAGGCAAGCGCAGTTAAACGATAAGGAAACTGGTCCTATTGTGAAATGGAAAGAAAGAGGAACCCGGCCCGACTGGAAGGACATTTCAAATAAATCGGTGTGGCTGAAGGCTTTATAGGCACAATGGGACTCCCTTATAGTAGAGGATGGACTGCTGAAGAGAGCGTGGGAAAGTCCAGATGGGAGGAAAGTTACTTTGAAATTGTCAGTCCCCAGGTGTCACGTAGCAAATGTACTTCAGCAAGTGCATAATGGAACGTCTGGCGGACATTTTAGCATCAACAAAACCCTGACTAAAGTAAGAGAACGTTTCTACTGGGTAAACAGTCGTCAAGATGTGGAGGCTTGGTGCCGCCAATGTGAAGTTTGCGCGGCAAGAATGGGGCCGCATATAAGAAATAAGCAATATAACGCCAGGGCTCCTTTTGAGCGAATTGCAATAACAAGTGACCGTATGAAAGTTCGTTATGATCTTCAGGCTAATTCAGGAGGGTACCAGGTAGGAGTATTGGTTTGGTTATATAACCCACAACGAAAGAAAGGCAGGTCCCCGAAGCTTCACCCGCCCTGGGAAGGTTCTTACACTGTCGTCACCAGACTAAACGATGTTGTATATAGAATTCAGCAAAGTCCCAAATCCAAGATGAAGGTGGTGCATATAGAGAGAGTAGCCAAGTATGCACGGAACAATGAATTGCCTGATCGGGACGTTCAGGATTAAGGAGGGGCAGTGTTATGCCACTGGATCGTGTTGACTGGTTAGATGAGACTGGAATTGTATGCGCACGCCTCAATGTACCCCTTCCCTTTCTACACTCAGTTTATTTATTGTAGATATGATGCCTCGATCATTAAAATGCTTACTGCCAAGTATGCACATGCCATTGATATGTTATTGAAGTCCACACCCTCAC
This sequence comes from Rhamnusium bicolor, assembly GCA_029963845.1. Classification (NCBI taxonomy): domain Eukaryota; kingdom Metazoa; phylum Arthropoda; class Insecta; order Coleoptera; family Cerambycidae; genus Rhamnusium; species Rhamnusium bicolor. Next base: position 65,580 of record JANEYF010003332.1, on the reverse strand, counting down.
ATACTGTATTGGAGCAGAATTAAGGATCGTGAGGCGTAGCTAATCCTAAAATGGTTTCTGCTTATTATTTAATTAAATAACAATATATTAGGTACTTATCATAGCACCTACAGAGAAATAATATTATTGGCTATCAGACACGCACCGAGAGTAGAGCGAATGACGTACAGTATTTGTTTATCCAATCTGTAATAAACCGAGTGTAGAAAGGGAAGGAATGCGATGAGGCGTGCCCTCGTTACTTTGCAAACACAACATACAAAAAGGCAACAGCGATATCCAAGTCTCTTTCTTTTTTGCTATTTTTATCCTTTATGCACACACCCAAAGCAGGCTTTCTAATTTTTTTTTCCAATACTGTATACCTGAGAATGTTATGAAATCTCTAGATTTTAATTTGCCCTTTCTAGTTTGGTGTGTAGATGATACTTTAACAATTATTTCGAATAGGGTTGCCAACTTTACAATGCTCAAATAGAGAATATCAGGAGAGCAGGGGGTAAGAAAAATAAAGAATTAGAGTTTTCTTAACCAAATTCAGTCGCTATGATTAAAAAAAAACTAAGAAAAACACTTTTTTTTAAATTAATGCAGTTTGGATAATACTACGATTTTAATGATGTTTTCCTTAAATTAAAGATAAATGCTTCTAAGAAAGATCATTTATTTAATAATGTGAAGAAACGATTTGCCAAAGATTAAAAAAAAATTTAAAAGCCATTATGGTTGTCTTATTATTTATAAATATGTGTAACATTTATGTTATATAAAAAAATTAAAATATTAAAGGATATGTAGGTATGAAATTTTCTTTCATCCACCCTATGTATTTCATACGACACAAACACGTAGAAATATCAGCTTGATGGCATATTGGTTCTGGCAGGTAAAAACTGTCTTAGTGAAACTCTCCATAATATGAAGAGACTAGGAGACAAGCATTTGGGGACATCAAAAGAATACATAAGCTGAAGTCTATGGATAGATTAATAAGTAATATATAAAGGTAATTATATTTTCTTATTATTAAATTTTACTATTTGTCCCCTAAATTCGATTTAATACCATATTTACATATATTCCATTTGTAAGAAGTGTTGTGACAAAAAAATTAAACCATTTTTGACAAAAATAAAAATTGCAAGCAATGTATGATAGCACGAGACTTAATTTGGATTTAAATTGCCTAGTTTAGCTTTTGTTGTATGTATTAAAATAACCAAATCCTATAAAATGTCGCAATTAAATGAGAAAGAAAATATACAAATTTTAATTATAATAGAATGGTGACATAAAAAAGTCACGAACAGGAAGAGAGATTTGTACTTTGTTTAACGAACTTTATCCTTACAGAGTTTCTCTTAAAGAGATTGTCTAAGTAGAGTAGTGAAGAAATTTAGATAAACAAAATGATAAAGATGCTCTAAAGGCCAAAATCACTGAGAAATTCTCGATATTTTGTCAACTTTAAACGAAATATCGCTAGTATCAATGCAACAACTTGCTGTGGGCTACAATGTAGACTCCAAATCTATTGTAGAAAAAAAATGTATAAGGTACATTTATTTCAGGAAACAAACGAAGATGATTTCGCCAAGAAATTACAATTTTGCGATCTAATGTTGGAACGTTGTAATAATGTTTGTCGTCAAATTCTCAGATAAAGTAACCTTTTACCTTAACGGAAAAGTAAATTAGCATTATTGCCATATTAGTCAAGAAATAATCCACACTGGATCGAACAGGCACACACGTTCTTTATGAACGAAAATTTAACTACACAAATATTTGTGGAACTCTTACGAAGCAACGTGATACCTGCAGGCCTTGCTTTATTTTCTAGTGGGAATAATTTGATTCAAAATGGGGTGTGGTTTCAGCAAGAAGGTACCCACACATACTATAGGGTTCAAGTGGGGCAATATTTAAATCAGTGAGGATCCACAGAATGGTCTGCTAGGTCACCCAATCTAACACTTCTCAATTTATTTTTATGGGAACAACTCAAACGGAAAAGGCCAGAGAATTTTGAGGATTTTAAAGCTCGAAAAATGCCAAGCCGGCTTAGTGACTCAGTGGTTACACGTTTGGCTTATGACTAAGGGGCCCTGGGTTCGAATCCCAGTTAGGACATGGATGTATAGTGGCGTTTTTAAAATACCGTGACGATAGCACAGTTTGTTGGAATGTTGTTGTGTGACAGAACACGGATAGTCACTGTCTATCTCTCCGAGTGTCAGCTGCGACATCTGGCAAATGACGGAGGGAAGGTTGTTATGTGCGTGTATGTTGGTTAAATGGTGGAATAGTAATGTGCTAAACTCAGCCAGGACATTAGCATAAATAAGGTGTAGAAAAAAAGCACCACACAGTCCTGGATAACTGCTTAACGATTCTTCAAGGTTGACCAGCACATTGCCAGGCTAGGAAATGAGCCCATTTTGAGCATTAATTGTAAATTGTGTACACTCAATAATATGAAGTAGAAAAACAAGAAAGCAGTATTTCGTGTACAAAATTTTTTATTTAATCACAATCAGTGCCAATTACTTTCAACACAACCTAACATGTCATTCTCAAGGGCTACTTTAAAACAAATTGTAAGCTTACTACATGTATAAAACTATTAACTTGTTGTAATTAGTTCAGCAATTAAAAGAAATATTTACAACATCAAGTAAATTGACATAGAAAAGCTTATTTACATTTATATGAAAATGTATAAAATTAGAGTGAATGAGATAAAATATGAAATGGTGTACTCAAAGAAGTAAAGAACAATGTTTCAATCAAAACTCGTACAGGAACTCCATCAAATTGTAAATTAGGAAAAATGTTATTGACAAGAAGTTACATTTAATTAAAATTATATTAAAATTTCGAAAGAGTACCAGGATATAGATCAAATTGTTAAATGAGAACAGGAAGCACGTGAAATAATAACAGTAGAAAGAAACAAATGATAGAAAATGCAAAATAGCCCTAAATATAACGCAGGAAAAGGTTACTATATTCCGTATATTTGCATCTGGTTCAGGAATATATAATAGGCAATTGTTGCCCTGTTTTGATTTTTTATAATTAGCTTCAATATTTTTTCACGCAATACTAGTTCATGTATAGATATTTGCTAAATGTTCCATTTATATAGATATTTGCGTCATTTATTACTTATAATTTGTATGTAATGTGTATCTTAATTTATTACTTATAATTTGTGTGTAATATGTATCTTAAAGTGTTCCATGATTAGGCCATAACTTGTAATATGTAGCATATTCTTAGGGAAAATTATATTATATTATGCACTAAATTTACAAATTAATTCAATAGATAAAAAAATTCAAACCAAAAAAAAATCTTTAAAAACTTATATATTGTACGAACTATTTGGGTATTACGTTACATAAAATAATGATAAGGTATAGAAATTAAACCAATTAATACTCTTAAATTAAATTTAAAAACAACAATAATCCCAAAGATGTACAGGGTGATTACTTTTGTGTGATAAGTACGTATTTCTCGAAATTGGTGGAAAGAAACTTAAAACTGTAAACTGTATTATTGTCACATGCCTAAGCTATAATTCTGGTACCATTACCAAAAAAGGACTTGGTTGTTTATCTAAGGGAAGAAATTATTTCTATTTTTACTTAATTATTTTTAAGTAAGCTCTAGAGATGATGAAATTTTATGTCGAAACGTCGGCAACAGTTTAATTTAATAAAACAGTATATAGTCCATCAAGAATTTTTTTCACCCTTATAGACCCCCCTATACGGACGAGACCATACCTTATAAATTTATGATATAGACAACAATTGAATTTAAATCTAAGATATTAGAATCATTGAAAATGTCGCATTGAATTGTGTATTACCAGTTTTATTGATTTAATGGTGCAGAATTTCATATTTTAATCTCATTTATAACATTTTTACGAAATACTCTTAATATACTGACACTATAAAAATGTTTATTCGACGGAATTTTGTTGTATCATTTTGACGTTGTAAGATAAATATAATCTTTTATTTATTTGATATCTAGATCATATATTGATGGAAAAATCAATACCTACAGGTATTCTGTACACAAATCTTACATTTATCTTAAAAAGATCTTCAATTTTCCTTAAAATTCTTCAATCTTCCCAAGCACTTTCTTCAACTTACTTACAGATATGTACCTAAGTCCAGTGGTAGTTTGTCTTACTTAAACGTACCTTGTTTCTGTTAACGGCATTATTTATATTGCGCTGCATAATGGAAGACTTTTGATTAAAGCATTTATTTAGGTCCTGTACCTATAATAATATCGAGAAAATATATTCCGTATTGTTTGTTCTTATAACTATAGTATAGAATGTTTTCAGTATTCCCCGTACTTTGATGTTATTTTTAATATTTAATAATAATTTCAATTTAACTGACTATACTAAAAATATAATACTTTTTCCCAGAATCCAACCCTTAGAAAATGTTCAGGAATATATCAACTATTTGGGCCGAACGGATTATATATTCTTGCCTGTATAAAATAAGAGCTAAGTAAAGACACGTAGCAGCCCAATTAGAGCGTGAACTCACCTCATTAGCACCTGCAATCAGTGTGGAGCTAGGCATGAAAACTTCTACGCCCGCAACTTTATCGCTTAGAACGAATTTCAGCTGTGCATACATTCATTGCTTACCTCATTATTGCAGTTCGTCTAATATAACTTAAATATTATCAGTTAAATTAGCTATAGTAGATACTAATCCAAAGCGAATTTATTGAACTTGTGTATTTGTAATTTAATTTTTTCTTCGGAAATCAAAAATAAATAAATCAAGAGCATGCACTAAAAAAATGTGTTGAGTAAATCTGTACCTCAGAATCAGGGAATATTAAAGCACAATTTGTGAATTTTACACGAAATAGGAAACAAATTTTTATACACCAATTTGTACTTTTTTCTGATTTAAATATTATAGTCTAGTCTATAAGCTTAAAATGGTGTTAATTCTACATACTATTATTAAAATTATGTGGTTTAGCTCATTCGATCCGGAATGATGTCTAGATCATTGTGCCAAATAATTAAATTAGCCCATAAAAAATTCCAAAAGTTATAAACAATTAAACACCTTCAAAAAATAGTGTTTGGTTTGTAGCTTATTGTTCGTAAATTATAAATATTTTCGAAATTTGAAAAAAAAGATCCTTAAAGAGGAGGAAATTTAGTAAAAAAAAGTTCCAACTCCCGGAACTGTACCTCCATTATTTATAATTTTAATTTAACGCTGAAAATAGCCCTCCGCGCGCCATTGTTAGGGGGTTGCGCGCAAGGCCTCGAAAGTGAGTACGTCACTTAAAAAATTTTTTTTTAAGTACTTAAAGTTAATTGAAAAATCTAAAAAAATTATAGTATAATCTAAACACTTTAAAGAATTGATTCCCGTTGGAATTTTTCATAAAAACAAATTTTTCAATATGCTAGACGATTGTTAATTAACAAAATTTTTTGAAACTTCCTTCATCGTTCTAAACTAAAAAAAATGTTTAAATAATTGCCGTAAAATTATTTCGCTTTGTGGAGCTCTTCTTATATACATACAAAACAAGATTGCGTCATCAAAGTTTTAAAAATGTTAATACTTTGTTTATAATAATTTTTTTTAAGTTAACAAAAAAAGAAAAAACACAATAATGTTGTAAAGAAAATTTTTTCTTTATTTATTATTATATTTTCGTTTTTATGTCAATAAAAGACATTTATTAATTGAAAAAAATAATTTTTTTCTCCATTTGTTTATAAAAATTTTATAAACAAATGGACTATTTTTATATTTTTAAAAATTTTTTTTTTCTAATTTTATAGAGAATTGTCAATTATGATTTTTGAAAAAAAAATTTTTTTCTTAATAATTATTTTTAATTGTTTATAATCGTTTTTTCTATATATTTGTTGTTTAAATTATTAGTTAAGAAATTTTTTTTTCTAAAAATCATAATTGACTTTTCTCTACAAAATAATAAAAAAAAAATTTTTTTCCATTAACAATTGCATTGTTTATTAACTTTACAATTTGTTATAAACAAATTCTCAACTTTGTTTTATTTTTTTTTCTGAAAGTAATAATAATTACAAAAACGACCTCGTGCATTAAAATACCGAAAAAAAATTTCATTCTATTTTTTATGTAATTTTGAAAATATACGTGCTACAAAAAATTGCAGCAGCTGATCCATTTGTTGACTTTAAAGCTAATATAACTTTTAAACTATTAAAGATACGACAATTAACATTCAGGTCATTTTTGTAGACAATGAAATTATCTTTCAGATAATGTCAGTCATATATTTTTTACCTATTATTAATTTGTTGTTTTACGCATTTGTTTATAAAAATTGAAGATTCTTTGGGGTTTTTCGAACTTCTGCGGCTTCTAGCTCTGTAAATAATGCGAATTCGGTTATTGAACTTCAAGGCATTTTAATGCACGAGGTCGTTTTTGTAATTATTATTACTTTCAGAAAAAAAATAAAACAAAGTTGAGAATTTGTTTATAACAAATTGTAAAGTTAATAAACAATGTAATTGTTAATGAAAAAAAAAATTTTTTTTGTTGTTTTGTAGAGAAAAGTCAATTATGATTTTTAGAAAAAAAAAATTTCTTAACTAATAATTTAAACATTAAATATATAGAAAAAAACGATTATAAACAATTAAAAATAATTATTAAGAAAAAATTTTTTTTTTCAAAAATCATAATTGACAATTCTCTATAAAATTAGAAAAAAAAATTTTTAAAAATATAAAAATAGTCCATTTGTTTATAAAATTTTTATAAACAAATGGAGAAAAAAATTATTTTTTTCAATTAATAAATGTCTTTTTATTGACATAAAAACGAAAATATAATAATAAATAAAGAAAAAAAATTTTCTTTACAACATTATTGTGTTTTTTCTTTTTTTGTTAACTTAAAAAAATTATTATAAACAAAGTATTAACATTTTTAAAACTTTGATGACGCAATCTTGTTTTGTATGTATATAAGAAGAGCTCCACGAAGCGAAATAATTTTACGGCAATTATTTAAACATTTTTTTTAGTTTAGAACGATGAAGGAAGTTTCAAAAAAATTTTGTTAATTAACAATCGTCTAGCATATTGAAAAATTTGTTTTTATGAAAAATTCCAACGGGAATCAATTCTTTAAAGTGTTTAGATTATACTATAATTTTTTTTAGATTTTTCAATTAACTTTAAGTACTTAAAAAAAAATTTTTTAAGTGACGTACTCACTTTCGAGGCCGTGCGCGCAACCTAACAATGGCGCGCGGAGGGCTATTTTCAGCGTTAAATTAAAATTATAAATAATGGAGGTACAGTTCCGGGAGTTGGAACTTTTTTTTACTAAATTTCCTCCTCTTTAAGGATCTTTTTTTCAAATTTCGAAAATATTTATAATTTACGAACAATAAGCTACAAACCAAACACTATTTTTTGAAGGTGTTTAATTGTTTATAACTTTTGGAATTTTTTATGGGCTAATTTAATTATTTGGCACAATGATCTAGACATCATTCCGGATCGAATGAGCTAAACCACATAATTTTAATAATAGTATGTAGAATTAACACCATTTTAAGCTTATAGACTAGACTATTAGCTTATATATTTAAGATCCTTCTAGTTTTTAAAAAAATTATTTATTGTTTTCTTAATTACTGGACTTAATTAATACCCTCTGGTTCTAAGTTTGTAGATTATTGTTGGAGAAAATACTAAAGTAAAACAACTTATTAAATATTATTTTCGAATGAAAGAGATTAAACGGTTGACTTTATATTGTTAATACGACCCACATTTAAGAGTAAACAAACATAACAAATATAACAAGATACTGACAAAAACTATCTTCGATTTGGTTAAATTATCTCACCAAAGGAAAATAGCCTGTTTACACATGGAATTTTGATGTTCGGTATGATTGCAATTTAAGATCTACGACCTACCTGGTGCTTTGCCGATGTTCTGGGCTAGGGGTTGCAACCACCTCATCAATGTGGGGTGTGAACTGTAGCTTGTGTGTACATAGAACCACGGATGCATAAGTAATTTTATTGAGTGGGATTGTTTAAATATTTAGCGTATAATTTTTAATTATGGTTAATTTTAACACAGAGGGAGCACACGCGTATAGATATAGTTTCGCTATTGTTCCGTTTTTTCATTCTCGTTCTTCTCGGTTGGCCAAGAGAGCCTTTTTTACTATCATACCAAATGATGCTAAGAATATGAATATACGATGTAAATGAAAAACAAGAAAAAGGTTTAGAAAAATTTATATTTATTTCAAACTACAACGAAACAAATGCCAACAAAATAGATATTATTATTAAATCTTAATAAAAAAAGAGATTTATAATTAAAAATCAATAGAGTTTCTAAACATACCCCAAATGGCAAAATACTCCTGCTAACAATGAGCCTAAATCTACATTTTCAGGAATTAACAAGTGACTTCCTTAAAACGAATCCAAGACTATTATCTGTTGCTTAAGATTAGTCAAATTTAAAGATTCAACTCATGCATTTATTCACTAATTTATTATAACTATTTTTGAATTCACTAACCCTTTCCTTAGAAAAAATCAGTGTTTTATTAAGCACAGATTACTACCAATTCCAAAAAGAAAACTAAAAATTGAATTCAAATACAGAAAATTAAATTAAATGTTCAAAAAGTCTTATGTCCCTCGAGTGTTCAAAGTGAAAAGAAATAATGAAAAGCCATCGGCAACCAGCGATTCCCCCGTGTGTCTACCACTTCAATATCTCCGTAATTATTGGTTCAATCGTGGTGTGTTTTTGTGGAACATCTCAAATTGATTGTAGCACTAATACGCAGCTTACTGTGATGTGAAAAAGATAGCGAAAATACAGAAAAATATGTGGAAATTTTTTTAACAATAAAAGTGTTTTTAAAAAATATCGCGATGCGATTTTTATGCAATCTAGAATTTTTCAAGACATTTTTGGAGTATCTCGAATTGGTTGTAGCAATAATACGCAGTTTACTGTGATCAAAAAAAGAGATCGAAAATACAGAAAATGTGTGTACATTTTTTTAACGCATAAAGTGTTTATAGGAAATACCTTTAGAATCGTCTCAAATACCCAAATCCAAAATTTCGGTGCAGTTAATAAAAAGTGAAAAAAAAAAAGATTTTATTTTTTATTTCTCATTTTTTGTCGTAGATTTGTCTCTAATTAAGCCCATTAAGAGTTGAAGAATTTTTCTTCTGAATATACAGAGTGGTGAACTAAATCAATCAAAAATAAATTATTTTCAAGAGGCCCTCTTTTCGTTTTTTGGTCTGTAAAATTTTCTTATGTTGAAATACAGGTGGTCCCATAAAAGCGTGACAAAACAAACTTACATTTTTTTAAATGGACCACCCTATATTTTATTATATTTTTTGAAATCTACGTTCTTTTATGATTTTAGATGTATATCGATCGGGTGGTCCAAAGGAAACCAGAATTTTTATTTCCGTTTATAACTTTTTTTAATTCTTTACCGATTTTAATTTTTTTTTGGCATGGTTCGCAGATCCAATATGGTCGGTATGATAAAATTTACCTAATATTTAAAAACCGTTGGAATTTTTTTTAGAATGTCTTCTAAGTCGTCTAAGAATATTTTGACATATAGATCACGAAAATCGGTTGAAAACTTACAAAGATATGACTAATAAAATTAATCTAATTATAACAATAACTCTGGTTAAAACTATTGTCTAAAAAATGAAATATGACCTCCATTAGCGTCTACAACCTACCTGCGCCAACCATCTATTGCTTTTGCAATTGTCTGTTGGTCAATTTCTCCCCAACAATCTAAAATGCATTGTCGCAATTCGTTTAAAATATTAAAATGACGGCAATTTTTGTGTATCCTTTCTTGTAACCACCCCATAAATAATAGTCACAGGGATTTAAATCTGGACTATTAGGAGGCCAGTGTTGTGGTTCAATAAAATTTATTGCACGTTCCCTTAAATATCCAAGTGTATGGTTACTTGTGTGACACCTGGGTCCATCCTAAAATTTAAAATAGTTGCAGGTACCAACACCGACTAACCTGCGTCAGTATGAAATCGGGAATGACGTTACTAATTTGAGCCACAACACTGGCCTCCTAATAGTCTAGACCTAAATCCCCGTGACTATTTTTTATGGGTAATTTACAAGAAAGGATACACAAGAATGGCCGTCATATTAATACTTGAGACGAATTGCGACAACGCATTAGAAGTTGGGGAGGAATTGACCAACAGAAAATTGAAAAAGCAATAGATGGTTGACGCAAGTGTGTTCAGCTTGCTGTGGACGCTAATGGAGGTCATAATCCATTATTTAGACATTGGTTTTAACCAGAGTTATTGTTATAATTAGATTAATTTTATTAGTCATATCTTTATAAGTTTCCAACCGATTTTCTTGATTTATACGTCAAAATAATCTTAGAAAACTAGGCTTCGAGATATAAAAAGCGGCCATTTACTTTGTCATTCTAAAAAAGTTCCAACGGTTTTTAAATATTAGGTATATTTGATCACACCCACCATATTGGATCTGTGAACCATGCCAATTTTTGAAATCTAGTATTTTAGCAGGAAGCCTTGGCTTTCAATCGACCCATAAAAAAATAAAATAAGTAAAGAATTAAAAAAGTTATAATCGAAAATAAAAATTCCATTTTTTTTAACATCCGGTAGATATATTGTATTTTAACTTTTATTATTTTTTATTTATTGCAAATTTTATACTACCAGCATCTGCCAGGTTATCAGGTTAGACATGGATGAAATACACTTAATTTGACACTCATGGCTTATAGAATAATTTAATAAATTCAAAAAGATATACTTTTATATACCTTGGTTTCATACATTATTTTAATGAATTTGATAACATTTTAGTTATAAATATCAATAAATATTTAAACGATTAAATTAAGCACAGATTTGAAACAATACTTGTTTTAAATTAGAGGCGCCCACACATGTTATTGATAGGAAGCGTGGTTTTATTAATTAATTAATTAAGTTATAGTAGCAGCAAATCTTGTATAACATGTGAAGATTTACATAAAATTAGTAATCACAAGTTAGTTCTGCGTTATTAAGGCATTTAATCATATAAACAAGCTCCAAAACCGTCAAATCAAATATTTCAGTAACAATACATTATTATTTCATTTAATAACTGGCCTGATATGATTATGGAGCTTGAACTATTCATAAATATGTAAAATTTGATGATAACTAGACGCATCTGTTTAGGGCAGTTACTGATATGTTATTCATGAACTAAAACAAATCCGAATTGTAACTTTACAGACTGAAAACAATAATTAATAAGGTTCACGGTATTTTCGAATCCTCTGGGTTAATTAGTTTCATGTTTTTATTTTGGTTTGAAATGAGAGAAAATAGAATTAGAGAGATTAGAGTGTAAACATGAACGAATTGGCAGGTAGAATAGCCTGTCATATCCCAGCAAGTGTTTTAAGATTTTCAAATGTGCTAGATGTTTGTTTTTGAATACAATTTAGTTTATCTACTCCTGTTAAATAATATGTTCATTATATGTACGTTTTTTGGATATAGCAAATAAAATTATTCAATCACTACTGTATTTAAAATACAAGTACCTACCTACACAAAAAAAATCATTAACTACAAATAAAAATATTAATTCGGTAGCGCAGTGGACCAGAGCGCTAATTGGCAAATTAGCTGCCTATCGACTCCCGAGTTCAAATCTCGGTTTAGATTCTGATAAAGTCGAAGAAATTGGTTGCGTGTGTCCGCGTGTTTTTCAGCTGTATAATCCCTGGCCGTGCAGCTTTGGCTTTGGTTTGGAGGTTGTCTAATTTATGTGGTGTTTTATGTTCTTTTTAATACATACATTTTGAAAATTGTTCCAACATTATTATTAATTTTGTAACTAAAGTGATAAGTAAAAATTATGCAAACTAGTAATACAAATTTTCAAAGGGTATTTTTTTAGATGGGTTGAGAGATCAAAAATTAAACAATTTGTTTTTCCTTTTTAACTTGTCAACGTTTCGTTAAATTTATTAGCTTCTTCAGGATAGGTTAAATTAAAATTTTGTTTGTCATTTTCTCAAACATTTACCTAATATATCCCGTAAATGTTTTGAGGTAATGACACACAAAATTTTAATTTTACCTGTCCTGAAGAAGCTAAAGATTTAGCGAAACGTCGACAAGATTAATCGAAAAAAAATCATTGAATAAATATTTTCGTTAAAGTTATCTAAACCTAAAAATGGAACTTCCATTTTCATTATTATTTAGAACTTAATTTTGTATGACGCCAATACTTTCTCTATGTAATGTGGATGAGAAAATAAAATGAATATTTTTCGAAAAGACTATAAGAAAAAAGAACTTCGTTGAACTCGAAAATCTTGGAATCGCTTTTTGGACTATAGATATAGACGTAGTTTTAGCAATCATTCTATCATGCCTTAAATTTCTGCATATTTATTGAGTTTGTAATGAATCACACGCATGTTCATTACTATAGTTTCGGAAATTCCCGTTAATCTTGTGTTGTCGCGCACTTCCTGTCGACATATGATGAATCACGCAGATGTTCATTCCTAGAAGTTTCTGCAATTACCGTTTGGCAGGTGCTGCCACGTACGTCCTGCCGCCATGAAATATTGACGTCACCAAGGCCAGGATTTTGGTATAAATAGAATGGCCGTAGCTGAGGAAAAGCATTCAGTTTTCTGCTGACAACTATCTTCAGCGTGTTGAGCTGGGTAGTTGAGGCGTCTTAAGCGTGTTGAGCTTGACTCCATTTGGTTAGAAATCAGAATCCGACGACGACGCCGCCCGGCTGAATGTCTGGTAGCATCTTGGGGTTTTAAGCGTGCTGAGCTTGGCCTCCTGGTGTTGGTAGCCATTTTGCTGCTCTGCACCGTCGTCACGAGTCTAGTAATTATTTATCGCCGTGAGTCTTCAGCGTGTTGAGCTGGGCCCACTGTTGGTAAATAGTTGCTAAACCAACCTCCGTCACCAGTCTAGTAATTATTTATCGCCGTGAGTCTTCAGCGTGTTGAGCTGGGCCCACTCTTGGTAAATAGTTGCTAAACCAACCGCCGTCACCAGTCCCCTAATTATTTATTGCCGTGTGTCTTCAGCTTGTTGAGCTGGGCCCGCCGCCGTTAAATAATTTTCGAACTAACCGGCGCATCGAATCCTAGATGTTTTACTTCAGTACTTGGAGTTGAAGCCCACCGTCATCGTGCATTCACCGAATTACACTCCCCGTAAATTAATCTCACCGATGTAAATAATATTTGTTAACTGTACTTGACTTGGTTTTATTGTTGAGGAATCTGATTTCATGTTTATTTAACTTCATGTTTTGGATAAATGTTACTTTAATAAAATAAACTCCGTTACGAATACTTTGGGCTTTCTTATTTACAACTAACAGGAATCCCGGATTAATTCTCCAAACCAGCTATCCGAAAGCAAACACTGTTACGACGCCCAAACATACTTCGCTACATATTTTGGGCGTCCGAACAGACACCGTACAAGTTTTGAATCTTACTTGGCACAGATCGAAACAAAGATATCTGCCAGTTCATACCAGCAGAAACACTGAGACAAGACAAAGCTATTAGCGGTTTGCTTGGGTTTCACGATTTTACTATATGCAACACACTATTAAAATGTAATGTGAAAGATAAATGCTTTGCTTGGAAGAAGTGGAAAATATATGACGCAGTTACTAGTGCCTTCCTTGTCGTCTCCAGTCCAATTGCATCACTGAAAAATGGTACTATGCAGTTCTTAGAATGCCTGCAGATCTTCAATTGCAGAGAGTAAACATAGCTGGGACAGATCTGATTGCAACTAGGTAAGAACCAAACCCTTACTTACAAAGCATTCCTTCTGAACGAAGGCTTTGTTTTCTTTAATATATAATATGGTTTGATTACATTAATTCTGCATGACTGTCGTATCACGTACTAAAGTATCAATTCTTTAAACATAAATTGTAAAAGTTTTACGTAAAAATATTAAGAAGTTTCCTGTTAAAACTTTCGAAGAAAAAACATATAGGTGTTCAGAACTAATTGCACTGGGAGGTGCAGCGCCGTACAGAAAATTAGTGAAAATAAATATATCTTTTACTACATGTCCACTATCCAGTATGTTTATATAATACATATTGTTTCGCCTAAAACTTGGAAATTGATTTAAATTTGTTAAACGACTCTAAAAGGATTTTTTTTTCTAAATACGGAGCGCGTTAAAAATTTCGATTTATTTTGAATTTTATTCTCTATTTCCTACATTTTTTGAGATATTTGTCTAAAATTCAGTACACGTATATATTCTGGTGAGACCAAATATGCGATGATGCTTTACTGAAAATACCATACAGAGTGATATTTTTTGAGGGTTCATGTACCTTTTTTCTCTTCCAAAGTTTTTTGTAGTAGGGCACTGGTCCTTGGGATTAGTTGTTTCAGTGCTTTTAGATGGCCCCACAGAAAAATATCTAAGTGATTAAGCCTGATGATGAAGAAGACTGTGGTCGTCCTCAATTTATCCCACAGTCTGGATATGTAGCATTCAGTAACTCAAACACAATTAAGGAGAAATGGACAGGAGCACTATTTTACATTAACCACATTTGTTGTATTGTCGTGTCATTTTTCTTCTAATAGGTTGGGAAGACTATTTTCAATAAGTTGATGGTATGGCTCGTCATTCCGTCTTTCAGAATGGAAATGTGGTTCAATTAAATGTTCGCCAATAATTCCAAAGCAAACATTCATAGAAAACCTGCACTGATATCTTTTTCTGTAGGGCCCGTATATGAAGATTATGGAAATTCATAACAATTTCTCTGTAAGTGAACAAGACAATAGTGGAGAAATTGGGATTACCTACAATAAATTATGAAAACCACTAACACCCATTAACGTGAAGGGAAATGCCATTTGGTAAAAAAGCCTGAACGCGATGGGTATGATGAAATTCGACATACTTTCAATCAAAACCATTTAGGACTAATATTTACTTAGGCAACAATTTTCTGATACTTACTAGTTTTCGAAGAATCATCAACAGCCTCCAAGAATTTGGTCTTCCAGTTGTTGAGTTCTAGCAGTCCAAGGTCTTTCTTCAATAGCCTTAGATTTATCAGAAGTACCAGTTTTTTTGCAAGCAAATATCTAGGTGAGTGACAGTCTTAAAACAAGGTAAACGTTTGTTTGGGTACATCTCTGCATACAGACATCTTGCTTCGATGGCATTATCACTGGTTAAATCATACAAAAAATTCATATTACCCATTTTAGCATTCATAAAAATAGCCATGGTAAACTAAGATGAAATAACAATAAATCGGGGACGAGCGTAGCACCGACTTTACTCCTATTGAACTCGATATAAAAAGTAAAGCAACGGGTCCTAAGGCTAGTATAGTTGGATGAGTAACCAGTCCAGTGAAACAGCAGTCTCTTCCATCTTCTAACGGCTTGTATATCGGTTTAATACGCAGAAGCTCTCCAATCTTAAGCGAGGATTGTGTAGTGATTATACCATCCTTCAGAGAGGATATAAAGCAGGATGTCTATAAGATGTTAGACAAAGAGAAGGTTCCTACTTCGCGACAAAGAAGAGGTTGGCAAGATTTCCAGGTTGAGGTAGCTCATCTCTTGGCGTCGGTGATTGTCCTTGGTAACGGAAATGGACTCACGTTACGTCTCAGTTTAAAAAAACTAGAAAAATAAGAAAATGTAACTTTAGAGTTTCGTCAGTGTAAGAAGATATAAATAAAAGTCAGAAGCACTGACTAAATAGGATAATAATGATTTGTATAGTCATAAGATGAACCTGCCATGCTAGTTTTATGGTGCAAAAATGACTAATTGTAAGTGCGGGAAGTGTGAAAGCTTGGTAGTACAGCAGATATCAAGGTCATCCGTTAATAGACCTCATAATAGGATATAAAATATTTCAAAATGCTCCTAGTAAAGCCAGGAAAAGAGATGTGACATAATTAAGAGGAAAACAAGCAGTTTTAAAATTAATTTATTTATAACCCACCAAAATTTTACATAAATTCCAGTAGGCCGATTTTCAAAAAGTATAAATACTTCGACAGCTGCCGAAAATAAGGAAAGTCGTAATTTAGGCGTGTCAGAGAGCACTTCGCCAATTTTCTCAAAGAAATCTAGTGGTCAAAAGAGGCATAACCTAAAATAATAAATAAAATGTCAAAAAACTGACAGTTATAAAAATAAATAAAGAAATGTCTTTTAGCACAAGGAAAACAGAATAGTCAAGTCCAAGCCTAAATAAACTAGTGATAAATATGAATAAATGAAAACCAGTAAGAAAAATAAATGAAGAAAATTTGTAATTTTAAGCAAGAAAAAAAGAATTGTATATACCTGAGTTGGGAACGAACAGAAGGATCTGTCTTTATATAATTGAGTCAAACATTCAAGAAAAGTAAAACATAAGTAATAAGAAGATTTAAAATAAAAGGAGTAAATAATTATACAGTCATAGCAAGTGTAAACAAACTAAACCTATATGGAAATGAGCAGATTGAATCAGCTGTGTTCACAGGAGTTCCAGTTTAGTCTGCCACAAAAGTAAGCGATTTTATCAAACTTTGTCGTTGATAAAATAATAAAATTTTAACTTTCAGAAACGTAAAAAATGTATTTAATTTAGTATTATTTTACCACCGTCAAAAATAAATTTCTGGAAGCTTTAGTTATAATAAAACACAGCAATACCAACTGATCAAAAATAAAATAACTAAACCCGAAACAGCCAACAGGAATTTATTCACTGAAAAAATTGTTATTTAGATTAAGTTAACTCGGGGTAGGGTTAATAATAAGGAAAACAAGGATTTGTAGGCTATATCAGTTGATTTAAAAATTCGAATTTAATAAATGATTTATTTTGATTGAAAAAAAAAATTATTTCTTTCAGTGCTACAACACCAACTATAGGCAACCAGGTAAATGACTACATGCTTTTCTTTCAATGCTACAACACCAACTATAGGCAACCAGGTAAATGACTACATGCCATATAATAAAGAGTGCAAATAAAATATGAAACAGGTAAAATATAATAAATTGATTTTAATGATCTATTGTCGAGTAGTTGGCAGATGGTGAGTTTAGTGAACCGACTTAATCTAGTAAATGAGTTTCATCTGAAAACCTAATAGCTAAACAAAAGTAAGTATAAAAGCTAACTAATAATATATCCATAAATTCATATCAGTGAAATTGAATGTTGGATGATACCTTAACTTAACATTTTCGAAACGTGGGACTTTACTTCCGCCTTATGAATTTGTGGATACCGATAAGATTTCGTGAAAATAGATTTAGCGTTATTAGTGTCTATAGGATGTTTAATTTCGTTTGTAAATGTCAGATTGTCTCCTTTTAAATAAAATATGTCTTGAATATCTAAGCAAAGCCGCGTTATTAATTCGGATTCTTCTTTGTATAAACGATCTAAACGGAGATGGTTTTTATTTCGTATGTTCTGTCCGTCTGTACTTGTGGGTCTAAATTTTGAGTATTTAAATTAAAGATCGCCTTAAACTTTTGGATTAGTTCAAGCTTTATGTTAGAAAAATCGACAAGATTGGTAATGGCATTGGCATTAATAATTGATGTTAGAAATTCACCGTTTTCGTTTATTTGTACAAGTTCATTAGGTAAACAGATCTTTTCGTTTTCCTGGGCTAGCATAGTGTCAGTGTTTTTAAGGTTGCACTTTAACTAACAAATTTTTTCTGTACGAGGTTCGATCGAAATTTTGTTTTGGACAGAGTTTTGAAATTTATTTTGTAATAAGTCGGGAATTCCGGGTTCTGGTGAATTTTACGTTACTTTAAAATACGGAAGCGTTTTGAAATTGGTTATTAAACGTTTATTTTTAAAATCAACGACACATTCGTAATGTTCCATAAAGTTGGAACCTAAGAGTCCATCAAATTCTATGTCCAAATTATAAATGTACACTTTGTGAGGATCATTAGATGTAAACGGAATTAAAATTGATTCGTTAATAATTAATTTTTGATCGGTTATGCCATGAATATATTCCAGGTATCTCTTTGATTTACAGGTATTTGGTTTAAAAATGGATATTCCATCAGCGGTATCTATCAAAATTTTGAAAGTGTTGGTGGAGTATTCAATATAATATAAATTTTTGAATTTACAGTATGAAGCGTTGTTCTTTGTTCGGGTCCTGTAGATTCGTATTTTGTATTTGGTGGGATGCTTGTTCGATTTGTGTTGAAATATCCGTAGGATACTCTGGACCTGTCCAAAAATCCTGAGGATTAGCAGTATAATCCTCATACAGGTTTTGAGAATTAGCCGTATAATTCTCAAACTAGTCTTCAGAATTAGCAGTATAATTCTCCTGTGTGTAATAAGAATTAGCAATATAATTCTCTGATATATTATTTTGAACAATGTACTCAAAATTAGGCTGATAATCCTGGTAATTATAATATTCAGATGGTTGGTTGTTAAGGTCGTCAAAATCGGTATATGAGTAAAAGTCACAATTTTGTGGATCGTAATAGTTATTGTCCAAATATACTTGGTGTGCTCTTGTTATGGAAATCGATTAAAATTCGAATTTGTTTGAATGGCTGTGGGCCTTTGTTGATTGGTATTAGGCCTTATTACAGATGATCTATTTTGTTGAGAAGTACCTGGTTGATTGAAATTTTGTGAAGACAAATTTGAAGAATTTTGAAAATTCGGTCTAAGAAACTGCGTTTGATTGGGATAACCATTTAGTCTGAAATTTGAATTTTATTGCAAAAATTGTTATTTCTGCCTTGTCCGGCATTCATTAATTGTATGACCATTTCGTTTACAAAATGAACAGAACTTTTGTTGAATTAAATTTGGGCGCTTTTGTGGATTTTAAACAAAGATTTTATTGGCAATAGATTTATTTGTATATTTTTGCGACTCGAAATAAGAGAGTTGTAGTCCACATTTTATTTTATTAATCGCTTCAATATTAGATGTAGGAATCCCTGCTCTTACGAATTGTTCTAATTTGGGTTCTAAACGGGTTAATAAATTATTAAAAGTCTTCGTCTCGATGGATTGCGCCATTTTCTCCTCGGTTGTCATGTTTTGCTTTTGAACAGAGGCGTGCAATTTCGCGTTGTGCATTTGTAGTTTGACAATAAATGCTAAAGGTGATTTGTTATTTAATTGATGGATTCTTTGCAAATCTTGTATCAATGCGGTTAGATCAAGTAAGTCGCCAAAGTGGGCTTTTAATAATGATTTTGTCGCTCTAAAAACTATGGTTTCTTGAATTTACAATTTCGGCAGCTTTACCGCGAAGTTTTTAATGTTTTTAATGTGTAAAGTTAATAACACTTTTTCGTCGTCCACAGCCATTCGACGGGCGTGTGGGCGCAAGCGTTCAAGAAAGTTTGTAAAAATATAGGGATACCGTTAAATTCCGGTATAATTGGAAAAATTTCACCAAGCTTGTAAGGTTCAACAACTGTAGTTTGAGAGCCTAGCATTTTGTTGTGTAGTATTCAGAAATTATTTAGAAAAGTTTTTGATTAAATTGAATGGTCAAAGAAAAATAAAAAAATTAAAAATAAAATGTTGTATATGCGATTATTAAGGTTTTTTTGTTTTAATAGTGCATTAACAGTATAATGCGGTTTTCACTATTTGTTGAATAAATTGTAAATGGGATTGGATAATAGAAATAATTATGCACTTATATTAAAATTAGTTTGGTTTTTAAGTCGAACTGTACTTCACGCTCACCGCTTCACACGTATATGTAGCGAGTGGATACAATTAGAAATATCAGAGCCAAATAATATCGTTGTATATGAAATATACACGTAGTTTACTTAATAAAAATTAAATTGTTTGTGAATTGAGAAAAAACATTAATACGAGATGATTCTGATAAATAATTCTTACTCAATTGTTTTCTTCATGGAGTATGTTATTCCGTCTAGGGATTAGAATCTGCCACCACAGTGAGGAAGGGCTCCTTGTTCCAGTAGTTAACTTGCACTAGTTAGGCACCTCGTGATATTCTCTTCGTTCTAACGGGTTTAACTGGTTAGGCTTCTTGTTCTGGAGTATTTACGGATTGTTTTGGAGTATTTACGGATCCTACCGACTGCGCCAATTGTTAGATTACGGTTTACTTTAACTTGTTTTTAAAAATATTTATTTATTTAAATTGACAACGTTGAGTCAACGAAAATACAAAATTTAGTTTATATGTTTTAATATGATATGGTGAGTATAATAACTGAGTTTACAAAGGTTGTTAAGTTAATTTATAAACTTGGAAGGCTGTACTTAGTCAGCATAAATATTGGTTCATAAGTTTAAAACAAAGGAAATGCAAAATAAGCAGTTTATAATTAATAAGAGAGAATTTGTTATCTGCAGCGGCGTAGTATGATAACCTGAAATATTATGAAACGAAGTCAAAGTATTCTATAAGTTAATACACAGTGGTGCAGATTTTATATAACATGTATATACACACATACTTACGCACATGCACACACATAAATACACATACCTATACAGTATACACCTACCTACACACCTACCAATATTAAATAATTGTTAATAAAAATAATTTACATATTTAGAAAAAAAAAACAGAAAAAAAATTATTTTTATTTATAGACACACAGGCATACATTTGTGGATCCATATATACATTAAACATACTCATACTCTTTTCTAACCTATTATGTTTTGAGGGGAAATATTATTTAATCTCTTAATTAGCTAATAAATAAATTGTATTTAACTAAATGAGAATAAATGAAAAATATGTTTGATTATCAATTAAAAGATGTACATCTTGTCCTGATATATTTTTATTTTTTAAATTTTGTATAGTTTTGACACTTGTGTTATTGTTTAAAGAATAACATAATTTTGGGTCCAAGTACGTGTAACTTTTTGCCCTATATATATATATATATATATATATATATATATATATATATATATATATATATATATATATATATATATATATATATATATATATATATATATATATATATATATATATATATATATATATATATATATATATATATATATATATATATATATATATATATATATATATATATATATATATATATATATATATATATATATATATATATATATATATATATATATATATATATATATATATATATATATTACAATTCGTTTTCCGGGTATACTCCCGCGTAGGTGATAGGCCCCGAGACGGACCGTGGTTGTCTGAACGACGTTTCGGCAGAATCTCATCTGCCATCCTCTCGGGGCCTATCACCTACGCGGGAGTATACTCGGAAAACGAATTTAACATTCACCACCCGCGAAAACCTGAAAAACATACATATATATATATATATATATATATATATATATATATATATATATATATATATATATATATATATATATATATATATATATATATATATATATATATATATACCCAAGTACCATTTTACAGACTACCGACTACTTTTTTACTAATTATAAGGTCAAAATTATTACAAATAATAGTCAAGTAGCGTCTTAAATTTTATAGTTATGATACAGCCGGAGCAACATAGCTTGAACCTCGCAAACCTACTATTTACATCTAGCACATTTACCAAGGTTGGTTTGATGTCAGAAATCTACTTCATACGTTGAGTGTGTTTTTAGATTATTATCCAACGTTGATTAAACGTCGGTAACTGATTAAGTGGATTTAGGTAATTTTTTGGGTAACATTCCAACGTTGGTTAGACGTTGCTGACTGACGTAGTCATCTAGCAACGTCGGCTGGACGTTGGTGTTAGGCTTTTTGGGCCTTGGTCTAACATAACCTCAAAATTAATGTCGATAATTCAGGTACTGGTAGATATTTAGTAAAGATTTATACACCAACTGCAACAGACGGTCGATATTATCGCGATTGTTTGGAATGAACGTTAGTGTTAGCGCAGATTTCTGCACCAAAGCCTACTAAAAGTTGGTGCAGGTAAAATTATTTAACCGTGACGTCGCTGTTAGTAAAAATAGTTGCACTTATTCCCGCCTTCACCATATTTTCTGGTTCCACAGAAGGAAATAATAGGCGGCCATGTTGATTATGTGTACAATTATTTTAAATACATAAAATTTGCCTCTATTTTCAAATAAAGTAAGCAAAAAAGTTTTTATTTACTTGTAAAATTAATTAAACAATATTTCAATTGCGCTTTCTTTGGAAAGGGAAAATATTTTTTGAAAGTAAAAAAATAAAAATAGTACTTTCGTTCTTGAAATAAACGTTATTCTTATGGGTTCACTACATTTTTCGACCTACTTTATATATATGTATCAATAAAATTTCTTTCGTTTCAGTTTTTACCCCACCAGATTTATTAAAATTTTATTCGAAGTATTTTGTATATAATACGTACTCAATGATAAACACGCCTTATCCATTTAATATAAATAGATAGGTACAACAAATAGAATAATATACAAAATTGCTTAGTTTCACTACCTACACCCGACTTTTGTAGGTCAGATTAAGGGCAAATTTTAAATAAGGTTGGTAATAGCCTGACAACCAACTTTAGTCGACGTAAAATTTGGTGAACATTTGGTCGGTAATCACAATGACTAAAGTCGGTCCTCTACGTCGAATCGACTCATATTTTATTGACCAGATTAGTATAAATATGGGTCAGCCCGACGTTTTGTGTATGTCGCACACCGACTTTTAGTTGCGAACAGCAACGTCGGTTCGTCGTCAGAATGTTGCTTGGGTATATATACGACACTTTATATGTATTGCCGCGCAATCTTATGCTGTCCGTATAATTATTTTGTACACGCTTTTATTAGCTTGACCTGTATGTATCTATGTATGTATCTATCTATATAACGGAATCTTTCAACGTAATTTTCACCAACTTCAAGACGTCTGAATAAATTGAAAATTTGCACACGTATTAAGGACCGATGACAAAGCAATATTTGAATGCATATCGACGCATTTCTCTTAAAAAAAATTTCTAAGCGGAAGTCAATGTTCTGTGATCGGCGCTTTGCCAAAATATCGCATCCATGATAAGTTGACAGAAAGTTAACCACTAATTGAATGAATACGAGAATTACGAGAACATGAATGAAATAATTTTAGGTCTATTGTCACATACGATATATTAAACATCGAGTCTCTTGAAGACTATTACATTTGTTTTCGTTTTATGACTAAAAAATAAAGAAATAAATTATAGTTTAAAAAAACTAAAAAAAACACGCTTTAATAGCAAACCTATCTAGAAAGTATATAATTAATGATTTTTAATAAGTTTAAAATAAGAATGAAGTGATTGACAAAAAAATTAATTTTATTGTAAAAACGTGGGGTGCTTGATATCAATTGTTATAAATATTTTACTGGTAGCTATTAATAAAAGTAGAGTTACCATAAAAAATATAGTAAAAAGCACCCTACGCTTTTTACAATAAAATGAATTTTTTTGTCAATCACTTTAAACTTATTAAAAATCATTTAATTATATTGAGTTAGTGGACTTTCTGTCGCTGTTGAATTTAAACATTATTTTTTACTTTTTTAGTTCGGTTTGCTATTAAAGCGTATTTTTTTTAGTTTTTTTAAACTATAATTTATTTTGAAGAAAAACCTTCTCCGTGTGTAACATTGCAGTGAAGATAGGATAGTTATCTGATATCAAATACATTCTTCAAATATTGCATCGCTCGAGAAAATTTTTCCTTTTATATAAATTATTTTTAGAATTTTTTTTTGAATGATATTTAAATTTTTTAGGTGGGTTTTTGCAATGCTTCCCCATATCAGTATGCCATAAATAAGGTGAGATTCTATTAATGAATGGTAATGTGCTTTTATTTCCTTAATTTGTAATATTTCACTTAATTTTTTAAATTTGAATGAAACAGTTCTTATTCTCTTTACTATATAATTGATGTGCAAGTCCTATTTAAAGTGACAATCTGTTATAACCCCTAAATATTTAATTTTTTTACAGCCTCAATGTAAATATTTGTGGAGTTTTTTATTTTTAATTTATCTAAGTTAGGAAGGTTGATTTCGCGTTGTGCATTTGTAGTTTGACAATAAATGCTAAAGGTGATTTGTTATTTAATTGATGGATTCTTTGCAAATCTTGTATCAATGCGGTTAGATCAAGTAAGTCGCCAAAGTGGGCTTTTAATAATGATTTTGTCGCTCCAAAAACTATGGTTTCTTGAATTTACAATTTCGGCAGCTTTACCGCGAAGTTTTTAATGTTTTTAATGTGTAAAGTTAATAACACTTTTTCGTCGTCCACAGCCATTCGACGGGCGTGTGGGCGCAAGCGTTCAAGAAAGTTTGTAAAAATATAGGGATACCGTTAAATTCCGGTATAATTGGAAAAATTTCACCAAGCTTGTAAGGTTCAACAACTGTAGTTTGAGAGCCTAGCATTTTGTTGTGTAGTATTCAGAAATTATTTAGAAAAGTTTTTGATTAAAATGAATGGTCAAAGAAAAAATAAAAAAATTAAAAATAAAATGTTGTATATGCGATTATTAAGGTTTTTTTGTTTTAATAGTGCATTAACAGTATAATGCGGTTTTCACTATTTGTTGAATAAATTGTAAATGGGATTGGATAATAGAAATAATTATGCACTTATATTAAAATTAGTTTGGTTTTTAAGTCGAACTGTACTTCACGCTCACCGCTTCACACGTATATGTAGCGAGTGGATACAATTAGAAATATCAGAGCCAAATAATATCGTTGTATATGAAATATACACGTAGTTTACTTAATAAAAATTAAATTGTTTGTGAATTGAGAAAAAACATTAATACGAGATGATTCTGATAAATAATTCTTACTCAATTGTTTTCTTCATGGAGTATGTTATTCCGTCTAGGGATTAGAATCTGCCACCACAGTGAGGAAGGGCTCCTTGTTCCAGTAGTTAACTTGCACTAGTTAGGCACCTCGTGATATTCTCTTCGTTCTAACGGGTTTAACTGGTTAGGCTTCTTGTTCTGGAGTATTTACGGATTGTTTTGGAGTATTTACGGATCCTACCGACTGCGCCAATTGTTAGATTACGGTTTACTTTAACTTGTTTTTAAAAATATTTATTTATTTAAATTGACAACGTTGAGTCAACGAAAATACAAAATTTAGTTTATATGTTTTAATATGATATGGTGAGTATAATAACTGAGTTTACAAAGGTTGTTAAGTTAATTTATAAACTTGGAAGGCTGTACTTAGTCAGCATAAATATTGGTTCATAAGTTTAAAACAAAGGAAATGCAAAATAAGCAGTTTATAATTAATAAGAGAGAATTTGTTATCTGCAGCGGCGTAGTATGATAACCTGAAATATTATGAAACGAAGTCAAAGTATTCTATAAGTTAATACACAGTGGTGCAGATTTTATATAACATGTATATACACACATACTTACGCACATGCACACACATAAATACACATACCTATACAGTATACACCTACCTACACACCTACCAATATTAAATAATTGTTAATAAAAATAATTTACATATTTAGAAAAAAAAAAACAGAAAAAAAAATTATTTTTATTTATAGACACACAGGCATACATTTGTGGATCCATATATACATTAAACATACTCATACTCTTTTCTAACCTATTATGTTTTGAGGGGAAATATTATTTAATCTCTTAATTAGCTAATAAATAAATTGTATTTAACTAAATGAGAATAAATGAAAAATATGTTTATCAATTAAAAGATGTACATCTTGTCCTGATATATTTTTATTTTTTAAATTTTGTATAGTTTTGACACTTGTGTTATTGTTTAAAGAATAACATAATTTTGGGTCCAAGTACGTGTAACTTTTTACTATATATATATATATATATATATATATATATATATATATATATATATAACCCAAACCAACCCACCCAACCAAACCCAACCCCAAAAACCAAAAAAAACCCCCAAACACCCCCACCACCCACAAAACCAAACCACGGGGGAAACAAAACACACAACAAAACAAAACACAAAAACACCCCAACCACAAAACCCCCACACAAAAAAAAAAACCAAACCCACCCCAAACCCCCCAACCCCGAGGGGGGAAAAAAACCAAAAAAAACAACAACAAAACAGGGCAACCCCAAACAACAACACAAACACCAACAGGCGGCCCCACCCCCCAACAAGGAAACACACAACCCAAACAACACAAAAAAAAAAAAAAAAAAAAAAACAAGGGGGGGAAGGGGGGAGAAAGGAAAAAAAAACAACCAGGGGAAAAAAAAAGGGGGAAAAAGGAAAGAAAAAGGGGGGGAAAACACAAAAACGGGGGGGGGGGGGGAAAAGGGGGGGAGGGGGGGGGAAGGGGGGGGGGGGGGGGGGGGGGGGGGGGAACGGGAAAGGGGGGGGGAAACAGGAAAGGGGGGGGGGGGGGGGGGGGGGCGGGGGGGGGGCCCACGGGGCGGGCCAAACGGGGAAGGGGGGGGGGCCACACCCCCCGGGCGCACGGGCACACCCCAAAGCAAAACACAACAAAAAGAGGGGGGGGGGGGGGGGCAAGGGGAAAAAGCCAAACAAGGGGGGGGGAAAGAAACAAGGGGGGACACCCAGCAAAAGGAAGACAAAAGCCCAACGCAGAAAAAAGGGGGGGGGGGGAAAGGTTGGGGGAAAATTTAAAGGGGGCATGGAACCAAATTCCGGGGGGGGGAAGGGGGGGTATTGGCGGCATTCGGGCAAAGAACGCAGAAGGAAGGGACAACGCGGGGGCGGGCCGGGCCCGTTTCTTCATTTGGCCCGGAAAATTGGGGAAGGGGGGGGGGGGCGCGCGGGGGGCCCGCGCCCCCGCCCCCCCCCCGCCCCCATATATATAGATAGATAGATAGATAGATCGTTTATTCCAATAGACTAAATTACAATAGTATAGGAAAAGTCAGAGATAGATACATTTCAGATGCATAAAACAATAAATATTGGAAATAAATCTAAAATAAAATAACAAATAAAATAACAAATGGGAACAACAAATTTAACATACAAAATTTTAAACAAGATATGAACATGACAAATGTAAAATGTAAATACACAAGAATAATATAAATACATCAATTCGCATAATAGCACTTACAATGATAAAAAGATATAATATACCAACATAAAAAGGACATATTAAAATACAGTGTGAAACTATAAGTTAAAATTCATATATTCAGAAACACTATAAAACACATTATCAAGTAACATACTATATATTCTAGTTTTATATAGTTTTAGACTGTTTATTTGCCTGATTTCAGGATTTAATTTATTGTATAGTTTAATTCCTACATACATAGGGCTTTTCTCATACATAGATAAATTGTGTGTTGGAATTGACAATAAATAGTTGTGTCTAGTTTCATATTGATGTAAATCGCCATTAGTAATAAATTTATTTAAGTTTGACTTAACATATATTAAAATTTCTAAGATGTATATACAAGGTAATGTTAGTAATTGTAATTTTTTAAAATATGGCCTACATGATGTTTGAAATGATATACCAGCTATATTCCTTATGGCCCTTTTTTGTAGTTTAAATACCCTGTTTAAATGACTTGATGATCCCCAAAATAAGATGCCATAACGCAAACGTGAAACAAATTGAGAGTGGTAGAAAGAGTAAAGAATATTTTTGTTAGTGATATTTTTTAATCTAAAGAGTGCAAAACATAAAGAGGAAAGTTTATTACAGAGAATATCTGTGTGCATTTCCCAATTTAATGCATTATCTATATGAAGACCTAGGAATTTTGTGTTTTTGACTTGAGCGATTGATTCTCTTTCAATTTTTAATAATTGACTTTCGTTAATGATGCTATTTCTAGGCGTAAAATTTATAAAAACTGTCTTAGATGTGTTCAGATACAACTTGTTAATTTTAAACCAATCTATAAATTTATTTATCATTATTTGTAATTTAAAAACAGCATCTACTAGGGTTGAATCCTCACACAAATAAGTATTGTCATCTGCAAACATAATGAGGTTATTTATCGAGTTTGTTATTTCAGGTAAATCATTAACAAAAATAAGAAATAGAAGGGGACCTAAAATGGAACCCTGGGGAACGCCGACAGTAACATACGACTCTTTGGAATAGGTACCATTAATATCTACAATTTGTTTTCTGTTATATAAGTAGGATGTCAACCAATTGTTTATTCTTCCTCGAAGTCCATATGCATTTAATTTTTCCTTAAGCAAGGCGTGATCGACTAGATCAAATGCCTTGCTTAAGTCCATAAAAATACTTAAGGTTTTTTTATTATCATC
Organism: Rhamnusium bicolor; assembly: GCA_029963845.1. NCBI lineage: Eukaryota > Metazoa > Arthropoda > Insecta > Coleoptera > Cerambycidae > Rhamnusium > Rhamnusium bicolor. The sequence continues at coordinate 37,053 of JANEYF010003332.1, read as the reverse complement.
CAGAGTCTTGCATAATTGACTAATAAATTGTGTTATTGCAGTTGTCGTACTTTTGTTTTTCCTAAATCCATGTTGCGCAGTAGTCAGTATGTTAAAAGTTGTTAAAAAATTATTTATTTCATCAAACACAATTCTTTCAAGGACTTTAGAAATAGAACTAAGCAGTGAAATTGGTCTATAATTCTCGATGTTAACTTTGTCACCTTTTTTATATAAGGGAACAACCCGTGCTATTTTAAATATTTCAGGGAAAATTCCTTGTTCTAACGACAAATTTACGAGATAAGTTAACGGGTAAGTAATATAGTTTACAATCAACTTTAGTAAATTTGATGAAATTAAGTCAACTCCTGCAGATTGAGATTTTTTAAGATTTATTATAGCATTATATATAGTATTTTCACTGACTGGCCTTAAAAACATTGTTTCATGAATTCTTGGGAGTGTAAAGTTACAGTTCTTACCAGTATCTTGACTTTGTTCATTTGACAGTTTTTGAGGTAATCCAACAAAATAATCATTAAAGGAATTAGCTATAATTTTACTATCTTTCACAATGGTATTTTCTAATTTAATTTCAAATATTTCTTTGTTAGCTTTATTTTTGTTAATAGATTTATTAATTATTGTCCATGCGGCCTTTCCTTTATTGTCAAATTCTTCATACAGTCTGTTATTGTAAAGTCTTTTTGCAGCAGTAATAACTTTTTTGTAAATTTTCTTATAATTATTGTAATAGTTTTTATCCAACACATGTCCTGTTTCTATCATAGTTGCATATAATTGTTTCATCTTTCTTGCTGATATTTTAATACCTCGAGTTAACCACGGTTTTATAGTATTTCTAGAATATATTCTTTTAACAGGGAAGGCAACATCTACATAATATTTTGTGCGATTTACAAATAATTCAAATGCTTCATTAACATCTTGAGTTTGATATACATCAATCCAGGATTCATTACTTAAATGATGAAACAAGGTTGCATAATTTTCACTACTATAAACTCTTCTGTATATGTACTTGTCTATGTTCAAATCTAAATCACAGTTTAGTTCTAGGAATTGAGCAGAATGATCGGATATGCCATTAAAAGATACATTAGTGGATATTTTATATAAATCTTTGTCAATATTTGTACAAATATAATCAATAGCGCTGGAAGAAATAGCAGTACATCTTGTGGGTTCACCTAAACAAATAACAAAACCATATGCATGTAAGATATCTACTAATTCATTTTTTTCTGGTGAATTTGATAGGTAATTTATATTCAGGTCTCCGCAAAGGATAATATTTTCATTTTTTATTCTAGAAATACTGTGCAAGAATGAATTTAGCTCTCTAAGAAATAAATGTACGTCCGTTGATGGAGATCTATAAACACAAAAAAATATTTAGTGAATTATTATTTTTTAGGAGTACTTTAACACCGCAGACCTCAAAAATTTTCTCTTTACACCATTTTTCAATTTGTTCAATTGCACTACATGAATCCTTGAGTTTATTACTGCAGAATATTGCCACGCCACCGTTTTTATATTCATTTCTACAATATTTACTGATTGAATTATAACCTTCAATATTTAAATAATCACTTTGTTTATTATCAAACCAATGCTCCGTCAAGCATGCTATATCAACATCATTCATATTGAGAGTTGCTTCCACAAGATCTACTTTATTTCTTAAGCTTTGTACATTTTGATGACATATTTTTAAAGAGTTGTCCATTTGATATTTGCTGCATTGAACCTGCGGTGATTGCTATTGTGTATCATACTTTATTTTTTGTTTTTCCGCATTGACCTTTTTTTGCAGAACACGACAATTTTTAATATCGAACATAGAATGATTAATATTTAAGTCAAGATTTAATTTTTTGTTAGCATCCATACAGTTACTACATTTGAGTAGATCATTTTTACAGTCTTTTTTGTTATGTCCCTTTTCCCCACATTTTACACATACCTCCTCACTTTCACAATTGTCTGAATTGTGATTAAAGCCTCCACATTTAAAACATCTATATATTTTGACGTAATCGAAAACCCTGCAGGAGGGCGTCCATCCAATACTAAGTGAACCCTCTTCCAATACTCTTGAATGTGTGATCGAATCACATTCTAGAATAGCCATATAACGTTTCACCATTTTTTTAATTACAACAACATCTATTTTCATGTCACTATGACGTAGAAAAGCATTTTGTTTATTTATGCACTCTAAAAGTTCTTTTTCTTCCATTTTATCCTCAATGTCCACAATTTTCAAGCATGGCCTTTTCTTGTTTGATATATTCACTTGATACTGCCTTCCTAAACTCTTTTCTGCTTCCATTTTCACTTTTTCAACTTCTTCTTTTGTTTTGCACTTAATTAAAATGCCTCCATCTTTAACACTTTTCATTTGTGTTATGCCAACTTCCATTGCAGATGGTTTCAACTTTTTAGTAATAACTTCCTTTGTTTTAGTGCTATCTTGTTTTACCTTGGGCTTTATAACAACTGCTTCACCCGATACTACACTCGAATATGTTTTATCTGACATAGGTTTTTCAGTTTTGCTCGACTCTTCTAACTTTGCTTTTAAATCATTCAACTCATTCATTACAGTTTTTTTGAAATCATTCATTTCTTTGTTTATTTGCATAGTGAACTTAAGATACGGCATACAAGAATTGCAGAACCATTTAAATCCGTTTAAGTTCTTTATTACATTAAAATCTTTTGTAGTGATATCAATGCATTTATAATGAAATAAGTTTTCACAAATTCCTGAGCATTTGATGCTATTATCAGTTTTGACCTTTTCCTGGCATTTGTTGCAATAATTTTCCTCCATTTTATCGACTTGGTAGAACTATATATACAGCGCTCGGTGACCGAGCGCTGCTTAAGATTAAACTTAAATGTAGGACTATATAGTGTTTATATTTACAGGTGCGATAAGAACAATAACTGACCTTTTTTTATTATATAGTTTTTAAATTCTGTACTACACTTTTAACTTTTTGTCACATGCACATTAACTTCACTTTCCAGGTACATAATATCTTTATTATTATTAAATAAACTGTTTTCACTAAACTGTTCTTGCACTAAACTCAGATGAGACTCAGCTCAATGAAGATGCTTAATTAATTAATTAATTAATTAATTAATTAATATATATATATATATATATATATATATATATATATATATATATATATATATATATATATATATATATATATATATATATATATATATATATATATATATATATATATATATATATATATATATATATATATATATATATATATATATATATATATATATATATATATATATATATATATATATATATATATATATATATATATATATATATATATATATATATATATATATATATATATATATATATATATATATATATATATATATATATATATATATATATTTTCCGGGTATACTCCCGCGTAGGTGATAGGCCCCGAGACGGACCGTGGTTGTCTGAACGACGTTTCGGCAGAATCTCATCTGCCATCCTCTCGGGGCCTATCACCTACGCGGGAGTATACCCGGAAAACGAATTTAACATTCACCACCCGCGAAAACCTGAAAAACAACATATATATATATGTATATATATATATATATATATATATATATATATATATATATATATATATATATATATATATATATATATATATATATATATATATATATATATATATATATATATATATATATATATATATATATATATATGTATACCCAAGTACCATTTTACAGACTACCGACTACTTTTTTACTAATTATAAGGTCAAAATTATTACAAATAATAGTCAAGTAGCGTCTTAAATTTTATAGTTATGATACAGCCGGAGCAACATAGCTTGAACCTCGCAAACCTACTATTTACATCTAGCACATTTACCAAGGTTGGTTTGATGTCAGAAATCTACTTCATACGTTGAGTGTGTTTTTAGATTATTATCCAACGTTGATTAAACGTCGGTAACTGATTAAGTGGATTTAGGTAATTTTTGGGTAACATTCCAACGTTGGTTAGACGTTGCTGACTGACGTAGTCATCTAGCAACGTCGGCTGGACGTTGGTGTTAGGCTTTTGGGCCTTGGTCTAACATAACCTCAAAATTAATGTCGATAATTCAGGTACTGGTAGATATTTAGTAAAGATTTATACACCAACTGCAACAGACGGTCGATATTATCGCGATTGTTTGGAATGAACGTTAGTGTTAGCGCAGATTTCTGCACCAAAGCCTACTAAAAGTTGGTGCAGGTAAAATTATTTAACCGTGACGTCGCTGTTAGTAAAAATAGTTGCACTTATTCCCGCCTTCACCATATTTTCTGGTTCCACAGAAGGAAATAATAGGCGGCCATGTTGATTATGTGTACAATTATTTTAAATACATAAAATTTGCCTCTATTTTCAAATAAAGTAAGCAAAAAAGTTTTTATTTACTTGTAAAATTAATTAAACAATATTTCAATTGCGCTTTCTTTGGAAAGGGAAAATATTTTTTGAAAGTAAAAAAATAAAAATAGTACTTTCGTTCTTGAAATAAACGTTATTCTTATGGGTTCACTACATTTTTCGACCTACTTTATATATATGTATCAATAAAATTTCTTTCGTTTCAGTTTTTACCCCACCAGATTTATTAAAATTTTATTCGAAGTATTTTGTATATAATACGTACTCAATGATAAACACGCCTTATCCATTTAATATAAATAGATAGGTACAACAAATAGAATAATATACAAAATTGCTTAGTTTCACTACCTACACCCGACTTTTGTAGGTCAGATTAAGGGCAAATTTTAAATAAGGTTGGTAATAGCCTGACAACCAACTTTAGTCGACGTAAAATTTGGTGAACATTTGGTCGGTAATCACAATGACTAAAGTCGGTCCTCTACGTCGAATCGACTCATATTTTATTGACCAGATTAGTATAAATATGGGTCAGCCCGACGTTTTGTGTATGTCGCACACCGACTTTTAGTTGCGAACAGCAACGTCGGTTCGTCGTCAGAATGTTGCTTGGGTATATATACGACACTTTATATGTATTGCCGCGCAATCTTATGCTGTCCGTATAATTATTTTGTACACGCTTTTATTAGCTTGACCTGTATGTATCTATGTATGTATCTATCTATATAACGGAATCTTTCAACGTAATTTTCACCAACTTCAAGACGTCTGAATAAATTGAAAATTTGCACACGTATTAAGGACCGATGACAAAGCAATATTTGAATGCATATCGACGCATTTCTCTTAAAAAAAAATTTCTAAGCGGAAGTCAATGTTCTGTGATCGGCGCTTTGCCAAAATATCGCATCCATGATAAGTTGACAGAAAGTTAACCACTAATTGAATGAATACGAGAATTACGAGAACATGAATGAAATAATTTTAGGTCTATTGTCACATACGATATATTAAACATCGAGTCTCTTGAAGACTATTACATTTGTTTTCGTTTTATGACTAAAAAATAAAGAAATAAATTATAGTTTAAAAAAACTAAAAAAAACACGCTTTAATAGCAAACCTATCTAGAAAGTATATAATTAATGATTTTTAATAAGTTTAAAATAAGAATGAAGTGATTGACAAAAAAATTAATTTTATTGTAAAAACGTGGGGTGCTTGATATCAATTGTTATAAATATTTTACTGGTAGCTATTAATAAAAGTAGAGTTACCATAAAAATATAGTAAAAAGCACCCTACGCTTTTTACAATAAAATGAATTTTTTTGTCAATCACTTTAAACTTATTAAAAATCATTTAATTATATTGAGTTAGTGGACTTTCTGTCGCTGTTGAATTTAAACATTATTTTTTACTTTTTAGTTCGGTTTGCTATTAAAGCGTATTTTTTTTAGTTTTTTTAAACTATAATTTATTTTGAAGAAAAACCTTCTCCGTGTGTAACATTGCAGTGAAGATAGGATAGTTATCTGATATCAAATACATTCTTCAAATATTGCATCGCTCGAGAAAATTTTTCCTTTTATATAAATTATTTTTAGAATTTTTTTTTGAATGATATTTAAATTTTTTAGGTGGGTTTTTGCAATGCTTCCCCATATCAGTATGCCATAAATAAGGTGAGATTCTATTAATGAATGGTAATGTGCTTTTATTTCCTTAATTTGTAATATTTCACTTAATTTTTTAAATTTGAATGAAACAGTTCTTATTCTCTTTACTATATAATTGATGTGCAAGTCCTATTTAAAGTGACAATCTGTTATAACCCCTAAATATTTAATTTTTTTTACAGCCTCAATGTAAATATTTGTGGAGTTTTTTATTTTTAATTTATCTAAGTTAGGAAGGTTGATTTCTTTGAGGAAAACGATGTATAGAAAGTTTTATTAAAATTTATGGTTAAGATATGTATCAGAAAATGAAGTGATAATTTTGTAAGGTTACAGTGGACATTTTTAATTAAATGTGCATATTAAAACTACTTTCTAATCGACACTGTTTTAATATAGTTTGTGAAATTACATAAATTGTAATTATTTTATCTATCAAGCAACTTAATAAAGTACGGAGTGGATTCTTTTAAATTTGTAACTTAATGTACATCTGATAGCAAATCTATTTCTATTATTCAATTTTATTGGATGTACAGATGTTAGAGTGCTGCAGTCTCGAAGATCATCATTTTTGCTTTCAAGTGAATATGCATTCCAGATTGTAACCATTCAATAAAGAAATATCGAAATGATAAATTGCATCATATCTCAATAGTCCGTTCAATATTGGAATTAAATATCTAAGTAGTCGATGAGGGATTCACAAGAATGAGGAGCTATCATTTCGCAAAGAAACGCTGGATTACTTTTCGAGTTCCTCTCAAGAATTTCACGCATTCAACCCGCCCGAGGTAATGCCAAGATTAACAGAAAAACTTGTATTAAACTTTTATGGAGTTTTTTCCTTTCTTGTGACCCTGTGGCCTACAGATGTCAACTCGAGTTTACGATCATAATATTTTAGGCCTCTAGCTGTACCTAGTATTTGTATTTTCATACCAGGTGTAACAAATATCCAATGTTGGAATGTTGCGCCTCGATATTATACTAAGTTATCATTTTGTAGATATCGATTTCGAAAGAAGAAATGTTATCTTTCAATATAGACGTACAGTGTGTTCCAGAAAATTGTGATATGACATGCACCTTAAATACTAGGTGGCGAACAAATGAATATGAAGTCGAACTTTACTTGGTATTTCTCTGATATTTTGAGGTAAAATAAAGAGTTGTTCTCAGAAAATGTTTTTCGTTTTTACGTATTCCCAAAAATTAAAAAGTTTTAGGCAAAATATATCTTAATTTCAATGTTTCACAATTTTCTTGAAAACAATTTTAGATAAATAGGTTTTTTTACTATATACAAGGTGTCCCACTTTTAATACAAACTTTTAATAGCACCTTCTAAAAACAATTGACCATCACACAAAATGGTTAATATTTTTTTAAATGGAAACCGCTAATTTTTTCTATATATAAATAGAATTTTTATTCTGATTAGGGCAATATATTTCTTTCTAGCATTGGTGATTGGTCTAGGTAGCATAAACAGGCCGACATTAAATAATTGTTTAAAAAAATGCTCAATTTTACTATATAAAACTTCAAGTTCATCGTGGGTAATATGTATTTACAACCTTGAAAACTTGGAGTTGATTAAAAGGGTCTGTGGTTATAGTCTGTTATTGGCCAGGCAAAAAAAATGTATAAATTCTTCTACTTTCGACAACAACTTACTTAATCATTTTCAGGTTTACTTGATCTGTCATTGAATTGACTAAATCGCAATCAGTCATTGCGTGAGGTCAAAATGGAGACCATTGGATATTCAAGTTCTCTTATATTGATGAGTGTAATTCGTTTTTTTTTTCCTACAATTCAGGTAAATACTACTTTTATTCTCAATGAAGGCCTCGGTCTAGAGTTATAAACAAAAACTGGCCAATGGTCTCGAGGAACAAAGAAGAAAAATCTCAATGGCTAAGACAGAAGAGCCAAGCTAAGAGAGACTGACTTCGGTAGTTGGATAGAAAGAATCAGTCTACGGTAGAAGAAACTTTTTGGTCCCCCAGACCTGCGTTGCACTTGCTCTCCAATACTCCTAGAAATCAGTTTTGCAAAATTTCTTAAAAAGAGTGTCGGAATCGAACAAGAAACTCCAGACGAACTGGCATACGCAAGCGGACCCTTAATGTTGCAACCTGGAATATTTAGCGAATGAATACAAAAAAAGAACAAATTAAAAAAACGTCATATGAATATAACAGTCCTCACAGAGACCAAAAAGAAAAGAAAAGGAAACGAGTACCAAGGAAATTACTTGCACTTGTATGACGGGATAGATAAGTCTCGTAGAGCTAAAGTAGGAATTTCAATCGTAATGCATAGAAGATTTAAAGGAGGTATAAAGAACTGGAGGGAATTAAACGAATGAATAATCGAAATGAAATAATTAGAAATATGATGACATCTATAATAATTATAGCCATCTACGCACCCACAGATGATTTAAACAATGAACTGAATAACGAATTTTATGAAGACGTAACGATGCTCGTGACTAATATCAAATATGAAAAAGAAGTTATTTTAATAGGAGATATGAATGCCAAAGTAGAAAGGAGAGAAGACGATGTGATAGTTGGAAGAAGGGGAGAACCAACACTCAACGATAGCAGGCAAAGATTGATATAATTTTGTCTATCCTTCTTTCTCAAAATAATGAATGAATACTTTAAACATAGAGATATCCAGAAATGCACTTGGGTATAATAGTCCACGAAAAATTTAAAATCAATCCTAAATTACGTTATAATGAAACAAAACACAAAATGCCATTGGATGTCAAAGTATAGAGAGAGGCATAATATGATAGTGACCATTTCTTGATAAAAGCCAAAATTTGGTTTAAGTGCTACACTAAAACGCTCAGGAATAAAAATCATCTACAAGCATAAGTATAAGAGAAGAAATATAACGCTGAATTGTTAAAGCAAAAATTCAATCAAATTTCTATACAAACTGCGACATAGAAATTCTAATAATTTATAATTTTTAAATGTAATAAATACCGTTTAATATAAAATGAATATTTTAAATATATGAAAAAATTTGCTTTTTAATGTTTCAAAAATATTTTATTAGAAACTCTACACGTGTTTCGGCTTTTTAGGCCGTTGTCAAGAGTACAGGGAATACTAAACAGTAAAATTTGTGTTCATTGCTTATATACAGTGAGCACATAAAGGTTGGAATAAATTCTGTAAAATCGTTACAAAGCAAGTGACAAAAATTCGCTCAGACACGTCGATTTTTAAATTCATTTCTTAATTTGTTTATTTAAAAAAAAAAATTTTACATACTTTTTTTAAAAAAGTTATGACGTCATCGAAAATTTTTTTAAATGCCAACCCCCATTTCTAAAAATTTCATTTGAAAGAGCACATTTTTCTGCATACAGTACGTTAAATTCTAAGGCATGTTGCATGATGAAATTATCGAGAAAAAAAACAATTTAACATTAATAGCACACACGTGTTTTACTTATGGTCGAACCCTGGTAGAGGAACTGTTTTACGACTTACACATTTTTCATGTTTACGCTTTTTTTCATTTACGTAGAAACGCGGACCTGGCTGTCACGTTAGTTCACATTTACTCACATTCAGTTGTCACATTATTTAAAGTTTTAATAATGGAACGTTGAAGTGAGAGACAGCGAATTGAGATTTTGGTGATGATTGGTTGTAGAGAGATGTCCCGAACACAAACTCGGGTTACTGAATTATTTAACGATAAATACCCGGATCGACCGATTACACAATCAACTGTTAGCAAAATAGAAAATAAGTTCCGAGAGTGTGGTCATGTAAGAGATAATTATACGAGAGGTCGTCCTGCAATTTTAGAAAATAAACAGTTAGATATTTTACTGACAATGGAGGACAATCCTTACAAACCAAGTCGCGAAGTCGCAGTAGAGCAGTCAATTAGTCAGTCGACTGTTTTAAAATATTTGAAAAAGAATAAATGGCACTCATATAAAGTAACTTTAGTTCGCGAGCTTAACGAAGATGATTTCGACCGCAGAGTACAGTTTTGCGAAACCATGATGGAACGATGTAATACCAATCCACATTTCTTAAGTCGAGTACTTTTCTCTAATGAGGCCACCTTCTGCTTAAATGGCGCTGTAAATAGGCAAAATTGTCGATATTGGTCACATGAAAATCCACACTGGATGATGGAGGTACATACCCAGTTTCCACAGAAAGTAAACGTGTGGGCTGGAATTGTTGGGACTACAATTTTGGGTTCATTTTTTATTGACGGGTCATTAAATGGTGTAAAATATTTGGAGTTGCTCCAACAAAACATAATACCGGGACTTGCCGCACTGTACCCAAATGGCGAAAACCCTAATGTACCGGAGAACTCCATATGGTTTCAACAAGATGGCGCACCACCGCATTATTCGGTAATAGTGCGTAATTATTTAAGCGAAATTTTCCCAGACAGATGGATTGGTAAACGCGGTTCATTATAATGGCCAGCTAGATCTGCGGACCTAACTCCATTGGATTATTTTTTATGGAGTTACCTTAAATCCAAAGTGTATTTTAATAGACCGAATAACATTGAGGACTTAAAAGACAGAATTAGGTACGAATGTGGAAGAGTTGGACCCGAAACAATTACTAACGTTTTGCGAGAATTTGAATTTCGGCTTGGGCATTGTCAAGAAGTAAATGGTACGTAATTTGAATATTTAATTTAATTATTTTTTGCTGGATTTTTTATTTCTTGTATTTCTGTTTTATTAAACTGTTAAAAGTAGTTAAGATTTTCTTTTCGATAATTTCGTCGTGCAACATGCCTTAGAATTTAGCGTACTATATGCAGAAAAATGTGCTCTTTCAAATGAAATTTTTAAAAATGGGGGTTGCCATTTAAAAAAATTGCCGATGACGTCATAACTTTTTTAAAAAGTAGGAAAAATTTTTTTTTTTAAATAATCAAATTAAGATATGAATTTAAAAATCGACGTGTCTGAGCGAATTTTTGTCACTTGCTTTGTAACGATTTTACGGAATATATTCCAACCTTTACGTGCTCACTGTATAACCACATCTGGTACCTACTATAAAACTATTGTAAAATATGTTTTTATAAGTTGAATATTACTTATTTTTAAATCTAAATTATTTTATTTAAAATATGATGGCCGGTAAAAATTTGTTGTTCATTCGTTAAATTTTTCTTATTTTTAACAGCCTTACTTATTTCTAATTGTTCTAATAGATCAAGTTTCTTTCCTTTCTTTTCCGAATGGAGTAATTTGACATTATTCAAATCTATAAAATGACTGTTTTCTATACAATGTGTTGACATGCCCGTACTATATACATTGTTTACAATGGATTTCCTGTGTTCCTCGAATCGCTTTTTTTACATTTCGTCCAGTTTGTCCAATGTATATAGCATCACAGTCACTACATTTTAACTCATATACTCCTGTTTTTTGTAGCTTTTCAGTTTTGTCTTTATTATTAATTACCATTTTACCTAAATTATTTTTATTTACTGAAATTGTTCTACATCCCAGTTTATTCAGTTTATTACTAACTCTATTGCTGATCTTAGGCCTATAATTAATACATGTATATCCCTTATTGCATTCCTGAGAAGAAGCGGCATAAAACTCTTTACGTAAATTTTTCTTTTGTTTGTTTTTTATTAGTTTATCTATTAGGTTTTCTTTATAGCCATTGTTTCTCGCAATTTCTTTGATTACGTTAACTTCTTTTTTAAAATTCTCTTCGCTTGATGGAAATGTTAATAGACGATGTATGTAGCTGTGGAATGGTGCCATTTTTATTTGCAATGATTGTTTAGATTTACTATGAATTATTGTATCTGTGCAAGTAGGTTTACGATAAATGTCAAACTCTAAGCTATTATTGATATTTTTTATATTAATGTCTAAATAGTTTAAACCCTCGTGATTTTCCATTTCTAATGTGAATTGAATTTTCTGATTAAGTGAATTTAAAAGACCTAAGAATTTATTTAACTGCATTCCCGTACCTTTCCAAATACAAAACACATCATCTACGTAACGGGTCCAGAAAAATATGTTTTCAACTAATACGTTTTCTGTATTAAAGAGTACATTTTCAAAATTGGACATAAAAATTTCAGCTAGTAAGGGAGATATGGGTGAACCCATTGGTAATCCGTCTAATAATTTATAAATTTCCCCGTTAAATTTAAAATAATTTTGGTTAGTACAATTTTTAATCATTAAATTTAGTTGGGTTTTAATGTCACTGTCAATATTGGAGTTATTTATAAGTTTGTCTATTATTTCAAATAATGTCTGCAACGGAATTGACGTAAAAAGACTTTTTACGTCGAACGAAACTAATTTTGCGTTACTAGGAACTGTGAGATTTTTTACTTTTTCTATAAATTGAAAAGAATTTTTAATAGAATACTTAGATTCGAAGCTTGTGAGGGAAGGCAATAAGATATTTAATTCTTTGCAAAGTTTAAATGATGGGGCGTTTACATAGGATACGACTGGTCTAATGGGTATATTTTCTTTATGATTTTTTCTGGACCCGTTACGTAGATGATGTGTTTTGTATTTGGAAAGGTACGGAAAGGCAGTTAAATAAATTCTTAGGTCTTTTAAATTCACTTAATCAGAAAATTCAATTCACATTAGAAATGGAAAATGACGAGGGTTTAAACTATTTAGACATTAATATAAAAAATATCAATAATAGCTTAGAGTTTGACATTTATCGTAAACCTACTTGCACAGATACAATAATTCATAGTAAATCTAAACAATCATTGCAAATAAAAATGGCACCATTCCACAGCTACATACATCGTCTATTAACATTTCCATCAAGCGAAGAGAATTTTAAAAAAGAAGTTAACGTAATCAAAGAAATTGCGAGAAACAATGGCTATAAAGAAAACCTAATAGATAAACTAATAAAAAACAAACAAAAGGAAAATTTACGTAAAGAGTTTTATGCCGCTTCTTCTCAGGAATGCAATAAGAGATATACATGTATTAATTATAGGCCTAAGATAGGCAATAGAGATAGTAATAAACTGAATAAACTGGGATGTAGAACAATTTCAGTAAATAAAAATAATTTAGGTAAAATGTTAATTAATAATAAAGACAAAACTAAAAGCTACAAAAAACAGGAGTATATGAGTTAAAATGTAGTGACTGTGATGCTATATACATTGGACAAACTGGAGGAAATGTAAAAAAGCGATTCGAGGAACACAGGAAATCTATTGTAAACAATGTATATAGTACGGGCATGTCAACACATTGTATAGAAAACAGTCATTTTATAGATTTGAATAATGTCAAATTACTCCATTCGGAAAAGAAAGGAAAGAAACTTGATCTATTAGAACAATTAGAAATAAGTAAGGCTGTTAAAAATAAGAAAAATTTAACGAATGAACAACAAATTTTTACCGGCCATCATATTTTAAATAAAATAATTTAGATTTAAAAATAAAGTAATATTCAACTTATAAAAACATATTTTACAATAGTTTTATAGTAGGTACCAGATGTGGTTATATATAAGCAATGAACACAAATTTTACTGTTTAGTATTCCCTGTACTCTTGACAAAGGCTTAAAAAGCCGAAACATGTGTAGAGTTTCTAATAAAATATTTTTGAAACATTAAAAAGCAAATTTTTTCATATATTTAAAATATTTAATGATGTTTCACAAGGAGCCAACCGCAGAATCAGTTCAGTGTATAAAATGAATTGTGCCGTCTTTTATTGTTCAGTTGTAAAAATGAATAAAACTATGTAATTAGATATATTTTTCATTCCGCCCATTTTTCCGAGGATTACCAGAAATGTTTCACATTTATTTATTTTTCCAGCGATAAAAAATTAATTCAATAAAATGATTCAAATCAATTTGATATTAAGCTGACAGATTAAACCCTTGAATGTATGTTTTTGACGAATATTAACCTATTGGCCAAATAATTAACTTGTCATTAAGTGGACTAGTATTATCATTTATTTAATTATGTTTTGTGAAAAAACCAAGTTTCTTAGCCATAGATTGTTTCTTAGCACTGACTGTTTCTTAGCACTGACTGCATGACATGATCGATGATGCATCGCCAATCGGGATACTCATAATTTTTAAGAAGGGAAGGGATAGGATTAGAGAATTTGGTGATTAAGTTGCCAATTGCCCAGTACTGCCCGGTAACAAAACAAAATCTGGCGGCGTTACCTTCGACTTTGCCATTATTAAACGACAACACTCTGTAATTGGATTTGATCGCGATTTCCACGTAAGTTTAGAATACGAGCACGAATATCAACAAGAGTGGTAGACAACCTGAGGAGCCACTGATGTAGAAAATACATTTACACAAGAAACATTTACAGTAGTCACAGTCATGCCTTCTTCAGTAGAAGCATTGCCTATTGGTGATACTGGTGAATTGATGAAGGATGATGTTTCAAAATGCAACATTGAATAAGGAGGTTTATTGCAAGTGCGACATGTTGATTTAGATGGACAATTACGTATTTGATGTGGTCGCAAAGAATTAACACATAACTTTCTATCCTTGACTAGTTTGTAGCGATCATCCAGAAATTTCGATTTTAATAAAGAACAGGCGTAGCAAAATGACTTTGGTCGTAAACATAGGAGTTGTTATTAGTCTGAGGTGAAGAATTCGCTACCAGAGAAGAATCTGGTTTCTGACGTGCAATAGATGAACTGGGCTTGCTGGAACTTCTATAAATTTTCATTGGTTGCTCTGAGACAAGAACCCAACACTGACTTTCCACAAAATCACTTAATTTATTAAAGCTGGGAATATCCCTTTAAATCACGGATTTCAGCTTCAAATAATCGACGCATATTTTGATCAACCTTTTCTTATAAGAGATTTAATAATATAAAATTTTCTAATGAGTCATCAATTTTAAGGGCGCGCAAAACGACTAAATTCTCTTTAAAATTTTTATAAAGATTACGCAAACCAGATTCATCCCTGAGTTTGCATAAGAAATGCAGGCAATTCCAATAATGTGTAGCAAGATCACGCTGTTTATCATATCAATTAGACAAAGCCTTATATGCAATAGGATAATTATCATCTGATAAAGGAATAGCTTTGATTAAATTGAGCTGCTCGCCCGACAAACAACCTAACAAATATTCAAATTTTTCAATATTGGCCAAAGTGGTATTATCGTGACAACTATGAGAAAATACCTGAATAAATGACGTCCAATCTTCTAATTTACCGTCAAAGATGCGTAAGTTGCATTTAGGTAAACGTGTTGTAGAAGGCAGAGTTAATAGTATATTTAGCGCACTTTGACTCGTAACTGGCGGCTGGGCCGGAGGAAATAATTCTCGAAATATCGTTTCAAGAGAAAAATATGTTTGATCAACTTTTCTAAGAAAATCTTGTTCAATTTCAAGATTTGGTTCAGTAACGTTAGCAACTCGAGTTACAACGTCTGAATGTGCTTTAATAATTTGGTCATAAATATAACGAAGTGTTCATGTCGGACCCGGAACATTAGAAAAAAATCTGGTGTCTGCTTTCGCCAAAACCCCTACGGCATAAATTTCGTTTAATTGAGAATAATAACTGTCACGGACAGCATATAGCTCACGGAGCTGTTTAGTTTGTGCCATTTCTCATCTAAAATTACAAAATAACAGAAATAAAGATATTTTAAGAAAACGAATCCTCTTAATACGTAAACAAATGTCAAATCAACAAATGCCAAGATGAACTCTTCTTCCTCTCATTTCGGCAAGCGACACGGTTGTTACCTTTTTCGCACAAAGTGAGGGGAAGCTAACCTATAAGCCGCATAAGTTTCAATAATTATTATCAATTGAATTATTTATACGGATTAGTTTCACCCGCTCGATGGAGCATTAAAGGTTTTTGATGAACATTAACGTATTGGGCAATTAATTAACTTACCATTAAGTGGAGGTTTGGAACGTTTAGGTTCGTAATTACTGCGATTTTCTGCTTAGGTCATTTCCAAATTGCTCACGAACACTGGACGGATGAATATGTGCCTGGCACTAGTATTATTGTTTATATAGAAGTTTCTTTAATTATGTTTTGTGAAAAAACTAAGTTTCTTAGCCATAGGTTGTTCCTTAGCACTGACTGTTTCTTAGCATTGACTACATGATATGGTCATGATGCATCGCGAGAGCCAATCGGGGCAGTCGTAATTTTTAAGGAGAGAAGCGATGGAATTGGAGGATATGGTGATTAAGTCAGTACTGCACGGTAACAAAATAAAAATAAAACAGTAATATATTTAAATTGCACCGCAAATTATTGCAAATTATTCTGACAAATAATAAAAGATTATGTAAACAAACAAACAATGAATAGCGAGCAATGAACAACGTAGACATCTTAAACATTGTTTAGGATATAATTTGCAGAATTTGGAAAAACATCGATTAACTAAATTTGAACAAGTTTATTTAATTTCGGAATAAATAAGTAAGTATGAACTCATTTTCGTCTAAACCGAAAGTAAGAAATTAACAATTGTTTTTTGAAAAGTTTCAGTTTTTCCATCATATCTATTTTACTTGTTGAAAATATCTATTATCTCCAATAGAATGCAGTAACCTAAAGCATTAGTAAATGTTCATGAAATTACATCATTGTTCTACATTAAAGCGACAAAACATTTGGTGCACATCTTAGCTTATAGCCATTAATTCTGTCATTTGATTATATATCTTATCTCTTAATCAATAATTGTTTAAATATTTACATAGGAATACAATAAAAAATCATTATTTGCCGTTTTTCGCTTACATTACATTACATTAAGGTGTGATACGCTTTTTCCTTTACTGGAAAAAACGTCACTTGTGACTTCCAAAACTACGGCAGTATTATGGGGTTTACGGATTTCTCGGGTTCCTCTCAGTTCCTCTGTAGACTACAGAAACAACACATTTCCTATTAGCGGTTAATATGGTCTCAGGGAGATGCAGTGAAGACTGAGTTTTTCCGGGAGTCTAGAAACTTAAACCAGAAATAAGAACAAGGCACTAATAATTTTTCAATATGTTTTTATTCAGGTGGATCTAGAATACAAAAAATTGATTATCAGTGAACTGTTATAACTTAAGTACAGTGATAAATACACAAATATTTGTTTTTTTTTTCAAAATGTCTACCGCCATTCACCCAAATATAGATAAGCGTGTTTACCAATAAAATGCTTAATCGTATGGCCGTGAAACGTAAGACAAACGAGAATATGCGGGAAAAAGCTACTAGCGGACAAAACTACAAGGCAAGTCTGTCAAAATTATTAATTTTTTTCAGCCCGTCTCTTCAGGAATGCCATATATGCACTTGTATAGGACGTAATCGGCTGTAACTTTTAAGAGTGTAGTTTATAACCCAACTTAGTTTGATACAAACTCTCAGTAACTGTTACTCCTGGCGTGATTTCTACCACAAGAGAACTCGAATCGTGAGCATCACCCGGGGTCGGAACAGTCAATCTTCAACAACAATGCATGGCAACTTAATATTCTTCTGGTTTTACGGTTACCTAGAGAGTTAACCATTACTTGGATAAAATAATAAGGGCTTTTACTAGCGTGTGAGTTCAACACATTATCTGTAGTGACACACTATTAGTCCTGACAGTTTAGCGTGGACTCCCAACCATGGTCCTCGATTGCCAACTAACCCGCCGCCTGGGCCTATCCTCCTGCACCACTGGCAGAATGGCAAATCTCCTGGGTAGGTCTCTTCGCCCATCTAATTCCAATTCCAATTTAATACATTTATTTAACATTATTTACATTTTAAAAACTTAATTAAGGCACGAACACCTCGTGCAATACAATAAATAGATATTTACATATATATATACACAAGATGGTATTAGCCGGTTGGCTTTACATGAAAAAAGACTCGCCTGAAATACATTTCAGGCGACAAGCAGCAGGATAGTTTTCCCCTCTTGGGCAAGGGGAACCTAGGCAGCTGGCCGATGTTATGGCCCAAGACGGCTCAGATGTGCCTCTTTTGTTGTTACTGGTAGATGGACGCTTTCCTGTAACAACGTATAATATAAACAATTTGTACAAGACATAATAAAAATTGAAAAATGAGGGCAATACTATAAATGTCGTTTTAGTCTGGTCATGCAGGAAAAAGCTAGAGAAACAACCTGCTTAAGAGAATTGAAATTTAGATTGTCTGTAAAAGATAGGGTGAAGAGGCGGGAGGGGGTGGGTAATAATAAATATGAAAAAAGGGTAAAAAGCGGATGTCTGTCATTGTATGTCTAAAAACAGGGTTATTCAAAAAAGATAGGTAAGTTTTCGTGAAGTAATCTATGCGTATGTCTGTACTGATGGTAATGTCGGATGTCTGTAATGTGTGCAGTATGTGTAGATTTCTGTATGTTATGTCTAAAAAATTTTAAAGCCGTCTGTGTTACATACTCTCTAATGTATTGTATGTTTGCAGTCTCGTGTAATTGTTGAGTATTTACGTATCTGTTAGAGTTAGTGAGAAGGCGGAGCAGTTTGTATTGCGTCGACTGGAGGCGGCCGAACTGGGTGTCCGATATCCTGTTCCAGATGGACGCAACCATAGGTTAATATGGGTCTGATGATTAACAATTTATTTCTGGTGTCTAGGAGAGATCCCCTATTCACCAGAGGGTAGAGTTTATGCAGGGCCATATAGGCCCTGTTGAGCGTTTTAGTAATATGAGGTTTAAAAAAGAGTCTTTGGTCGAGGTGAACCCCTAGATATTTCACCACTTTAGCCTCCTCAATAACTCTGTAATTGATGATCAGGGGAGTGAAAGTTTTAATGTTAGTGAATTTCTTAGTAAAATTGATTGTCTCTGTTTTAGTCTCGTTGATTACGATTTTCCAGTCCTTGTAATATTTTAAAACATTAGTAAGGTGATACCGCAACTTAGTAGTTGCGGTTTGAGCATATAAAAGAACTGGGCGTAAATTGTTGTATCGTCTGCGTACATTATTGTCTGTGTTAGGGGATGTGTGGGAATATCGGCTACATATAAGTCAAATAAAACCGGGGAGAGCACCGTCCCCTGCGGCACCCCCACTCTTATTTGATAGAAATCGGATATCGTATTGTTAATGTTGACCACAAAAGTGCGGTCAACGAGATAAGATTTGATTAGAGAAATAAAGTGTATGGGTAATTTATGTATGTGATTAAGTTTGTGCAGGAGGCCTCCATGCCAAACAGTATCGAATGCCTTCTGGATGTCCAGGAGCAGCATTTTTGTACAGTGCTGTTTGTTGTAACCTTCGATAACGTCGTGCACAACTCTGCACAACGACAGCGTGGTATTGTGACCCCCTCTGAAGCCAAATTGTATGTTGGGCAGCAAGTTACCTTCGCCCGTCCACCTGGGCTTGTCTCTCCGCCTACGTCAGGCCAGCAACCTTCCCGGTTAGTTCGTTGATTGCCCACTAACTGTTAGACGGGCTATCTATCACCCATCCAATTGCATATACTCATTAAACGTTTCTAATATTTTTACTCTTTATAATAAATAATAAGTCAGCTGATATAGTAAATTATTTACAATAGCCAATATATGGCAAAAGGAAAAATAATGAATAATGTTTAAGGAAAAATAAATTATTATACCACTTACGTACGACGGTAATACAACACACTATACACCTAAACTTACCTTATGCGGAACGGAATATACATTTGAGGACAATGGATACACACACACCCAATATACGAGTATACTAGGATCAAATTCTCTCTCCAGAGAAAACCAGCCAAAGCAATCGGACCCAGAACCTCAGGGTGACAGGTAAAGGAGACTACTACTCCTCCGCTACAGAATCAGAACTTATCACTCCTTGTCGTTGACCAGACGTACAATCGTACCTTTATATACGTTTTCACTCATAATACTCCCATGATAATTTTTATAATGATGAATAAATGTAACTAACTTTTCTAAAATTCTGTCTTCCAATATATCTGAAGTTTCTTTGCTCAAATTTATAATAAATCACATTCAATTACATGTTACGAAATCTCTTTGAAGTAGCAATTTTTAAAAACATTCTTCAATGACACATGTGCAATGGGGCTTCCGATCTTTTACTAAAAGGAGGCATTATTCTTGACACGGACATAACATGATAATGAAGACACGTAGTCGGCATCAAAGAATATTAATATGCATATCATTGGCTTTATAAAATACTTTTTTATAGCGCTAGTTTTTAAACGCTCGCAGTGAGTATTCATCGCAATAAAAGTGATTTATACACATTTTAAAGAAATTCGTGTCTGATCTATCTCCGATAAATGTTTCTCATAAAGCATATAAATATTCTAAAATAACCATAAAATAGCTCTAAAAATGTAACAATTTATTATAATTTAAAAAAATCTGTTATTGTAGGAAAAGTCTTTCAATATGAGATATAATGGTAACACTAAATTCAGTTATTTTGGTTAAAATATAAATCCCGCTGCATGTTCCCAATAATTTATCGAAAAAAAAAAAAAATTATTTGCATAATTGTAATTCTTGCGTTTTTTTAAGTTGTTTTTTTTATGGCATTGTAGGACATACATGTTTCACAGGAAGCTGAGTAATAAATACATTGCAAGAAAAAAATATATTTCGAAAACAAGTAACGCGGAACCCAAATAATGAATATGAAAACACCGTTATCTTCGGATTCAAAATAAATAATATATCGTTGTAGAACACATTTGTTCCTCAAGGAAATAATTAAAGAACAAAAAAAACTGGGATTTTAGAAAAATAATTCTTTCAGAAGTGATAATGTATTTTTAAAATTGTGAAAATAGAAACAAAATATCAACAATTGGCAAAAATTTACATTTTTTTCTTAACGAACATTATACCTAATGTATAAATTTATCTCGAATTTCATAAGAGACTGCTGTCTCCCCGTTTACGCCACCATGAAATGCTTTCAAAGTATCAATTTGATGTAATTTTGAAGTACCCAGATTATATTCTCTTCAGAAAAACCAAGCTGTATTATACTTCTCCATAGAAAACTGATCTCAAACTTGTTTTTGTTATTTTTTCTGTTTTCTGATTTTTCCAACTTAATATATTATGGCATTTTTATTGTCGGATTCAACATTCAACTAATACATAATATACCTCCTTGTATCTCTTCTTAAATATTACCGTCATTTTCGTCACTGAGCGACTAAGAAAATTGTTAACTGTTAATTTACCTCTATTCTTTGTGGTTTGAATATCTGTCTTCTTTTCTCTAGCTTTCTCGTCTCTAGCATTTTATTCAGGAGTATCCGTTGCTCTTATACTCTTTCTATTTCTGGGTCTATTCCTATTCTTATGTTTCAACTTGTTGCTTTTGGATAACCTTTTAAAATTTAAAACTGTTTTTATCAGTCTTCTTTGTTTTCTCATCAATTTTATTGGTCTTGTTGATTTATCGGTCTTCTCTGTTCTATTAGACTCTTCTATTCCATCAATTTCCGGTATTTCATCAGTCTTCTATATTTCATCAATCTGCTATATTTCATCAGTCACTTCTATTTCAACAGTCGCTTGTGTTTATTCAGTTATTTTGTGTTTTTAATTTCGGCAGTGTTGTGTATTTATCTGAGAGTATAAAAACAACAGGAGGGAACGTTTAGTGGTGGGGGCTATAGAAATCTTGGGACGGAAGTCGTCATCAACTACACCGTTAATGACTCATTGCTTTGGAATGAGGCCGTACATTTGTTGGTTAGAAATTTTGTAGTGATTTATTGAGTATTAAATTTTGATTTATTACGCGAATTTTGAGACAGTCTTGTAGATATTTGTTTAAATTTAGTGTATAGTGCTACCGAATAAACAATGGTGAGCTGTGTTGTGTGTGGAACCTCAAAAACTATGAAACCAAAAAATGTGAAAAATGCAGTAACTTTTCACGTGTAAGTTTATAATATGTGCTATAAAATAATGTATGTTTATTTAGTAATATGAACCTATATTTACGCGAGCAAAAATCGTCGCTTTTTATATTTATAAATAAATTAATTTTAAATGGTATTCTGCTTTGTTTTGTTAGCAGTGGCGGAGATACCATAAAGAAATAATGTTGATTTTTTAAAATGGAAATTTAACAGTGACAATTTAAGGATAAACAAATTTTTCATGATTCTTATGTTTCAACTCAAATTTATAAAAAACGTGGTAATTGTTTTCAAAATCAGTGTGATATTACTGGAAAGACATTTCTGTATTTTAGTGGTTACTATTTTTTCTTTTTTTAATGCTATTAGTGAAATTCTTATTAATTGTACATACTCTTTCAGTTTTCCCAAGGACCCACTTCAAAGGCAGGCTTGGATAAAGTTTGTTGATAAAACAAACTGGCTGTCAAACAGCTGTCTTATTCATTGTATTAATGTTTTTATTTTTTTAATTTTGTATTTTACAATTTTCTTAATCTATGTGTTTTACTAAAATGTTTGCCTTATTGTACTTAGGGTATTCTGACTTATGTAAATACTTTGTACGTTAACATCAATAAATTATTATTAAAATTGTGTTTTAGTATCTGCTTCAGTGTTTGTTAGACAAGTACATTGCTCGAGTGTTTATAGGCAAGTTTGTCAAAAGGAAAACAAAGTATATTTTAAATATATAAATATAAGTGCGTCAATATTTGGCCGATATTTATTTTTCTCATTGAAAAAAAAGTTTTTTTCCATTGGCACTTCCTGCAAAAATTAGGTCCTAATTAGTAAAGAAATTGCGAAATCCTGTCCAATATCACTAATGATATTCCAAATTTAATAAATAATTATTCATGATAAAAAAATTCTCATAAAATTCCTTTATTGGTGTGACCGGTTTCGTGAACAAGTAAATTTACTTCACATCATCAGACAGGAATTTTTATAAATAAAACCAGGGTAGTCAAAATAGTTTTGCAACATAGTCAAAAGTAAATGTAAGATATATAAATTTTGTATCTAAATTAACTTTCTAATAAAAATTATAAAATTAAGGTGTTTTTTTTAATACATACATACACTACAACAGTTTAAAATCTGTAACCTTCCTACGTTAAATAATTATTGTAGGAGACACCACTGGAGAAACGTCATTTCCGTCGGCGGCCATCTTGCTACACCGTTATGGTCCCAAAACAGAATGCCTTAGGCTCTCTCCTTGTATCTTTATACTCTCAGGTATTTATGCATTGCCATTCCCATTACTAGGCCCTACATCTTGGTCATCATAATTTCTATCAGTGACTTTACTGATAACGATATTATCATCTGTTAATATGTATTCATTAAATTGATACTGGATAGATACTTGATTTTCTGGAGCCCGATGTTTTATTCTGGAATATATTTTACGAAAACTACTCCAACTCATGCAGTTATTACATAAATTGTGATTAAGCAACCAGCATCTCAATCATAATTCTTTAACATTATTGTAATATGATTTTAATGGGAGAAACACAGGTAAATCCAAAAGTTGTTATTTATTCTAGCAGTGAAAGGTAAACTTTAAAATGGTAACTATATGCTAAATCAAGAACATGTATGGCTTTCTTGATTGTTAATAATAGATTTTTCAAACTAGTAGACTTTGTGTTTCATAACATCCATAAATATATCTACTGCGATCAAATTCGAAGATTATGCAAATCTATTCATTTCAGCTGTCTCCATGTAAGATATGTCATGAGCTTTTATCTCGAAGGTACCATGACTGGAGGTATGAAACGAGCACTACCGATACAACTAGCACTAAGTTCCCCTGTTTATCGCCAGTTGCGAAGCTAACTAGCTTTATTCCTTTTATTTCTATAATTAAAGTTTCTACACCCTAGTTGTTGCCATATCATCGAGATTGAATATACGCAAGTGAACGATTATCGATGGATTTCAAATTCTTCAGAAACCGGCTAATAATCGGCTAATAGTCATAGTTGGCTAGAGCGTACAATGGCAAGTGTGATTACATAATATCTCTATTGTAGCTGCGGGTTCAAATCCGTCACCGGCACAGGCAATGTCGGTGAGAATGATTGAATGTCCGCATGTTTCCATAGGTGTAACCCTCGCCCGTGCAGATTCGGCTTTGAATTATGGGCTGTCTAATGTATGTGATGTTATTAATTTTTTATTTATGTTCACTAATGGCAGAATTTTCCAGTAGTCTGATATTCAAATATTTTATTGAATTTAACACATGTAGCAGATCTAATAATAAAAAGAACAAAACCAAACAGCAATAAAACAATTAAATATTGTACGACGTGCACAGATTAGATATTGTGCTTAATAGTTAACTATGCAAATTCAGTAAAATCAAGGAGGGAGACTACGTCGCCCATTGAATCCCGTATAAATATTAAACAATTCTATATTTTTTTGTGCTTCGTAACCCCTGATATCCGCTCTTAACAAATTACAAGAACATGTCACTGGTAACGGATTCCAAAATAAACCATTCACCACTCACATTGGCTGTCTGAGTTACCGCTGTACAATTTTAATAATCTAATAATTTACATCTAAATAATTTAGTTAAAAAAAATGGTTTAATGACAAAAGTTCATAAGAGAATAATATAATATTTTGTGTGTTAATAAGAATTCTTTAATTGCTAACTAAATTAAAGAAGTTAAGAACTACTTAATTGATATTAGAATTGTGGTTCCAGACCGATTCTTCCAGTTCAAAGTATTGCTGATTTATTTTACAATTAAATCTGTCATCATTTCTATGTGAGATGTTTTTATGTTGAATAATACTTAATAAAATAGAGCATAAATAATCAATAGATTAAACTTGTTAACAAAAGGAAATTTATCGATGATGAGGCAAGTCGTAGATACTCAAAATCAACTTACCATCTCTCTGGTTTTTAGAGCTGGGACATGTCAAAGTCTAAAAGAGTTCTAGAAGCTCTTAAGTGAAAGGCTTCAAATCAACATTCCCTAACTTAGAGACTTATCGAAGTGAATTCAAATAAGGATTAAATTAATTAAAGCCTTTTAAACAATCAAAAAAATTAAAATAAATTGAAGTCAGCTTAAATTCATTTCAAATCGAAATAAATTAATTAGTAGCATCTAGAAGCTTCAATGAATATTTGATAATTCCAAAAAATATATTTAATTTTTTACTATAAATCGTGGTATTTGGTAATTTTTACCCTCCTTCAAGCTGATGTTCTTCTTTGAAGTTGCCGAGAACTCGATGATATAATATCACCTTGTTTTGACGGTCGAGGCGGGCTAAGTCAGGCTTATTGTCTTGGATTAGCTAACTTTCGGGAGTTTCTCAGCACTAATGTCTTATCTACTTCATACGTAACTTAGGTGGTAATATGGCATTCGTAACGCCACGTTATTTCGATGAATATAGACCAAAACCATGTATATGGGGCATGCAGAAAGTAAGTATACGAGAGATTTCGGCGTCTGACGGCAGGTCCTGCCATTGATATCAGGTACCTCAATACATCACCGGCGGTAGACCAAGAAATTGAAAACAGCAACCTAACAGGTCGGTCTCCGACTTAAGTCCGGCTGACCTTAGAGACGCGAATGTCAGCCTGTTCGTTAAAGCCAGTGCTACACTGAGAGAATGATTTAGTTGGGAGAAATAAATTTTATTTCAACCAAATAAATGATTTCTTTGTATTTGGCGAACTAAACATTTAATGGGGAGAATTAAGGCATTTATTTGATTAAAAGCCGAATATTTAATATTATCAATTAAATCAAAATACTTATTTGTAAGAAATATTTGTTTCTGAACATTAAATATTTATTTGTGAACATTAAACATTTGTTTCTGAACATTAAATATTTGTTTCTGAGCATTAAATATTTATTTATCAGGAATAAGACTTTTTACAGAAAATTGCGTGGATTTATTGTTGATGAATACATTAATTTCAGGAAAATTAATTCCGTTTTTAATTTATTTATAGTGAACAAATATGTATTTCTGAAAAACAATGAAAATTTCGTATATTCATTAATATTAAATAAATTGTTAATTTTTGTTAATAATGCTGTTTAATTTATTTATAATAAAAAAAACTACACTGAGAGAATGATTTAGTTGGGAGAAATAAATTTTATTTCAACCAAATAAATGATTTCTTTGTATTTGGCGAACTAAACATTTAATTGGGAGAATTAAGGCATTTATTTGATTAAAAGCCGAATATTTAATATTATCAATTAAATCAAAATACTTATTTGCAAGAAATATTTGTTTCTGAACATTACATATTTATTTGTGAACATTAAACATTTGTTTCTGAACATTAAATATTTGTTTCTGAGCATTAAATATTTATTTCTCAGGAATAAGACTTTTTTCAGAAAATTGCGTGGATTTATTGTTGATGAATACATTAATTTCAGGAAAATTAATTCCGTTTTTAATTTATTTATAGTGAACAAATATTTATTTCTCAAAAACAATGAAAATTTCGTATATTCATTAATATTAAATAAATTGTTAATTTTTGTTAATAATGCTGTTTAATAAAAAAACTATTTCTCCTCGCACCTGCTTTGGGTATCCACCATTTTATATATTATTTAAAGAATTTGTTAAATAAATCTCTGCGCCAAAAGGATGTCATAGGTTGGTTTTTTGGAGAAAAGACAATCTGAACAATCTTTTTGCTACGCATGGTTTATTTAAAAAAACATATAAACAATTTATATAGAATAGCGACTTAATACCCAAAGAAGGTTCGAAGACAAATTATACGGACAACAAATAAATGAATATAGAAAATTAAAAACATTTCTATTCAAAAAAAATATATAAAAATTTTTACTTACCTGGTGTATAGTTGCAAAACTAAAATTTGATTTATATTAAAAAATGTATGCCTGACGATTTGTCTACAGTACGATGTATTAAAAAATCAATTTTGCTAAAAATTATAGTAGATATTTTTTCACAAGTTGTAAAGCATATCGTCGGTCCACTGCCAAAACAACGAATGTGCATTTTTCTAATTTTTCAGAAGGGAAATAAAGTTCAATTTGTTGTTAAATATCCAAAGATAATTTATTTATAGGTATAAGTTTCCTAGTATAAAAATATTTCAAAAATATTCAATAATCGCATTAGCGGTTTTGGCACTGCAGACTGAAAAAAAATATATTATTTTCCAACAGAAAAGTCGAAACCGGCAAATTTGCACATTCGATGTTTTGTCATTAAAGCAACGTTATGGTAGGTATATATTTGCGAAATTAAAATGTATTTTATATTAAAAACATGTATGCTTCACGAGTTGTTTATAATAAAACATATTCTAAAAAATGATAGGGTAGATATCATATAATTTTTTATATAATTTTGCGTAGATGTAGGTACATACATAATATATCACTATCAGTATAATCAATTATACTCATGAACTATAACTTCATAATATCTCCATAGACACGATGACGTTAAAACATATATCTATTATGTTAATTCTTCTTCCATAGTTGCTAACCCAGTAAACACACGTACGTTAATTAAACGTTGATATGACGTTACAACCGTGGAAATAACGTTATACGTTGAAAATTTCAACGTTTGTTTTTGGTTACAAAGTAAACGTTTATTTTTCAACGTTAATTCAACGTGAATTTAAAATAGTTTTTTCAGCTGTCAGTTGTGTTAGAACGTTGATTCAACGTACTTGCAAAACGTTTAATTTATTCCAATAAATTATGTTGATATTCACGTATATATGAACCTTTTTACAACTACACGTGAGCATATGTTAAATTAATACCGTTTGATAAACGTTGCATTATGACGATTAAAATATTAATAAAATTGACGTTGACAAAACGTTCTATAATAAGATGAATTTAACGTTTATTTTTTAAAGTTAATTCAACGTGAATTTTTTTAAATTCCAACTTCTAGGTTTTTTAAAACGTTGATTCAACGTATTTGTAAAACGTTTTACTTACCACTATAAATTACGTTAATAATCTCATGCATATCAACTTTTTTATAACTATAGGTGAATACATGTTTAAATAGTAACATTTCATAAACGTTGTATCATGACGTTTAAATTACCAATAAAATTGACGTTGATAAAACGTTTCATAATAAGATGAATTTAACGTTTATTTTTTTAAAGTTAATTCAACGTGAATTTTTTTAAATTTCAACTTCTATGTTTTTTTGAAAACGTTGATTTAACGTATTTGTAAGACGTTTTACTTACCACTATAAATTATGTTGATAATTTCATGTATATGAACTTTTTCATTACTATGGGTGAGTATAGTGACATTTCATAAACGTTGTATTATGACAATTAAACCACCAATAAAATTGACGTCGATAAAACCTTTTATAATGGGATTAATTTAACGGTAGCTTTTTTAACATTATTTCAACGTGAATTTAAAACACTTTTTCCAACTATTAATTTTATTAGAACGTTGATTTACCGTATTTGTAAGACGTTTTACTTCCATCTATAAATTACGTTGATAATCTCATGTATATGAACTTTTTCATAACTATGGGTGAGTATATGTTTAACTAGTGACATTTCATAAACGTTGGATTATGACAATTAAACCACCAATAAAATTGACGTCGATAAAATCTTTTATAATGGGATTAATATAACGGTAGCTTTTTTAACATTATTTCAACGTGAATTTAAAACACTTTTTCCAACTATTAATTTTATTAGAACGTTGATTTACCGTATTTGTAAGACGTTTTACTTCCATCTATAAATTACGTTGATAATCTCATGTATATGAACTTTCTCATAACTATGGGTGAGTATATGTTTAACTAGTGACATATCATAAACGTTGGATTATGACGATTAAACCACCAATAAAATTGACGTCGATAAAACCTTTTATAATGGGATTAATTTAACGGTAGCTTCTTAAGGTTATTTCAACGTGAATTTAAAACATTTTTCCAACTATTAATTTTATTAGAACGTTGATTTACCGTATTTGTAAAACGTTTAACTCACACCTATAAATTACATTAATAATCTCATGTATACAAACTTCTGTATAACTATAGATGAATATATGTTTAAATAGTAACATTTCATAAACGTTGTATCAT
Organism: Rhamnusium bicolor; assembly: GCA_029963845.1. Lineage (NCBI taxonomy): Eukaryota > Metazoa > Arthropoda > Insecta > Coleoptera > Cerambycidae > Rhamnusium > Rhamnusium bicolor. Next base: position 7,717 of record JANEYF010003332.1, on the reverse strand, counting down.
GACGATTGAATTATCAATAAAATTGACGTTGACAAAACGTTTTATAATAAGATGAATTTAACGTTTATATTTTAAAGTTAATTCAACGTGATTTTTGTTTTAAATTCCAAGTTCTAGGTTTTTTAAAACGTTGATTCAACGTATTTGTAAAACGTTTAACTTACCACTATAAATTACGTTGATTATCTCATGTGTATTAACTTTTTTATAACCATGAGTGAGTATATGTTTAATTAGTGACATTTCATAAACGTTGTATCATGACGATTAAATTATGAATAAAATTGACGTTGATAAAACGTTATATAATAAGATTAATTTAGCGGTTGCTTTTTTAACGTTATTTCAACGTGAATTTAATTTATCAACGTTGATTCAACGTATTTCTAAAATTATTAACTTCCCTATAAATTACGTTAATAATTGCATGTATCTAAACTTTTTTATAACTATGTGTGAACATGAGTTAAATTGATAACATTTGATAAACTTTGTAAAATAACGAGTAAAATATCAATAAAATCGACATTCATAAAGCATTTTAGAATAACATAAGTTTTACGGTTATTTTTTTAACGTTAATGTAGACGAACATTGATTCAGCGTACTTATAAAATGTTTAACTCACCCCTATAAATTACATAGATAATTACATGTATATAAATTTAACTATACGTGAGTATATACTAAATTAATAACATTTGAATACCGTTGTATTATGACGATTAAAATAACAATAAAATTGAAGTTGAAGAAACGTTTTATAATAATTTTATACTTTGATTTACTATAGTTATCTTGATATTGAACAGAGACGCTGTTAATGCAAGAAAGAACGGCTAAAGAGACACAATTTACTCTTTTGATAACTTCTTGTTCTTACATTAATCATTTAGATGTGGTGGATCTCAGCAACGTACTCTGGCTGAATGATTTAAAAAATTCTGCATTCTGATTGATTAATGATTACTATTAGTTATTAATTCTACGGAATCCATTGAATTTAAAAACAGGCGCTCTGTGTGAACTGTTGATGAATCATCATTACAATCATTTACCATCTCAGCTGACATAATGAACCAATCAAATAATTCTTCTACGGGCACATGCGTCCTTATGTAATTGTTCGTTGTTGCTAACGCCAACGGCCTCGGCCATATTGATTTCTATTGATCGTGCAGAGACAACTTTTTGTCTGGATCGTGGTTATTAAGTGGTGAATTGTTGTGTAATCAAGTAAGTAATTATGTTTCGCTATGAATAATACCTATTTACTGTTTGTATAACTTTGTGTAATTTAACTATTGTATTCTGCAATATTCGTAAATAAATGGTAAGTAGTTATTCAAATATGAAATTTTAGTAATAGGTTTAGTGGAAATTTGTAATTATTAATTTTTTTCAATGTAAATGTAAATTGAATGGATCGTAGAACACGAATCTAAAATTTGTTTTTATGCCTACTTACAATTTTGTCTAAAATACCTGAAATTTTGAAGTTACATATGACATCTTTTTTCGCAATTTGTAATACTAATAATAAGGCTGACATATTTTAATCCAGCTCTAGGTACAGCATGATCAAAAAAAAGAGGACAAACTATTAATGTTAATTAAAATTGTTAAATTAGTTATGAACTAATAATAATTGTTTCCCTTTAAAGCTAATAAGTAATAGAAAATTATTGTTCTTATATTTATTCATTTATTTTGACTTCCCAATTATACAAACAAATATATATATTACGGCAAGCACGTCGTTTGAACTTCAATATATAGTCATTAGGAGTATCTATTTATTGGCGTTTACAGAAATTCAATATCTTTCTTAGTTTCGAGTAATCGGCCTGGGGGAGTTTTAGCTGAATCACCCTGTATATATATATATATATATATATATATATATATATATATATATATATATATATATATATATATATATATATATATATATATATATATATATATATATATATATATATATATATATATATATATATATATATATATATATATATATATATATATATATATATATATATATATATATATATATATATATATATATATATATATATATATATATATATATATATATATATATATATATATATATATATATATATATATAGAAATATATATAGGGGGAAATATAGTAGATAGAAATGGTCTAAAAGTGTTATAATTTTATGTTGGATACCCTGGTGAAGAGCCCGATGAGACGCCTCCTTTAAAACTGTCTAGTCTTTTATTAAATTGGACTTAACGAACAGGGTTTGATAAAAAAATTGCAAATAATGATTTGTAGATGCCTATTACGAAACTACTCAATTTTCAAAATACATATACAGCAAAAATTTAAATAAACTATTAATTCAGGGTGAATACTAAGTACTAGACATGTTCAAATTTGAAAAAAAAAATTCAGGCCATTAATTTTATGAAAATAAAAGTATTGTTTCAATAACGAATGGATAAACAATAAGGAACTGTCTAACTAAATAAATGGCCACTATAAAACCAAAAAGGTTATTAAATATTTGTAAATAAGACTTTATTCATAAATTTATTAATTAAAAAATAATAAAATTTGAATTTATAGGTAGTAGGTAAGTAGTCCTCATTCTAATTCTAACTAAACTTTAATTAAAATATTTTTGCTGTATTTTGAAAATTGATCACGATTGAAAATATTTAGTTATTGGAAACTTATCAATATTAATAAGATGTAAATATGTGCATCAGAAAAGCTCCCATTATACCATATTACATAGTTCAATAATAAAATAATAAAAAGAAGCGATGTAAAAAATATTTTCAAGGAAAAAAATGTAAAAATATGCTCAGGTGCTTCATATGAGATGTGATGTTTAAGGTTTTCATACGTTAAATATTTAAATCAGGTAAAAAATCAAATAGACAATAGGAATAATTTTCATTTAATGCCGTATAGTTATGTTCATTTAATAATAGGCAAGGTAGCAATTTTTTTCCACCAGTTGTCATTTTCCCGACAAATTTCAACTGTTCAAGTTACTGTTAAGGATGCAATTATTGTTTCCTTTTAATTTATATAAACTACATTAATATCCTCGCAACCTCTTTATCTTAAATGATTTTCTTTTAGATTTTCAAGAAACTGTACTTAACTGCCTATCAAAAATCACAGAACAATAAGAACAAATAATGAAAATGCCATAAATCTCACTCCTGATGAAGATATGCCAAAATTTCCCATGAAGTCGTTGGAGGAATTCCAACAACTTGAGAGTAAACTCGGTGACGAAAATTCACATATGACTAAGTATATGGTAATTACAGTTTAAATAAATGTTGCCATTAAATAAATATTGATCTTTATTTTAATTTAAGGTTTCGAGACTAGCTGCAGTTGGCGGAAGTGGTTTAGAATCTCATACTAGAAGAATATTAAAAATTTTAATTACAAATGAAATAGCATGTTCATTTAACTGGAAAGGAAGGAATAAAATTGCATTCGAAAACACAAGAATTATGGCTACTATTTACGGTAATATTGAAAAAAAAAAAGAAATTAAAGAAATTAGCAACTGTTAGTTTTAATTTTTTAGATGCTGCTAAACTTAATTTTCCTGTCAGTGAAAGAAATGATTTAGTGGTGGCAAATTCTGTCAAGGATTGGTTAAAATATGCGAGGGCAAGGTTATCTGGAAAGAAAAAAAGTTTAAATGTGTCTTAGATTTTAATATATTATGACATATTTTACTAATAGATTATACATGGTCCCATAAATGAATTTTGTTGTTTTCCTTTTGAAAGTTACTAAGACCTAAAAAAGAACGCATTTTTGAAATTTTTTCAGTAAATCGATTACAGAGTTGTGTTTCACTTGTACAACGCCCCAAAAAGGCATCTCCCGTATTCAAATTAAATTTAAAGGATTTCTTATTGATGAGAAGAACGTCGTTGTGATTATTTTTTAACGTTATGTTATGAATATCATTTCATTACTATCAATTTTTTACTAGGGTTAATTTTTATGTTAAAATATACTTCCTTTACAACGACATGCAAACGTTTATTCAACATTTATTAGACGCCGTTTTAAAGTTCTTTTGAATCGTGAATAAGACGTATATTATTTATATTTGTTTTCAACATACCCTACATTTATATTTGATTTTTACAGTTGAGTGTATAATGTTTTTTATAACGTCATAAAAGTATAAACATTATTAATATTTTGCTGTTTTTGTCAATGGAGAAAGGAACATGTAAAATATATATATATATATATATATATATATATATATATATATATATATATATATATATATATATATATTTAAAATTTTCAATTTACGAATTAAAATTTTTTTCACTTTAGAAATATTCAAATCAAATTTAAGTTGATAGTCTATCCTATTGTGATCACAAAAGAAAACATGATATTTAAATATTTTGTTTTGCAATTAGATATGCGAAAAACTTATTTAGAAAAGTTTTCAGAATAAATAGTACCCATAGACAGCAGTTTTCATAAGAAAATGTCATTAAGCAATTCTTTGTTCTACTTTTTTATTTAGGTCGTTTTATGAAAAAAAAAATTAAAAACTTTTCTTAACATTAACTCAACGAAGGTGAAAAGAAAATTGACACACAAATCTGGAAGATCACGTTATGAAGACATTTTTCAATGTAAAAATCAATTATAAATAGATGCTGAAAAGGTTTATACATGTAACTTTAAAAGTGAAGTATAAAATAAATAAATAATATACGTTTTTGTCACAAATACAAAGATTTTTACAACAACTTCTATAAAACAAGTTGAATAAACGTTTGTAAGGGAAGTATATTTTTACATGAAAATTAACGATAGCAAAACGTTGATATTATTGACATTTATAACGTTCAATAATTATAACTAACAACGTTTTTTTCATCAATAAGAAAAAGGTTAGAATAACATATTTAAGTCACGTTGATTAATAGTTGATTTTTTAGTAAAAACTACGTTGATTTCACCGATATTTTTGCGTTTTTTTAACGTGCATTATTAACTATAATAAAACGTTGATAATGCTGATATTTTATAACTATAAAATAACGTTTTTTTCCACCATAAGTAATACGTTAAAATAACGTGTTTACGTGCATAGATTAATAGTTTATTTTTCAGTAAAACATTACGTTGTTCTCAGCAACATTTTTGCACTTATAGCATGCATTATTAGCTGTAATAAAACGTTGATAATACTGATGTTTATGACGTTGAAAAATAACTATCGAACAAAGCTTTTCCCACCAATTAGAAATACGTTAAATTAACGTGTTTAAGGCACGTTGATAATACTGATGTTTATAACGTTGAAAAATAACTATAGAACAACGGTGAAATAGCGTGTTAAAGGCACGTTGATTAATAATTGATTTTTTAGTAAAAAACTACGTTGATCTCGGCGACATTTTTGCGTTTATATAACGTGCATTATCAACGTTTATGTAACATTTGGTTATCGTTATTTTTCAACGTTATTTTAACGTTTGTGTGCTTACTGGGGAAGGTATTCATGCTTAATAAAGTTCTAAATTTTTTTAACTAATGTGTTATTAGAATTAGTTAAACCTCAAATTTATTATATAAATCTCGATTTCCATGTCAAATTTTGAGAAAATTCAGGAAAATTGTAAATACTAGGAAATGCAGCCGTTATTCAATTCAATTCAATTCAATTTATTAGGTAGAGTAGTAGAATAGTACAATATTATTACACTTTGTAGGTAGACTATAACCTAAAATATATTAGAATTACAATATACAATACATTTAACAGTAAGTAACACATGTAAATCAGCGTCACCAGGCCGAGATGAAATCACCTAAGCACAAAATGCTTGTTTTGTGAATTTCGTGTCTTCCTGGTTGATCAGTAAATTAATTGTATAGTTTTTATATTAAAAGAGAAATGAACAGAGAGAGATAGGAAAATATTCTAACTAATAATTATTGACAAAACGAGACTGAGGATTTATACCAGCAACACACGGCAGTAAGTGAGTACGTACTATAACACTAATATACTATGATTGGGAAGATAAATGTCTTATATTATTTCAACTTAGTTCGAAGATATTAAACTTGTTATGGTCGAGTTTTCCATTTAATGCAGGATATTCTTTATAGAATCATGATTTTGGGTAATAAATTTTTTTATTTCAATTTTGTATTTACTAAACTTGCCTATGGTTTTTAGATACAGCGGTAAAATATTATATAACTTTGGTCCGAGATAGTAGACAAATCTTTGTGTATGGCTTTTTTGACTAATGGCAATCCTATAGACCTATTTTCTGTAAACCTGGTTTCATATCTAGAATGGGCTGGTGAGGGGTTCTTGTCATACATGTGTAATAAACAGTGATACGCAAAGAGATTTCTTATGTTGAATACGTCAACTTCTTTATATAATTGTGTAGAGGAGTAGAGTTTTCTTTTCTTTAAAATTATCTTTAGAATACTATTTTGCGCTGTTTGCAGAATATTCATTATATTATTACGTAACCCCCCAGATAATAATACAATATCTAATCAGTGATTCTACTAGCGATTTATATAAGTCATCAGATTTTTCCTATCTAATATATCCCTTAAAAGTAAAGAATTTATGCATAAGTTGTCTAATTTTTTTGTGACGTAAGTAACATACTCGTCCCATCTTAGATGATGGTCAAGCATAACTCCTAAATATTTGATGGTTATAATCGCTTATCCCGAGTAAAAGTTTTGCATTGAATTGATGCGAGGATATAATCTTTAAAATAAAACGTAAACGAACAAGAAAAAATAATACAATGAAAATTACTACGAAATATCTTATGATTGTATGGTAATAATAATATGAAATAATACAGTCTATAAATAACACCTAGTTAAAAAAAAATCTATTTATTTTTATGCAAAAAAGAAAGTAGGTAATAAAAAAGAACATTTCTAAACCGATATAAATAAGTGAGTTTATTATTAACTTAGAAATAATAGTAGAAAGTTCAAATAAAGATTAATTTTCAATTTTCCTTACCACTTGTTTATTGTAATTTTTAATTGATGTCAGGTTAAGGATACAGACAAACAAATGTTTGTGTTAAAGGTAAACAAAATTAAATATATGAAAAATATGTACACATATTTATTAAAAAATAACAAAATAAATAACTCTGAACAAATTTTCACAACTAAACAGTTTTTTGGCTAAGTTAGGTACTTTAATATGCTATAATAAACAAATTGACCACGTACAAACATTAAAAACTTACATTTAAAAGTTTCTTTCAGGCTTTCCAGCCCTCATATTCTTCTAATAATAAACTATACATCTACCGAAAAGGACACAACACTTAACATAAAGCGAAAAAGGGAACAATGGCGTCTTGTTGAATCTTGTCTAACGCGCTACCGCGGTTTCGCCGGTGTAGGGCCAACATTTAGTTCTCAGAAACAAATTTATTAATGAGGACCAAATATTTTTTATTAGAATTAAATATTTATTTCCGCTATTAGGGTATAAACTTTGTAAGTAAATATTTCTTTCTATGAAATAAATATAATGATGGAATAAATGTGGCAGATACAAATGTGTTATTTATGAGTAAATTTATTTCTTATAAATAATTATTTAATTACAAGAAATAAAAATCAAGAGAATTCCTGAAATAAATCATTTATGGCCGTATGCAC
>JANEYF010003331.1:0-58674 GCA_029963845.1 Rhamnusium bicolor | reverse complement strand
CTAATACGACTTTCACACTTGTATCTGCCGGGTCTCTTTCACAGCCACGGCTCGTACACTCTGTATTGATTGTGTGTTATCCTCATACGCAGCCTCAATCTCAAGTGCATGTACTAGAGCCTCACTACTTCGTTTGTATCTGGCTAACTTAAGAATGCGCCTAACTTTCTGGTCCCTTACTCCATCAATAAATGCTTCAACTGCTAACTGTTGTTGAAATTCCATTGGTGCATCAGGATAGGCTGGATAGGCTAACTTTTCTACCGCAGCCTCGAACTCCTGGAGGCTTTCTCCACTTAGGTGTCTGCGTGTACTTGAGCTGAGCCTGATATACTTCGGCAAGATGTTGGTCGCCATATCTTAGTTCTAACACTGCCTCCAGAATGCTAAAGTTTTGTTGCTGTGGGGCAGGAATTGCTTGGAGCAGACTAATGCTTGGCTTTTCATTCCTAATACCAATGCTGTTGCTTTTTCCTCATCATTCCAGTTATTTGAACGTGCAGCTGCCTCAAATTGTCTCTTATGGGTTGACCATGAACTTTGACCGTCGAAGGAAGGTGGTTATAATCTAGTACCAGACGACAGTACCAGTTGGCCTCCCTCTTTATTAATTGTTGTTTCAACAGTGCTATCTCTCCTTTAACTTCACTGACTTTCCTTTAACTTCAGTTATTTCTCCCTCAAACTTTCCTTTAGCTTCAGCGGTTTCTTCCTCAAATTTTCCTCTAACTGACTCTCCTTTAACTTCCATGAATTCAGCCCGTACATCTTCCTTCAATTGTTCAGTGACCGAGAGTACGACTTGATGTTGTCCCTCTATAATTTGTCTTAATACTCTTTGGCTTTCCCTTTTTGCTCTTCTTTTCTTCCTGACATCTTATTTCCAGCCTTCCGTCATTTTTCTTAAATCATCTCTTCCCTGTCATTGTATTTCTTGTTCATCGTCTTGTCGTCTTCTTCTTGTTCTTCTTTTCTTTTGTTGCTTTCTTTCTTGATCATTCATAATTTTTCTCTGTTCTTCCATAATTTTTTTAAGTCACCTTGGCGTTTTCTTTTCTGTCCCTCCATTTGCTGCACCAATGCTGCAAGGAAGTCTTGTGTTTATTACTCCGCGATACTTCTTGTTATTGGCATTAACTCACGACACGTAAATCAGTTCAAAAGAAAGTTTAGTACACTATAATGTCTATGAAATTTATCTATCACGTCTATTCTAATAATGGAATGTTCTAGAAACATATCAAAACAGTACTAGAAAGTCTTATTTGGAGTCTATACTACTTTTGTGTTGACGAAATTCACTTATCTAAACTAATTGTGCAATGGAATGTTCTAGAACTTTCTCGAAATATGTCACTATTAAGTCTTGTTTTGAGTCTATAACACGTTCCCCTTTATTTCTTCTTTACTCTCGTTCACTCTCAACTTAAGATTGATTCTCGGTCCACCGTGGTCTTATGTATACACCCATTCACGAGGTCTAGAACATTCCAGAACGTTTCCGGCCCTTCTCGTACAATTCTAGTTCCATCTAACCAGTCTACACAGACCACTGGCGTAACAGTACGTTACCTATTTGCATATGAAGATTAATGAACTCTTACATTTATAAAAACAAAATATATTTTTTTATTAGTGTTCTGGAAAAATTATGATTTAATAGAGTGGATTCTGCTTATTGCATTATAATAAAATAATAAAATACTGAATATTTAAAATTCTATTGGAAAAATACATAAAACTTAAAGTAGTAATATAACTTGAAAGGGATATAAAAATATTTGTTGGTAAACCATTATTGAATTATTAAACATAAATATTTTTATACGGTTTCGATATTACATGTTTGGTTTTACGGAAAACCTGTAAAATTTTATTGCTGCGCTTAAATCTATTACGATTTTTCCTGTAAATGTATACGAGTATATTCTTTTAAATAATTATACATGGTTTGATTAATGCACGTAGTAAAAATAATTTGAATAAATCTAATCAAAGCGATTTACTATCACATACTTTCAAATAATACAGATTTATTCAAGTACGTTGACATGAAAAATATCAGAAAAAATATGTTAATACTTCTGTGACGAAACTAAACCAAACCAAAAAGATCACCGGCATATACTGCTTAGAAAATTCTCAGCTTAACTAAACATCGTTGTCAAATGAGTGGATTTTACGACGGTCGACGAAATTCAATATTCATTATTGGTTTCTTTAGTCTCCATATCTGGTGTCATTCCACCTAAATAGTAGCGAAGTTCCATGAGATAGTTAATAAGTATTAGTTTTTGTTAGGTTTCTTTTTCAGCTCGTACAAATTAATATTGAGAAGCGTAGATAATGCAAACATATGCGCACTAGTAAAAAAAATAGTTTTACAATATCCCAATAAACACAATGACTTGATATTCCACTCCATATATGGTAATTATTAGTTGCCGCCATCTTACGATTAATTTGGTAATAGTTAGTAAAGCAACGTAATGTTAGATTTAGATTTTTACAAAAACCACAAATTTTAGTGCTGTCTTTTTGTATGTGGTTCGCTATTTACTAAAGAAATAATGTTTCACAACTATTTTAATGGTATAAAAACTTTGTGCCTCAGTTAAATCCTGGTGACTCGCAAGCCACCTCTGAGGCTTGCAATTATTTAACAATCAAGATATTGAGGATGACATACACTGTTATTTATAACAACTATAATGTAGTATTAGTATAGACAGTATCCAGTCCACAAATTAGAAAGTTCTTCCGTGTTCCTAACATACCTCCTCGCATAACAGTTGAAACTTACCACTCCCTTTTTGACGTATTTAGCTCTCTTGAATATATTTATAATTCAGATATGGTAGTCCTTGGTGATTTTAATATACCAGGATATTCTGAAACTTCAGTACATATAAACCAATGGGTACAATGTTACCATTATTGCAATTTCTTAACTTTTTTCGACATTTTATTTCCGGAAGATTTATATCATCCTGCACAGGTTATCTTTAAATCTGAAAAATCTCGAAACAATAATAAACCAAAAATAAATACATTTTCGCAAAGCAAATTTTCCGAACTTTACCAAAAGCCTTGCAGAAGTGGATTGGAATATTTTAACACATTTTTCTAATGTTGACCTAGCTACCGAATGTATCTATAGCAAAATTTATCAGACAATTGATGTATATATGTACCGAAAACTAGACAACGTAACAGAAGTTAGGTATTCAACGTGGTTTACCAGTGAAATAATACGTAATATTAAATTGAAGCATAGGGCTTGGCAACGGTATAAAATGCATAAAGATGAAAATGCATGACTGAATTTAAAAATTTAAGAACGTTAATCAAAGAAAACATTGATATATATAATTATTGCAGCAATATCGAAAGCAATATTTGTAGTGATCCAAACAAATTTTGGCAATTAATAAATAATAAAAAAAATACAATGATTGATAATACTAAAGATGTACTGGGCTATGAGAATATTGTTAATAAAGCCACACACACTTTCAGGATTCGTATACAGATCTTGATAAAAATTTGAAAACAAAATAATTGATTTAACTCCTTATAACTTTCGTATATGCGATTTTCCGGTAAATGATGTATATGCAAGTTTTAAAAATTAAAACTGAAATTTACCACTGGATTAGACAATATTCTTTTTTTATTAGAGATAGTTTATGAAATTCTGTTGTATCAATTTATTTTCTTTTATATGAAACATCGCATTACGCCTTATCAGCATGGATTTATGAAAGGGAGATCAACTGTTTTGTATCACGCAGTATTTAGCGAGTTCTAGATACCGGGCTTCAGACAGATGTCACTTAAACAGATTTCAAAAGGATTCGACAGACTGAATTACAATTTATTAATAAAATTGCAGAGTTATGGATTCTCGTAAAATATGTTAAAACTTTATTACGTCTTACTTATCTGACAGAAAACCATTTGTGCAATGCTGTGGAGTCCAGTCTGTATAAATATGTGCCATTTCTGGAATTCGTCAAGGCTCGAATTTAGGACCCTTACTTTTTAATATCTTTATAAATGACATTATATCTAATTTAAATTGTAAATACTTATTATATGCGGATGATTTAAAGATTTATTCTGTTATTAAAAATATTGAAAATTGTTTTACCCTTGCAAAAGATTTGGAAAATCTTAATATTTGGTGAATTAAAAATAAATTACCTTTAAACATCTCGAAGTTCAATGCTATGATATTTTCTAATAAAGTACAAATACTAAATTTTGACTATACTCTACAGTGGAAGTTCTTAAAACATGCTTGTTTCAGAGAGGCTGAAGTATACCCAGCTATTGGATATCCGAATGCATATATACTGGAAAGGTTTTCTTTAGATAAACTCGAAAAAAAAGATGGGTGAAATCTCAGTTAACCTTCTTGAACAAAATAATACAATAACTAATGACATTGACCATCCCAGAGTAACCACAAAGCAACATATGACCTTTACTTTAGTATACCTCTGTAACAATATTGTAAATTAAATTTGCATATTTTAATTATAGATCTGTATATGGATATGCGTGTATGTAGGTATGTATGCATATATGTATCTATATATGTATGCATATATGTGTATACATATACAGGGTGAGCCACGGTGAGTGGAGTATTTAGAAGTATATGGAGAATGGATCAACCGATTGCTTTGAAATCTTGGTTACCAAGATTATCGAGTATGATCTCTCCAACTAAAATATTTTCGAGTGCGGTGTTGCCACTTATACGTAAAACTGGCAACATCTTCGTTATTTTAAATGGAATGCCTTGTATATTTTTGCATTTTTTGGATCGTCGTCTCATTCTGAGTAACTTTTGTTAATATTTCCCTATACCTATCTCAAGCCGTTTTCGAGATAATAATTCTTTTCTGAATTTATTGCCAAAAATTTGACTTTCAGTAAATCGTGTTTTCTCCTACCTACGCAGCAATTAAAAGATAATTTTTTAGTTGCGGCTAGGCAAGACCTTGGGGGCATCTCCTCCATTAATCACATGTTTCGAATATCATACAGGGTGAGTTAGAGAATGCTTTCTATAAGTGACTTAGAAAAATGCACGAAAGTCAATTTTTTTAAATGGAATGCCCTGTATATTGTTACTGATTCGGAAAGGCGATACATTTACCTCTTTTAAGAAGGTAATATACTCTATATCTAATGCACACCGTTTTCGATTTATGGACGCTTTTCTGTAACCTTACCAAGAATATTAGTCTTTTGGTATATCATAACGGTGGGCCATGAAATTTTGTTTTGTCATTTAGATAATGACAGCAGATGTTATTTTCTAAATAAATTTGACATTAGTGATATTTGCACCTAATTTGAATAGCTATGTAGCACAAATATGGCAGAAAATAATTATACAAACACGGTTTTAATTGATTTGTTTATTATCCACGGAGAGTGCAATAAAGATTATCAGCAGAACGTCAGCAGAAGATTTAATGAGAAATATCCAAATTTGCCTCAGGATTATCTACAGAGAATAGGAATTTTATGAAATGTTACTTGTACGTATGCAAGAGGACTCCAATTTTTTAAAGAAAATTATATGGACTGATGAATCAAAATTTTCTAGGGAAGGGATTTGTAACACACGAAATCGTCACCATTGGGCCACAGACAACCCCACGTTACTAGAGAGGCTGGCTTTCAAGTCAAATTTAGTTTCAGTGTGTTTAGTATGTTAATGGATGACAAAATAAAATATTACATGTACGACGAAAAATTGAATTCTATAAAATATTTAGATATAATTAGAACAATTGTGGAAGACTTCCTTGATATTATGTCAATTGAAAAATATATAACTTGTTGGTATCAACTCGACGGGGCTCCTGCACATTGTACACACGAAATTAGTATGGAGTTGGACCGCTTTTTTCGATGATCGTTGGATTAGACGTTTGGGACCGTGGAATTGGCCTCCGAGGTCCCCTGACCTTACCCCGTTAGATTTTTATCTTTGGGGTACTCTTAAAGATAGAGTTTATAAAAAACTCCAGTCCACAACAGGGAAGAATTGGAACGTCGAGTGATTCAAGAGATTGAAAACTTGGACCCCGCTGAAATAAGAGCTGCTACAACAAACATCCATCGTCGTATACAAAAGTGTCTGGAAGTTAACGGACTACATTTCGAACAATTATAACAATATTTTTAAGACTTTTATATTTATTACTGTTATTGGTATTATTTGTTATTGCTACTTAGACTTTGTTACTGTTGTTGCTGTTTAGTTATTATTTTTTCCTAATACTGACACTGTTATTTTTCTCTTAATGATGAATCAAAATTTATAAAATTCCTCTGATCTGCGGCAAATTCGGATATTTCTCATTAAATCTTCTACAAGTTCTGCTGATAATCTTATTGCACTGTTCATGGATAATAAACAAATCAATTAAAACCGTTTGTGTATAATTATTTTCTGCCATATTTGTGCTACATAGCTATTCAAATTAGGTGCAAATATCACTAACGTCAAATTTATTTAGAAAAATAACATCTGTTGTCATTACAAAATGACAAAACAAAAATTTCATGGCCCACCCGTTATGATATACCGGAAGACTAATATTCTTGGTAAGGTTACAGAAAAGTGCCCATAAATCGAAAACGGTGTGCATTAGGTATAGAGTATACCTTTTTAAAGAGGTAAATGTATCGCGTTTCCGAGTCACTAATAATATACAAGGCATTCCATTTAAAAAAATTGACTTTCGTGCATTTTTCTAAGTCACTTGTAGAAAGCATTCTCTAACTCACCCTGTATGATATTCGAAACATGTGATTAATGGAGGAGATGCCCCCAGGTCTTGCCTAGCCGCAACTAAAAAATTATCTTTTAATTGCTGCGTAGGTAGGAGAAAACACGATTTACTGAAAGTCAAATTTTTGGCAATAAATTCAGAAAAGAATTATTATCTCGAAAACGGCTTGAGATAGGTATAGAGAAATATTAACAAAAGTTACTCAGAAGGAGACGACGATCCAAAAATGCAAAAATATGCAGGGCATTCCATTTAAAATAACGAAGATGTTGCCAGTTTTACGTATAAGTGGCAACACTGCAATTTCGAAAATATTTTAGTTGGAGAGATCATACTCGATTATCTTGGTAACCCAAATTTCAAAGCAATCGGTTGATCCATTCTCCATATACTTCTAATATTCCACCCACCGTGGCTCACCCTGTATACTTATATACATATATACTTATATACATATATACATACAACGGAATCGTTTGTTCGGTAGTTATAACTATAAATAAATAAATACCTAATTATAGATTTAGAGAAATCGTGGAGACGTGTAACTAACATTATGTAGACGTGTTTTTGATTACCTGCACTTCATTAAGACGTTTTTTGTACGAGAATTTTATGCGATTCAATTCACAGGATGCCACGTTTACTTGCTAATATGGTACGCTTTGATGCAGGTACTAAATTTAAACTTATATAAACAAACTAGTTTAATCGGGTATTAAAGGTTTATAAACATTATGCTATTGTAAGCTCACAGAATTAAATTATTCACCTGACATTGATTTTTATACTCTGTTGTTCTAAATTTTCTACAAGTTAACTTGCGTAATGGAATACTTATAGTGTATCCAGTTTAGGCCTATATGCCCAAACCTATTAACACAAATTGATGTCAACATTCCATTAGGTCAATTATAATCTTTATGTGTCACATACATGTCATATTACGTAATTTAGGATCAAGTTGTGGTGGCATTAATGTCATAACATCACGTTATTTTACGTCTGCTGTTATGTCTTTGAGATATGACTTTTGCCCGTCACCTGTATGTCATATTTTCTTCCTAATTATGAGACCCACGATACTGAATTTTTAAAAACGCCAGTAATACTCCAACATATCATATTGTGATGTTCAAACAACTTCGTTGACAATGACGGTGTGTGTCGCGAGGCTGTGAAAAAATAACTTTTGATAATAAGAACTTTGAAAGTGTAATATTCTAAAGACGTTTTTGAAGTTTACACTTTTGTTACCAAGAGTGTTAAGTAACAGAATAAGTATTTTCGTAAAACTTATCTAGACCTAAAAGTGAAATCTATTGAGAAAAGTATAGTATTCTACTTGCGTGTAATGGCTATTACTCAATCAGATATATTACTCGGTTTCAGCTCGTGTCGAAATCCTCATTTGTAATGGCCATAATTACGTTCGTTGAATAATATCCTATTTTTTTTTCAGATTACAAAAAAACTCTAAAAACCTCATCAATTTTTATAGATATGTATTATAAAAACATTTTATTTGTTTGAAAAAAATTATCAGTAGTACCTAATATAAATAAGTGCATGAAAATTATTATCAATAATCTCTTGGAAATCTGCATATATTCAGTTAACGAAAAGTGTCTTTATTGGACTCAGCTTCTATCAGTTCGCCCAATAAAGAATCCCTTTCTGGTCTTGTTATGTAAATAACTATTACGGGGCACTGTATAGATTAATTTGTTTCATTGTGATGAAAATTTCACATTTCCAAGGTTCCTGCTATCGACAGTTTTTCCTGACGTCGCGTCCTGACGATCATACCGCAATCATCAACGATGAACATTTTAATAAGGAATTGGTCTGGGAAGTGTTACTTGAAACACCCTGATATATGTAAATCCCCTCTTATTTTTGATAGCCTTGTCTGAGATAAATGACTAATATTAAAATACCTAATTTAAAAACAAATTAAGTTCCTCTTCTTGGTAAAAGTTAAAATATAGAGTGGAATGAAAAATAATATTAACTGAAAATTTTTTGCTAATTATTATTTACTAACTTTTACAAATCTTATCACAGATAAGTATAACATATATCTTTTTAAACAATTGTTTTCCCGGCTATTTGCCAAAACGCTGAAACTTGGATTACAAAAAAAGATAATATGCACATTATGTTCAGTACAACTGACTCAATAAAATTATTTTTAATTTCAACTATTCTGTCTAGTAAAACCAAAAATAAATAAAACACAAGGTACTCACCAGTTAACACTCACTTTGAAAAACTTAAAATATCTACCGACACGTGTTTCTACTTGCATTGCTTCATCAGGGTAACCAGCACATTTAAAAAATCCAAAGTAAGAAAACTTGTAAACCTTAATGTAATAAACATTAATGGCTTCAGAGAACAGAATAATTGAAATTATATAGTGGAAATACCCCTTACAAGTTTTCTTTCTTTTGGATTCTTTAAATGTGCTGGCTACCCTGATGAAGCAATGCAAGCAGAAACACGTATCGGTAGATATTTTAAAGTTTTTTAAAGTGAATGTCAACTGGTGAGTACCTTGTGTCTTATTTATTATTGGATTTACTAGACAGAATAGTTGAAATTAAAATAACATTATTGAGTCAGTTGTACTGAACATAATGTGCATATTATCTTTTTTGTAATCCAAGTTTCAGCGTTTTGGCAAATAGCCAGGAAAATAATTGTTTAAAAAGATATATGTTATACTTATCTGTGATAAGATTTGTAAAAGTTAGTAAATAATAATTAGCAAAAAATTTTCAGTTAATATTATTTTTCCTTCCACTCTTAAAATGCCTTATTAACTAAAGACATTGTTACTCAAATCGACTAAATATATTACTATGAAAAAACATCAATCTGCGTAACTGATTGCATTGCATTTAATAAGTTACTAACAGTTTTAGTTTTTTGAGCTAAGTTGGTATTTTTTCATTTCAACCATTGCGTAGTGTACTTGAACGCCAATATTCAATTGTGTTTTATTTTATCGAGGAGAAAACTATTTCTTCCGTATCTCTGTGCAACATTTGAATTCCCGTGAATAGATTTATCTCCACAATAACTTTTATTCTTTCATCGATCAGTTCTGACTGAATGTAAAGCTATCGTTTTAATAACTAGGACGTTGCGAATCGGCATCGGAAACTGTTCATTATTTTGCACGCTTATGCAAGCACGAATAAAATACGAGACTGATGCGGAAAGCTTTTTACCATTTCGGTCTATTGTTTTACGAGCTTCCTCACACTCATTGGGCCTTTGCTCACCAATGTACAAATCTACCCTATTTCATTAAAATAAAATACGACGTGGCAAGCTGTATTTTCCAAAATGGGGATATTTGTCAATAAAAATTGCAGTGTCAGATTCGCTAAATTTTCCGAATTACTATTTCTGTGGAAATGACCGTCAGAAGTTATGGATGGATATTACTTTATGTCGGAATGAAAATGTATTACTATCGTAGATCTGGGGATCGACAAGCATATTTAAAGCGCACTCTTGATTTGGGTTAATAGACAGAAGAAATTTGTTTTTGGAGCGGAGTGCGTGGACCAATGAAATTCGATTTTTCATTCGTGGGTTAATTAAACCTGCACTTTTGGAATTAGGTTTAATTTGACATTATATTTTTGAGTGGCTGAATTTAGTGACGTAACACGTATTTTTAGAGAACAGTCTCATAGCACGAAAAAGCATGAACAAAAATAAATGATCATTGAAGAAAAAAACGAGAATACATGTTTTAAGAGTTCCGTCTGCGACTGTGAAAAACAAATTTGTAGTCGGATAACTGTGACGTTATTAGAGAATATATGAATATGAAATTTGGAGGACATATATCTTGAACTTTCATCTGAAAGTTCAATCTGTGTCGCTGCGTGGGATTTTTAAAAAAAAAAAATGTTGATATTTTTCTACCATTTTTCAAAATTTCAGAATATGAAAATTGAAAAACTAAAAAAACACAGCGACAGTAGGATAAAGTCCCTCTTGAAAGAACTTTATCCTACTACTAACGAGAAAAAAGTTCAAACATACATTTCATTAACATATTCAGGTCAACTCTCTTGTTCAATTAGCAATACTTTTTCCAAATTTAATATTAAAACATCTTTTAGTTCTAACAAAAATATAGGCAGATATCTTTTCAATGCAAAACAAAAAACTGATATCTCTAAAAAATGTGGTGTATATCGGTTAGATTGCCCAGAATGTAACGCCTCATATGTAGGTCAAACAGGTAGATCGTTCGGAGTAAGATATAGAGAACATATTCACAGACAAAAACAACATTCCAACTTTTATAAACACCTAACAGATTCTGGTCATACAATAACTGATGACCATCAACCTAAAATTTTACATATTTGTGGGAAAAGTAAAAAACTTAATTTATTAGAAGTGCTAGAAATTAATAAATTAAATAGGAATAAAAATTAAAACATATTAAACGACCAAATAGATTTAAATAATTCTCCGTTATTAAACTTATTCAGATAACCTGCTGCTAATAAAAATCACACCATAATATAATTTACTATCTTGGAAAAACCCCTACATTTAAAGACATAACATCTGTACAAATCTAAATTATATTATCAACCATAAAGTGACCCATCCTTCTATTCAGTTCAGTCTATATTTAAATGAAAGTATAATCTGTGTATAACTTAGTTTACTTGAAAATGTCCGAATAGGATGAAACTAGTTGTAAAATAATAAATAAAGTGAAAATTAGACAAGTAATAAAAAAGTGTTTATATTTTTTTAAATTTAATTTTATATTTCTCTGAACCAACATTTTCTTCATGAATTATCCAAATATATTCAATTTGGAAAAAATACATATATTTAAGCTTAACTATTATTTTTCATACATGATTTTTGCGGGCTAATCCACCACTGTGCTATTAAAACAATTGTGCAATTGGTCACGCCCAGTATGACTGTGGGCACCCTACTAAGTATGCGCGAAAGGGGAATTAGGAGGGGAAACTGTGGCACAAAGATGAAAGGATTCCGACAGAAGTGAAATGTCTTTGTTAGTCTTTGGTATAACTGTTAATTTTTACATCACGCTATCTTCACGATTAATTAACGCCTACATATGCCCTCCGTATTGTATACTTTACGCTCTGTTCCTTGCTTTACAGTTATTGATTGTGGTTGAGCCGAGACTCATGCCTTTGTTTTTATATTTTACATTTGCCTGTATCACTATCGTTATTCCACGTTAGATATTTTGAATATATCGGCTTACAATAATCACTGAATTCAAACCATTAAACTACTAACTTTAAACCACTCAGTTAAACAACGAGGAAACAGTAATTGTGTTTTGATATTGTAATGATATCATCATACTCTTTTGCTAATTGGTATCGTAAACAGTATTTAATGTTTAGACCTGGTAAAGACTATTTTCAGTAATTGTTAAGTACTAGTAATACTTAAACTGAATCGACATGATGATTTTTGAAGAATAGTCCAAATCCAATTATCATGATAAAACAAAATATAAAGAACAAGTGATACCTACACCGTACTTAAATATTGACGTAAATGCTGTTAATATAGGAAGATCTTACAAACTTAAATTTAGTAGATATTTATAAAAAAAAAATTGTATATGTATTGGCGATTAATCCATGCACTATTTTACTACTTCACTTTTTTATTTATCTTAGATACAAATGGTGAAAGTTTTTAAAAAATCAAGTTCCAGACTGTGATAAATATGGACGTTCCGACGTATGGAAAGGTGTTTTTAAAATGATTTCTTAACCGCCTCTCAAATCACCGAAGTAAACCCCGGAAAATCTTAAGATGTTCTCTTGGGAGGCACTCGAGATGAGGCACTACAGGTTATTGTGGAGTTCGAACCACATCTAGGGCATTGACAATTCCCTCTCTCATCTTAGTCCGATACAAATTACAAATAAAATTTCTAACTTGCTCCAGGATGGAATCGAATCATCTACAGTGTATTTTAAACTTACATACAACATAAAAAACGTCGGCTTCTTTGATCCCTTTATCGCCCTCAAAGAAGCCGACGGTATTTATGTTGCAAATAAGTTCAAAATTTCATCTTCTTTTAATCTCCTTTGACGTTTGTTCATTGTTTCCGAGTGTTCCAATAGTACAGTCCGTGGACTACCTTAAAGATCTACTCGAATTAAACAATCTCAGTCAAAATGTAGTAAAAGAATATCTTCAACTGACTAAACTTTCCATGAAACAAAATTGCTTTCGATTCAATGATAATTTCTTCGAACAGCATGATGGAACAGCATTGAGTAACTCTTTGTCTCCATTCATTGTCAGTCTCTACATAAACAGATTCGAGACAGAAACAAAAGAAGAATTCAAGTATTTCCCCAGGGTTTGGCTTAGGTATGTGGATGATATTTTGATACAAAAGCTGCTTATTGACAATTTTGCTTCTAAATTAAACAATCGTTTTCATCAGTTAAATTCACATATGAAACTGAAAACTCTGAACAACTACCATTTTCAGATATATTAACAGTCAGAAATAGTGAAAATAAGTTAGAATTTGACATATACAGAAAAGATACCAGTACTCTAAGACATATCCTTAAAGATTCTCACCATTGTACTAAACACAAAATGGCGAGTTTTAATTGTTTAGTCCATCGTCTATTAAGCTTCCCCTCAATAAGGAGAGGTTTGAAAAAGAAAAGGCATATAGCTGCGGGTAATGGATATTCTGTAAGTTTAATTGAAAAAAATAATTAGAAAACGAAAATTTAAAGAGTGACCGAAATTCCTCGACCTTTCAAAATGAAGGAGAATATCCGAAATTTGTATCAATTCCATTTGATACACGATTGAATTGTGGTGTTGGTAAGATTTTTAAGGATATAGGTATGACAGTGGATCATTCATCGGGAAATAAACTTCAACATGTAGGCAATCTAAAATATAAAATTGAAACAAACGAAAAGTCGGGGATTTACGAAATTAGCTAGATTTAAAGAGCATATGGCCCTTCTTAAATATGGTAAAACAGATAAGTCCATACCATATGTATCTGATTTAATTTTATAAAT
The DNA here is from genome assembly GCA_029963845.1 of Rhamnusium bicolor. Classification (NCBI taxonomy): domain Eukaryota; kingdom Metazoa; phylum Arthropoda; class Insecta; order Coleoptera; family Cerambycidae; genus Rhamnusium; species Rhamnusium bicolor. The sequence continues at coordinate 44,747 of JANEYF010003331.1, read as the reverse complement.
AGCATTATGAAATCTTCCACTGTTGTGAACTGAAATTTAAAAGTATTTCTCTCATGTTTGAATTATAATAATTAATTAAATGTTGGGAATCATGTTCGAAGCGATGATCAGAAACTAAATAATTATTTATATCTTCTGGATTTGACAAATTTGCTGGGATATAATTTAATGTGTTTTCAAGACATTTTATGTTTCTTTAGGTTCTTCTTATACACTGTATACATATATTGTAACATGTTCTATGCATAGTGGATGGTTAGTAAAAGTTCCTAAATAAATATGTTATGACTCCTTTATGTAGGTTGCATAATTATGTGACGTCACACTAATATGGTCCATTATCTTAAAATATTCCCTCGGTTTTGACATTATACAACATTTATTAAAGTTTAAGTAAGTTCACGAAAAAAGTTTAAAAAAGATGTTATTTACGCCATGAAGTCCAAATTTCCTTTGTACTTAATTATACAATATATAATTATACCTAAACAGAATAAATTAGTTTGATTTTGGGGAAGATTATGCAGTAATCTAAAAGTATGAGATATGAAATAAAATGCGTTAGATATATAAGAATAACTTGAATATAGAAACGTTACAAAAACGAACTATCTAGTTACTAGAACTTTTATTATCCAAGTATCTTGATATTTCTTGCACCTAGAATTTGAGACGAATGTAACTACATAGGTACGTTTCTGCGCCTTTGCTCGTTTGTCATGTTCTTTTTACCTTTTATTTTCGGCCTAACGAGTTTCTTAACAATAACACACTTAAATTTTACGGAGCTAGCTTTCAGCTTGAGCCAGCATACAAATTCCTGAAAAGACATTGTGGATAAAATTTTATGTTATTATAGCACAACACGTACACCGTATTTTTACCTGTTAGCTAGACTAGACATACAAACATGCTTATTATCAACAATTTTTGGATTAATTAAAAATTATCCAGGAAATTATGATGGTTGTTTGTGACATTTCGCTATAAATTCATTGACCATCTACCATCGTAAATAGATTTTTAAATCATGGCTATTGTTGTTTCCTTTGTTTACAGGGTGATGAGCTCTTACATTTTTTTTAATTTCATCGTTATTCCAAATTCTTAAAAAAATATATTTTTTTAATATGTTAATTATGATTTGTAAGCACTTTTGAAAAACGCGTTTGGAAATTTCTTTGACAACTGCTATTTTTAAAGATAAATAAATAAATCGTAATAAATAACACCACAGAAATTAGACAACCTCCGAATCCAAGGCTGCACGGGTGAGGGTTACATTGATGAAAAAACGCGGACACACAACCATTCCCACCGAAAACCGACTATTTCAATATCTGAAAAACCGACTGGTCAAAACCAATTATATTTTGTACGTTTGAAAAATAGACTATTGGGAATTTGCAATGTTAGAAAAACTGTCTATCGGGTATCCGAATAGTCGGTTATCCGTATAATCAGTTATCCGAATAAACGGTTATGTTAAAACCCGCGAATAATCCAAAACCGGTTAACGGATTATCCAGAAACCGATTTCAGTTGCCAGCGCTAATTTTAATACGATTGCCAATTACAATTTTTAAGTCCAAATCCAACTCTCCCAGAGTGCTCAGTTCGAATGCAAAGCGAGCAAATTATATAAGCCAACAAGGAAATGAACCAACAATAAAAATGTATTAAAACTTTTTGTATATTTACAAATCAGAGCATTTATTATATTCGATGCCGCCCACCACAAATCTGAAAACAATTCATTAATTTTGATAGAAAATTTCGGAACCTTGGACAATACTGATTTTCGGTTGGATGATTCCCATATAAACTTATCCCAAATAAAATGTTAGAAAGGGAGTTATTGCTCACCCTGTACTTTAATGAAAAGAATAAAATATTATGCAGACTCTCCCATATTAGATATTTTTGCATGAAAATATAAAAAAGCATGTATTAATGGCAACACTTATACTATAATGTATTTCGATTCATCCATCACGTATTATTCCAAATGAGGGGAAACAGACACAATATATCATTTATCAACTACAAGGTCAAGATGATGATCTCTCAAAAGATGGCTTGAAATGGGTTATACAATTTTGTTTTCGATTACCATACCAACACGGTTAAAATTCGCTAAAGCAAAATATCGTTTGACTGAAAATATTTATTTACATTATGTTTAGTTCTGTTTCGACATAAAACGTGTACGATTGATATCTTAAATGGAATTTTGAATACTTGTTCAAAAGCCATAAATATAGTACCAATTATAAAAAAAATTCTAGTTCGCTTAACAAAAAAAAAACTAGGATATATTGCTATAGAATAAGAAAATTCCTTAATAAAATATAAAAAACTCCATACGTATCATCTCCAAAATGTACAAAATTTACTAAAATGTGGTAAACAGTGTAAAAGTGTAGAGAATACGAGAAACATTGTTGTTGCTTAAATAGCGGCGGCTAGTAATATGATACTATGTTTAAGATATCTTTATGAAATATTATATTATTTGAATTAAATGAGTAAAGTCACGTAGACGCCTTGGCGAATTCCAACAGGGGAATAAGTCAGGCAGTTGATGTTTAGCTATCGCCAAATAATGTTTTAAATCGACATTTATAAAATTAATTAACAGAAATATAATTTTTGGGTGAAATAGTGGATTTCTATTTTTATTTCTAACAAATCTCAGAAGTGGGATAACCTTCCATGTATGCCCGCCAAAGTGATAGTGTAAACAAAGTAGTATTGTGAAATAATTAATAACTAAGTGTTATCGAACCTAAAATGGGAAAGAAACGTTCAAAGAAGTCCAGATTCCAGAGGTCGTCAACGTCGTCGAGTTCGTCGACGAAGAATGAACGGCAGAGCAGAAAAATTAGGAAGCTGGAAAGAAAGATAAGTAAACTCACCCAACAAGTAAGTGATAGACATAATAAACAAATGTCGTTGGTTAGTGCAGGTATTAATGAAACGAGTATACCACTTTTTGATGCAGGTGTAGAAAACCTGACAGTTACCGAGTGGATTCAAAGGGTAGATGAACTATCAGTGTATCATGGTTGGGATAAATTGTTAACTTTGAAATTAGCTACTAGTAGGTTACAAGGGAATGCACGAAAGTGGTATGACACAGCGCAAATTACGAGTTTAGATTGGGACGCTGTGAAAGAACTTTTGCAAACTAACTTTCCGGGAAATGTAAGGTTCGGAAAATTATTAGTAGAAGCTGCTGTTTATGCTCCACATTCTAAACAAAATTTAGGTGATTATTATTTTGAGAAGGTAGCGAAACTAAATAAACTTCACCAGACTATTCTAGACATTTATTTGATAGATAGTGTTATAGAAGGCATTAATGATAATAATGTAGCGTTAGCGGCTAGAGCAGCAAATTTTCAGTCAGTAGGTGAACTTACTTAAGTATTGTAGGTATTCAAGCTAGTAGTAAAAGCAGTGAGAAAATGTTAACGAAAGATAAATTCACGGTTAAAAGGGGGCAGTTTAGCTCGGGACCGTCATATAACGTGAAACGAGAGCAACAACAGAAGAACATTAACTGTTATAATTGTGGGGGACAACCATTATGCCAGTCAATGTCGCAAACCAAAATTAAAGTGTACTTTTTGTGGAAAATTAGCGAGAGCAGTGTGTTAGCGGCTCGCGCTGGGCCAAGGACAAGGGATTAGTTGCTGTTTGCGACAGACCAACAAAACCTGAAAGTTTGTTTATAAAAACGGCACGTATTAATAGATGTAAGATAAAATGCTTAATAGATACTGGTAGTACATGTACACTAATAAAATAATCAATTGCTAGGAAGTTAAAAATAAATATTGTAGATGGTGAAACATCTTTATTAAAGTCTTTGATTTTGGATGATGACAAATTGAGTCATGGCTTAATAGTAGGAACAGATTTTATTAATCACGAGCATGTGATTATTCTAAAAACCAGGGGCATGGTTAGTTTACGTATACTCGAGCCGTTAAATACCAATGAAATTAATGACTGTAATGTTTGTGAAGTAGAACAAGATGTAATAACCGTCAAAACATTAAAGTTTGGGGATCAAATAGATAATACCCATGGCGGAAGAATCCATTGATAAAACCGTGTTTATTACACCGGAAGGACATTTTGAATTTTTGCGAATGCTTTTTGGATTAGCAAATTCGCCAGCAGTGTTTCAGCGGCTGGTTAATAATGTACTGGGCGATTTACGAAACGAAGTAGCATACCCGTATATTGATGATATTATTATTATACCAGCTAGAATAGTGGAAGAGGGCCTGGTTAATCTAGAGAAGGTACTAAAAGTCTTTCGTATGAACAATTTGACCTTAAAGTTGAGTAAGTGCGAGTTTTTCAAAACAAATATATATTATTTGGGAAGAGAAATAAGCGCGGAAGGTGTTAGACCTGGCACTAAGGAGATAGATAGATGCACTAGTACAAACGACCGCACCACAGAATGTTAAGCAAATCAGACAATTCTTGGGTCTAGCCGGATACTTTAGGAAGTTTGTTTCGAATTATGCAAGGATTGTAGAGCCCTTAACAAAATTAACTCGTAAAGATGTAAGATAGGAATGGCTACCCGAATAAGAAGGTGCTGTGGAGAAAACCAAGACAGCTCTTGCGTCGAGACCGGTATTAGCTATCTTCGACTCAAACTTACGAACAGAACTACATACGGACGCCAGTACCAGTGGCGTGGCCAGTATATTACTACAATGGTCCGGTGTTGGCAAGAGGGTCATAGCGTACTTCAGTATACAAACGACGTATGAACAGAAAATTTACCATTCCTATGAGTTGGAGACTATGGCAGTGGCGATGTCATTGAGATTTTTCGAGTAGTAACGGATTGCAGTGCTTTAAGAACAGCATTTTCAAAGAGAGATTTAATACCACGAGTGGCAAGGTGGTGGCTCGAGGTCCAAGACTTTTAATTTCGAAATTGTGTATCGTGCAGGAAAAGGCATGTCCCATGTCGATACATTGAGTAGGCAACCAGTGACCTTACCGGAGATTAACCAAGCTGATCTGACTGAGAGTGATTGGATACTGGCAGCCCAGCTGCAGGACGAGCAGGTGGCTCGAATTCGAACCGTTTTAGCCAGTTCAGAGAAAACGAAAGAAACGAAAATGTATTTTGATAACTACGAGTTGAAAGATGATCGAGTTTACAGAAAGTTAGAAAATGGTAAAAGTGCTTGGGTGGTTCCCAGGAATGTAAGATGGCAAGTTTGCCGACTGTGTCATGATCAGGCAGGTCATTCTGGAGTTGAAAATACACTGAAGAGAATGCAGAGGTATTACTGGTTTACAAAGATGAGACGTTTTGTGACAAAGTACGTTCAAGCGTGTTTAAATTGCTCATATTATAAGAAATGCCCCAAGAAGAGGCAAGGGAATTTCATCCAATCGAGAAAGTTCCTGTTCCATTGCACACGTTACGTCTCGACCATTTGGGTCCTTTGTGTGCAGCAAAAAGAGAACCAACATATTCTTGTGGTGGTTTCACAAAGGTTCGGTATGTCATTAAGGTCCTAATGGATATAATGTGCTTATTTGGAGTACCAGTTAGGCTTATGACAGATAGAGGTACAGCATTTGCCTCTAAGATATTTGCAAAGTTCTGTTCCACGTATGGGATTAGACACATACTTAACGCAGTGGCAACCCCGAGGGTTAATGGACAATGTGAAAGAGTAAATAGAACGGTGCTGAGATGTTTGGCAACCACGGCTGGTGGAGAGCCGGAAGACTTGTGGGACACCCATGTGAAAGAAATACAGAGTATACTAAACGGCACCAAAAACAAAACTACTAAGATGTCTCCACTAGAAGTTTTAGCAGAATATAAGGGTCGAACAATTGCCGAGTCCAAAATACTGAACACTATAAAAGATTGTTTAGACCGCATTGATCTTAACAGATTGTATTGTCACAGTCATTAGTAAATGTTATATGGTTCTCACATATTTAATAGCTATTTATATTATAAGTGCCATATTAGGTATTTTATAGCACACGTCTGAAATTTACAGAACGAACCGAAGGTGAGTTCTGTAAACAGACGAGTGCTATAAACTACAGATATGGCACGTATAATAAACAAGATTTTATCTACGCTCGACTTATTAATTTTTTTATACATAAAAAAAACTACTAATTAATCAATATTATTTATTGTCAAGACATAATATCTACAAGTAATAAATAATCAATACTAAATAATCAACACTACTTATTGTAAATATTAATCACACAATTTTGACAATTTATGAGATTAACTCCAGATTGGGAAGCCGTTCCCATTGTATTAGCAGTGGCACAAACATCCAATTTGTTTTGTAATGCTGATAAAGTTCTCTCACCTAATACTTTAATTGCAGTTTTTCTTTTTATTTTCTCGGAGGTTTCAATTTACCCCTCTGCAATAGTATTACTCTTCTATCCACCATGCTTTTTTTACCGTTAAAAGGTCGGCTCCAGAATTCGCTAGTATTGACGTTGAGGAACGTGTCCAATATACTGTCTAGGGTTGGAAAGTTTAAAAAAATTGGTAATTTTATAGGGTACTGCCCCAATTGTATTTATACCAATTGGTGTATTAACACATTTCTTATTTCTATATGTAACAAAAAAACGATTGTGTACAATTTGGAGGTCTCATTTCAGCATACTTTTTAACAGTATCCATCATATTAACACCTATGTCTCCTGGGGTTATGAAAAATTCTCTATCATTTTTTGAAGCAACTTTCTTTATTTATAACATCTTCTTTTAATAAGTTCGGCAATTCAGCTCTTCTACAGGCACCCACCACTCCAAAAATCAGTAAGACCTTAAAAAATAAATCTTTTGTTGAATAAGTAAAAAGAATATAAAAAAAAAAACACCTTTAAATCCAAATATATTTCATTGTCGGCTGTTTATAGAAATGTTATATGTTCCTTGGTTAAAATTTTAAATTTTAATAACTCCACAATAAAGTACATAGGTTTACGATCCTTACTTAGTTCGTTGAAATATGCTAGTAGAACCAGTTATGTTCTTAATTTTCTTTTCATGGCACCATGTCGCATATCTCTCAAATAAGTAAGGCATACTGTACGCGAGACTTCTGTGGAACAAGGCCTAGAATTGCTTCAGATGCACTTTCTTCGATATCTGGAGACAAATCTTCGTCGGAAAAACTCATTTTTATATAATTTATTTTGCTTTCAATGTTTTCAATACGTTTTTGGTAATAATTAAGTTAAAAACAATAGCTGTTTGTTGACATCTCCTTAGCAACCGATGGTGTCGGTCGTTTCATAGACCAGCCGACTATGCCGCGGGGTGTTACATTATTAGTACAACCCAACAGTGACAGACATCATAACGTATGCCGTTGGTCAGTGTTGGGATGGAGAATAAAACAATCACCGATTTTGTTAGTATTTTTACAATATAAGTGAAATAATTAGTAACTAGTACTGATTCCTAAGTCAAAAATATGTGGATTAAGTTTTATTGAAGCGTACAATTGCGTGCTTTTTTTATAAAATGCGTGCGATAAATATATATCGCATTAGTGCTATAAACAACGTCATTATGACATTGAAAAGAGTGTCATATTACTGTCAATATATAACGAGCGTAGATAAAAATATTTTAAACAGTTTCAGATTCCAGATACCTAGCTTTTATAGAACGTACTGTTTATGATAACAATGAAAACAGACCAAATCCTCAAGCATGATAAGAACTACTCGTAATAGCGCGAATTATACACGCAGCAGCTGAAATCTGTACTTGTCGAGAAGAAATGGTGGACAATTTGAACACCTATTAAAACTATCTGATAATTAAATTCAACGGAAACATTAATTGATACAATTGTATCCAAGGAAATTACCTACAATTTTTTTTCATTTACTGTTAAATTTTTTTGGTGAACAGTTTTCTTGGATACAGTTTGTATTAATATCAACAATTGTTTATAATTGTGAAACTTATTTGTCAAATATATTTAATGGGAGGTGGAAACACCGGCCTTTAATTTAACAAGATTTGTAGATAAAATATGTTGTTTCTTTTCCTATTACTTTAGTTTTATTTTTTGCAGTGGTGTAAAGATTAATTTGTGATAACTAAATATTAAAGTTCTTATTAAATATGATTTGAACGAAACAATTACTCAGCGGGCAAATACCCCGACCTGCATTGGATTACACCATCAAATCATGATAGATCGATAGCCAATATAATCTCTCACAACTACTCAATTTACCTTAGTTAGTATATGACTAGCAGATTGGCCACTATCATTTGTCTGTTCTATAACCTATGGCATACTGAGGAGAACAAATAAGTTCGAAACTGGTCTATGTCTGGTTAGGAATTGACAAATTATATTGGCTATCGATCTATCATGATTTGAAGGTGTAATCCAATGCAGGTCGGGGTACTTGCTCGCTGAGTAGTTGTTTCGTTCAAATCATATTTAATAACAGTAGTTTAGTCCACCTGGGCTAGAGGTCGCCGCTCTCGGTACTTTCTTCGCAAGTCGCTATCCGCCACAGAGACATCTATGATGTCGGTCGGATAGTAGCATTTAGACCATACGAGAAGTTTCATACCTCTCACGACTACTCAATTAAAGTTGTTCTTAATCTTTAAAATGCCATTTAGCATAAAAATGGAATAAAATTTATTTGTTTGAAATGGACTGCTTTTTGATTACATTCGAAAATATTTGAGAATTCATGTACAAGTATTTGAGATAATTGAGAGAATAAGTTGACATTTCAGGAAATTTCACAAAATTTTAAATTAGAGTCCTCGTCTCGCTTAAGAGTGGTGGAGAGAACATAGTTTTGTTTTCTTCCAATGTTTTCTTAACAGCCTCCCTAGGCACCAACTGCCTAATATCCGAGATTTTCTTTAGATGAAGAGAAACGACACCTTTCCTTACAGTTAATTATGGGGTCTTTTTGTTCAGTTAATTTCAACTGTTTATAATGGAGGAAAAAAAATATCAAAGTAATTTTTCAGATGACAATTCTTGTAACAAAATATCCAACTTGAAAATAATTAGTGAATCAGATTATAACGCGGCTGTAAAAAAAACTTAAACCTAAAAGGCATCTGAAGTTGACATTCCATCCTACATAATTAAGGCATACCAAGGATGCCCTGGATTTTCAATGTCTAATAATTTTAATCTAATTTTGAAAACTTCCACGTTTCCGCCGCGCCGCTTGGAAATTAGTGAGAGATAATCATAATCTCAAATTTAGGGATAACGTGGACATAAATTATTACCGTGGTGTAGCAATAATCTGTGCTCTGAAGAAAGCTTGTTTAGAAACGTCGAGTGAATTTTAATAGCCAACAATATGTTAAAAAAACTCAATTATCACAAATGTATTTTTATTATTATTACACTTAATGCTTTAAAGAAAACTTCTTGATATATGAGAGAGTGAGTTTTAAGAAAGAATTGACCTAAACTAAATTTATTTTATTTTCAAAAATGAGATTGCGACTTTTGTAATATAAAAATAATACGGATGCACGTACATTAGTTTTGGGTACATCAATAAATACTAATTCAAGATTGAAACATTTCATCAAGGTTTCCTTATTGGTCATATTTTATTTTATATGGACCTAGTCCCGTCTTCCAGCGGTTTGTATATCAGCGTATATGCAGAAGCTATGCAATCTTAGGCGAGGGTTGTGTAGATAATTACCATCCTTCGGAAGGGATGTAAAGTAGTTGGTCTATTGTCTATTTGATGTTAGGCAAGTAAAAAATTCCTACTACTTGATTGATAATTCTTTTTTTATTGATGCCCCAAAGAGTTTCGTTGACAAAATATCTACTCTTGATGTTGTAATACCAAATAAGATAAAAGTAAATCATATTTTTTTTCTACAACCTTTCACTGAAGATGAACTGTTAAGTTTATTAAAAAATAAACTGAAAAATAAAAGGTCTGCAGGACCAGATGATGTTCCAATGTTTTTAATTAAACGTGTGCTGAAATTGATAATAGGACCAATAACATACCTAGTGAATTTATCTTTTTTAAATGGTATTTTTCCCGATTTATTAAAGGAAGGAAAAGTGGTACCTATTTAAAAAAAAAGATGCAATGTTTTTAGAAAATTATAGACCGGTTACTGTCCCGTCTGGCTTTTCTAAAGTTTTCGAGTATGCTTATTTAGATCGATTGACAATATTCTTAAATAAATTTAACATTTTATCTGATAACCAGCACGGTTTTCGTTCTGGAATGTCCACCATTACTGCCACAAATTCTTTTTTTAGTGAAGTCATTAGGTGCATTGATGCAGGCGACTGTCCTGTTGGGGTTTTTTGTGACCTCAGTAGAGAATTTGACTGCGTAAATCATAATATTTTACTCGATAAACTTTACGATTATGGCATACGGGGTCCTCCGTTGAACTGGCTCCTTTCTTTTCTTAAACTGCGTAAGCAGTATGTTTCTTTGCAATATTATAGTCGTGATTCCGTGAAAAAGATAAATTCTAACTCTTGCCTTGTTGAAATGGGTGTATCGCAAGGTTCAGTTCTTGGCCCTGTACTTTTTATTTTATATGTCAACTCACTTGAATCAGTGTTAGGTAAAAATTCCTTTACTTATGTATGCTGATGAGTTGTCTTTAATTATTTCGAACAAATCGTCCGACAGACTGAGCAATGATATTAACAAAACTTTGGAAAATGTGTGTAACTGGTTTAATCAGAACTATTTATATTTCAATGCTGATAAAACACAAATGATCAGATTTCATAATAGACAGAAAAAGTGTGATAATGTAGTTGTAAATATTATAATACTGTTCTTGATAGTGCTGCTGCAGATAGTGTTAGTTTTTTAGGAATTCATTTAGACAAATGTCTCAATTGGAAAGTTCACTGCAATCTTCTGGTTTCTACTTTAAATTCAATAAATTTTTTATTTAAAAATATGAAAGAAATTTTAACAAAACAACAATTAATAAATTTATATTATGCACAGGTAGAGTCGCGACTACGATATGGTGTCTATTTCTGGGGTGAGTCCACACTATCACATACTGTTTTTACATCACAAAAACGTATTCTGCACAACATGGCGAGTTTGCCTAGTACACACACTTGCAGAAACATTTTTTGTAGAATTTAAACTTCTTACATTAACATCTTTATTTGTATTTGAAATGTGTACATACGTTTTTAAAAATATACATAAGTTCTACCTTAATAAAGATATACATATCGTAAATACTAGGCATAGAAATGATATTCGTGTACCTTTTGCTAAATTATTAGTCACAAATAAATCACCAAATTATTTAGGACTGAAAATTTTTAATAATTTGCCTGATAATTAAAATGATATTAATTTATACAAGTTTAAGAAAAAACTGAAATTATTTTTAGTTGATAAATGTTTTTATTCCTTATCTGAGTTTTTTGCTTAGATTAAGTAGTATTTATTGTTCTTTTGTCTTTTAGATTTTATTGTTTTTGTTTTTACCTACTGAATATTGTTATACAAGTTGAATTGTCCTTAAACAAAATAAATGAATTTGAATTTGAATTAGAGAAGAGGTCTGGCAAAATTTCCAGGTTGGAGGTAACTCGTCTCCTGGTGTCCGTGATTGGCCCTGGTAGCGTAAATAGGCCAATATTAAATAAACGATTAAAAAAAGATGAGACTGCTGAGCATGTGTTGTCTCACTGTCCTGCAACATTGACAAAGTGAGGATCCATCCAGGCCGACTTCTGGTCCAGTATAGAGGGTACTGTTGGGCCTCACGTCGAGATCATTACAAGCGTAGGTTCGCTTGTAGAACGAAAGAGCACGGCAGTAGGGGCAACACAATGGGCTCATCTATAAGGCCTAAATATGAGCGAATATGAAAGTTCCTCCACATTTTTAACAATTCAGAATTCATGCTCGAATATTAAGATATGGATAATTCAAATTTCACCAGCCGTCACTATTTAAAAATCAACCACTTTATAAAACTTCGATTCTACACTATGTAGAATGAACACTGTACATTTTCATAACTTTTTTTTGTAATTTTTTTTGATTGGATCATTTGAATCATTGAATGAAGAATAAAATTTTCACTGTTTAGTTCAGCTATTCCTAGATAAGTAATAATTTACAGTCCTCGAATTATCTAACCTATGTTATATTTTAAAAATTTTATTTCGCGGAACAACCCTGCAAGAAATATAATAAAACTTGATATATTAAGCTTTTCACCGTAGGTTATAATATAATATATTTTAGACATTTTATTGCAGTTTCCCTTTAGGTGCTTATAAAGTGTAAAATCCTTTTTTTGTTCAATAGAACATCTGAAATATATAATGATTCTCAAACAATTTCTATATATCTCAGTAATATGACACAAATGGCGCTTTTGATTTGAAATATTCCTTATTGAGTAGAATAAGAACATTCTTAGGTTTCCATTGAAACAATAATATATCACGAGTAAGAAAATACTAGTTGAAAAGTCTCCATATGGCGCATTTCAGCTCCTTTAAATTAAAAATATCTGGGTTAACTTAAAGATTTCCGACAGCTGCCATAAATTTAAATTCTACTATATTTATGTAATTTTAGGGAAATCCGATATACCGAGTGAATCAATTCGGGTGAACCAAACATTACAGATCATCAATAAATAAGTGACATTTTTTCAATGAAGAAATTTCCATAGGCATTTCATAAGATTATTACATTATACAAGGCATAAACCTGTCGACAAAAGTATGTACATCATACTTCCACTTCCAGAGTACTACAACAGAATTCCTCGATTTTGTTCAGGAATTCCAGGGAAACCTACGGAATGTCAATGAATTCCATCGAATTTTCTAGGGGATTCCAAGGGGAATTCCAAAGGTTTGTCATTTTTCTTAGATGGAAATATGCATTTATTTTTATTTTTCTTTTCATTTATTATAACAAAAACAGTTTATTAGCACATTAAAAGGCGTTACAGTTTATAACTTACAAAATAGATTCTAAAAATAAAATAGGGTAAAATACAAAAAGTATTTTTAAGACACATTTTCACGTTTGGGTGGAAATAGTTACTATTCAATACAACAAAAGACGGGAGAAAATAGTTTATAAGAACATTTATAAGAAACTCTAAAAACATGTTCTAAAAATAAAACAATAAAATAAAATCAGTCTTTCTTATAAATACAACTGGGTCCAAATTGCTTTCAAAGAAAGCCTTCAAAATCAAAATCAGATTTGAAATTGCATCACTTAGATATCTTATCTTGTATGAATATGGGTTCTGGTAAGACTCAAACGTCAAAAAATATATCTGTAATCAAAATGTGTCCTCTGGTAGTGAATATGTTCCCTTATGTGATAAAGGAGGAAACAGCGATGAATGTGAAAATCCTGAGGAAATTTATCAAAACCCTATCGTAAAGAATTACCAGATTAATAAATAGACCTTCTTTTAATTGGATAGAGAATGTGGCAAATAGACAAAGCTGTAAAATAACAAGTTTATATAGGTTTTGCCATTTGCTCAAAGAAATAGATCAATCATCTTGTAATTTGGTTGTAATCATGTACCGGCCAAAATGAAAATTTTAACATTGTTTGGCTCCACCAACTTCTCATTATATATAGATTGTTCAAGGTTATGGATCACAAATTCCTGTAGGTTGGCCATAGTTATCTAGAAATTTTGGTCGGAATGAAAAGAAAATCGGAAGAGTGGAAAATATTTACGTGACTGAGTAATACCATGACCTAATAATATCTGCAACCCCAAAAACATGTCCATGTTTGTTGATCCTAAAAATTAATTTTAAAATTTTGAACTTATTTAATAAAACTGGACGAAAAAGCAAACATCAAAGACCATATTATATTGATTAGGGTTGAGGAGTACAGACATAATTTGAGCAAAGAAAGCGTCGATGAGCATACATTATTTGTGAATATGGAAGAAAGGAAGCCGGGAAGGGAAGATACTTTCTTCCTTTTTCTCCCTTCTAACAGATTAGATAAATATGAGGAGGACTAACAACTGAAGAATTGCACAATTTACATAAACAAATGACATTCACAGAAGAATAATACAAATGAAGAAATCTTTGAATAAAATGACTAAACATAAAAGTTATTTTATGTTCATTTTTAATATTAAAATGAACATAAATATGTTTAAAATCGTAACCTATAAGGGTGCTACGTACATTAAGTTATTATTTCTTTTATAAATAAAAAAGTTACAAAAATTTACATAGTACTAACCAGCAGTACTATGAGGATAGCAAACATAATAGAAGATCATATACTGAATATGAGATCAGACTACATGACACCAAAATATACGTTCCACAAACCTTTCGACATTATTATTGGAGAGAGGGGGGAATGGCATACAAGAGCTTCTGACATTCTACGCAAGGAACTGATCTGGTACACAGACGGGTCTAGGACAGAAACAGGAGCTGGGGCAGGAATATACGGAGAAAGACCAAGGGAAAGTATAAGCCTCTCACTGGGCCATTACTCCTCTGTATTCCAAACAGAAATCTGCGCGATACTACAATGTGCACATGAAAACATAAGCAGAGCGTAGGAGAATCAACAAATATTTATCGTATCGGACAGCCAGGCAGCACTGAAGGCATTAGCCTCATACAAAGTGTCATCAAGACTGGTATGGCAATTTCATGAAGAGCTCAGAAATCTGTGAGATCGGAACAGAGTTAAATTACTCTGGGTGCCTGGACATTCTGGGATATCAGGCAACGAAAATGCAAACGGCCTTGTTAGACAAGGATCTGCTGACCAATTTCTCGGCCCAGAACCCGTGCTCGGTATTCCCAAATGCTCAGCAAGGGGAATCATCAAAGACTGGATCAAAAAGCAACATAACAATTACTGGAGGAACATTCCAGGCAACTGACATGGGAAAACACTAATCAAAGACCCATGCTCCAAACAAACTGAAGAACTGTTAAGAATGACTAGGTTTCAGTTGAAAACAGTAACAGCGCTTCTAATAGGACATATGACTGTTAAAAAGCACCTGCAAACAATGGGAATGTATGATGGTGACTTAGACTGCAGACTATGTAGGAAAGACCCAGAAACCGTGGACCATATCATATTCGAATGCGAATCATTAGCTCGTAGGAGGTACAATATATACGGGCAAACACAAACTGACCCAAAAACCATCAGAACTCATCCAGTTATATACCTGTACCATTTTATGAGTGGCACAGGGGTACTGGAGTGGGTAGGGTAAAGCAAAATAGGGAGTGCACAATAAGCCCAGGAGGCTGCAGTGCCCTCGGAGTCAACTCAAATGAGCCCTAGGGAAGGAAAAAAAACAGCAGTACAATATCATGACTACATTATAAGCAGTTGCTCTTTGATGAAATAAACTAAATAAGAAAGTTCTGAAACAATGTTTTTAAGTCAAGTTTATGCAATAATTTTGGTAAATAATACATTTATCCAACTGTGTCTTCAATTGATATATTATGAAAGTAACTATATGTTATTTATATTCAAAAATATAATAAGGATAATGTAAAATAAACGATGCAATAATATAAATTGTAATAGATAACTAATTCATGATAAAGGAAACAGAAAAATTCTCATAAAATTCCTTTATTAATGTGACCGGTTTCGTGAACAAATTAATTACTTCACATCATCAGACACAGGACTACAATAGAAAATGTGTGGTGGTTACATACATACATAAATAAATGTTAATAAGTTAGTAAAACTTAAAAAACAGGAATACAGAAGACAATTATTTCAATATTTTTTAAAATTAGTAAAAACTTGTTAATAAAAAATGTTTGATAAAATTTGTACCAGAAAGATTGAAATTATTTAAATTAATCAGGATTACGTTAGTTTAAAAATTATAATATAGAAAATGTAAAATTTAAATAATTGAAATGTGTAAAAAGGAAATTATTTTTTATATAATACTTACATTTTTATAAATATAAAACCAGGGTAGTCAAATTAGAATTAAAATAGTTTTGCAACATGTCAAATTATACGTAAATGTAAGATATAAATTTTGTTAGTATCTAATTAACTTTTTTAATAAAATTTCTTAAAATTTTAACGTGCTTCTTTTTAAACACATACATATACTACAATAGTTAAAATCTAATAAGGGATAAATATTTTTTTTTAAAAAGAAATAGATTAAAAATAGTGCCCTCTAACGGACTCTATTAGAACTAACGTACAATAAAATTAAAAATAAGTTAGAAAACTATGTGTGCACCAGGTTTCTTTTTTCACAATAGTGGAGTTAATTATATTTCGACTGCAGATGGTGATAGCGGTGAAATTATATTTGTACATGGTGGAAAAATTAACTTCTAAGAAATTGAGGTTATAATGTCGAGCACATGGAAGTAGAAAAAATTTACAATAATACAAAAATAAATTAGATAACCACAGAGAAAGTCAATGAAGATTGAAATTGGATCTGTGAGTTCAGAGATAATGTGTTGGGGTCTCTTGAATCTTTCAGGATTTCTAAACTTTCAAGGTTATTAATCAAATTTCCTCTTTTACCTAAATGTAATATTTTAAGAGTATTATCAAATGTATGGTTGCTATCTGGAAGATGTTTGGCAAAATGGGAGAAACCTGATGAAGAGCTAATACAGCGGACGTGTTCTTTTAACCGTGTTTTAAAATTTCTATATGTGCAACCAATATATGTGCCGTTGCATGTGTTACACGAAAGTTTATAAACCCCACATCTATCTAGTGGGTCTATTTGATCTTTACCATTGACAAACAACTTTTCTATAGAGTTAGTTGATTTAAAGGAGATGTGAAAAATATTTTTAAAGCAATTAGAAATTTTATATGAAACAGGGCCTATGAACGTAAGAGAACGGTATGGAATCTCAGATGGAACTTCTCTGTATGTATTTATGTACACTGTATTTTGGACATATTTATTTAATCTTTTTGTTAGTAAGGTATCAATTAGAGTAGTGTTATAGTTATGAGTAGCTGCTATTTGGACTCGATTTTGACCCACTTTAAACGGACAGATTTAATTGAAACCTTGTACACTTACGAAGAACCGGTAACAATACAATAATTTGATAAGTTTATATCATTATCCTGATCAGGATCGCCAGTCCCTTCCTCACGTATCCTCTACGTGAGAGCAAGAGCTTAATATTGTAAGTATATTCCGTGATTCTCAGTTCAGTCGTTGGCCGAGCGGGCAAGTCTTAGTCGACGCGAAGCGACGGACTCCTCGGGCGTGAGTTCAAATCCCATGGCTGATATAAAAAAATATTTTTTGATTCAGAAATATCTGTTGGATCGTAATATGTTATAATATCAGCATCAATAAGCAATATAAATATAGTTTAAAAAAACTACAAAACATGCTTTCATAGCACATCAAACTAAAAAGTGAAAAATAAATATAGTTTAGAAAAACTAAAAAACACGCTTTTAAAGCACATCAAACTAAAAAGTGAAAAATAATTATTAATATAAACTGAAAACAATAATGAACGAAAAATACTAGTATTATTGTCAAAAAAGCGTGGGGCGCTTTGTGCCATATTTTTCGTATATCGAGCAACTCACGCTTTTTTCACAATAATACTAGTATTTTTCGTTCATTATTGTTTTCAGTTTATATTAATAATTATTTTTCACTTTTTAGTTTGATGTGCTTTAAAAGCGTGTTTTTTAGTTTTTTTTTAAACTATATTTATTTTTTCATTTGTACTCTTAGGTAATATAATCTCAAAACATTATTCTACTTCGAGATAAAAAAAAATATGTTAAAATTTCATATCAATCCAAACTATTATAATCTATATTATAGTCTTGACTTTAACCTTATTACTACAATAAACAATCCGTACTATAATTCTTTCAAAACTGAATACTGTAATTAAGTAATTAAGTAAATACATATTAGCTAGCGTATATTACTTCCATTCAACAGTATGACATGATAATTTCATCTGGCTAATCAGAGGGATATTTAGACAATCTCGATTAGTCGACAGTATGTGAACTACACGCTAATAGTCCTCAAACATACTAGACAAACTGTCTGCAAACATTGTTTGCAGACCACGTTTGTAGACTAGTATGAGGCTTTCCTAATTCACTGATATCTCATTAATTGTAACATTTTAAAACATCAATATTGGCACATTTCGATGGATCATTTAGGGAAACATAAATTTCCGATACAATGTCTAACTGATAAAAAATATTTTAAACAATAGTGTGCTATATTGTATAAATTAAGGATTATTTGCTATAATTATATGCGCTCAGGTCATAAAGCAATTCTTTAAAAATAAAGTTGTAATTTTATCCGCTGTGTAAAGTTCTTTTATTTTGTAAGAATGATGTGAATAATGGCTCGCATTGAATTGAAAAAAAAACATAATTTGGTTCTTGCAGCCCTGAAGGTGGTAGGAACTATCCACCGAAACGTTGGGCAGTAATTAATATTTATTGTTGATAATTAATTTTTTGTTCAAATTGTTCGTGACTTATTTCTCTATTCTACGAAGTGTACGTGAATTGGTAACTATATTACTTAATATATGTTGGTATTTTAGAAAATCAGAAAAATGAGGAAAATCGAATTATTTTTAAAACAAATAGTTCTATGTAAAAAATCAAAGATGATTGATTCAAAATTTGGATTCTGCGAAAAAAGTGAATGAAGGTGTTTACACCTTTTTGAAAACTTCAAAAATAATCAAGTTAATTAGAAGAAGGACATATTCCATCACGACCCTGTACATGTACGATATAAACCTGTTTTCCCTAAAACATGAAAATTTGGTTAAGCAAAAGTAGTAATTAATAGTAGTTTAGTAATAGCTATTAATGTAACGAGATTATTATGTGATTTATAATAATCGAGGACGTTGCTAGGCGACGAGGCGATAGCCGAATCGCTTGGCAACGTCCGAGATGGTTTAAATCACATAATAATCGAGTTACATTCAAAGCTTTATCGTATCATTGACAACGATGACTTGAAAAAATCAACAACTTTGGTTGTCATTTTAGCATGCCAAAAAAATTAAGATAGACAAACTTTTTTCGAAATCATGGAAGATATTGATATTCCTGAAAATATACTTGCTGCTGCTAACATTGTAAGATTAGATTTGCTTCCGGATAAATCAAAAATCCATTACGAAAAAGAATATCTTCAGTTCTGTGAGTGGTGAGATAGAGAACAGGTTCAAGGTGCTGGAGAAACGGCAATATTTGATTATTTTGTGAAACTCTCAATTCAATACTCCCCGTCATCTTTGTGGCCTAAATATTCTATGTTACGAGCTTGTTTGGAGTTGAAGGAAATAGTGGAAATCGATAAATGGCGCTTTGATATGATTCATCAAGAAAAAAAAGTGGGATATAGAGCTAAAAAATCGAAAGTATTCGCGAAAGAGCAGGTTAGTGAATTTCTATGACTGCCCCAGACGAGACATTTTTAATGAAGAAAGTAGCTTTTTTAATTGGAACTGGCGGAGCTTTTAGAACCAATGAATTAACGAAAATGTCCATGGAAAATGTTGAAATTCTAGAGAGCAAGCTAGTAATCACAATTCCTGACTCAAACACCCACAAAAAAGGTTTTTTGCAGTGATATCTGACGAAGAGAGGGTTGTTAACTCCTCCTCTTCATCGTACTGAGATATTTAAAAGGTCCTTCCGGTATCAGATATGCAAAGTTCTCAATTCTGTCCCTCAATAATTAAAAAATAACAATCTAGCTCAGTTTAAAACTAAATTTAAATCATTTTTATTTACAAAACAGTATCAACAATAAAATATTTAATTATGTATCGTTTTATTTTAACTCCAGTTTCATGTCTATATTCTGTTCATATTTTACAGTTGCAATATTAATTAATTTTGATTAGACAACAGTATATGGTATTTTTATTAATTGTTAATAATTACAGGATTATTTTTGTTGTTAAAAAATGTTGGTTGTATAACTACATGTTTTTCTTTTCTAATGGTTAAGTGTAAGAAAAATGCTGTACAAGTTGCAGTAATTTAACTTCGCCGTTTATTTTTTACCAAGACACTTGTTGATTTTCTAAATCTATGAATTTAGTTGTAAAACTTATTATGGTAGATATAATAGACGGTTTTTTTTTTTTTTCGGTTTCCCGATGCCAGTCAGTCCTCCCGTGGCCTCCGACGCCTCACGAGAGTCGCGCCGGCGCATCAACTGGAGCCACTCCCCACATCCCGCAGGGTTACTGACTGTAGATACCAGAATCGTGTGCCCTAAGCAGACGGAGAGAACCCAGAATGACCGCCTTCTGCATTTGGCCTGTCAGCCACTCTAACTCATACTGCGTATAAAAGATTGTTCGTATCATATAGAAACGGAAAATGCTCCGTTCAGCCTTGTGGTATCCATTTCTTTTCTAAAATACCTGAGAAAATTGCTATGTATCTCAAACTTGAAAAATCCAACTATGTATACTGGTGATTGTATTAGAAAATCATCAGCAACTTTTCTTGTTAATGTTGGTGGAGACATGTTAGATTTACAAGAACTTGGTGGTTGGGAATCGAGCAATGTTGCAAGAGGGTATTTAGAAGATAACTTGAGTAAGAAGGTTTATTGTGCGAAAAAATTCAAGTTGGAGACGTTTCTGTAAACACTGTACCATGTACTAAAGAGACCATTGAACTGAAAAAGAATGTTGCTAGGCAAGATTCAGTGGACATCCCATCATTTTGGACAATAATGGTGTATCAGGTGTATCTATCAAATTTGAAAACTGTCAGAATATTCACGTCAATGTTCATAAATAAGAGCTATAAAATAAAATTCGTATCTAGGGTATTATGATATGGTAACTATGGTATTATATATTGTATCTAAAGTATTATGTGCTACTAAGTTATTGTGAAGTTGTAATGTTATGAAATTAATAATTATCAATAAAGATTTAACTTAAAGGAACCTTAATTTTCAATGATACGATAAAAGTTTTAATAATCTCCAGATGATGCCACTTAGTTGGAGAAACGCGCGTTGAGTACAGTATATGGTGTATTGATGTTTTGTGGAATAGTCAATGTTATGAAAATTGATTTAAATTTGTAAAAGACTATTAAGGAAGATATTTTGGGGGCCCACATATAATGAAAAATATACCAACGTACTATATTCTGTTGCTAACAAATCTAACGATTCCCAACAGATTGAGAAACCAATTAAATTATAAACAATCTAACGTTTTAACAAAGGTGTAAATTGTATGGTACATTTTAGACAATTTCAATTTGTTAACAAACGTAAGAAAGCAGCAATCCCATAAGTCCCTTGGCGATAATTATGATTTATAGATGGTCATTTATTTTGTATTTTAGACTTTCCGTTTATCTAATTAATTTAAATTAAAAAATAATTAACGATTTCATTTGCAAATAAAATGCAAGAAATTTAATTAAGCCAAATCGATTGTCTGTTCGAATTTAAAAGTTGAAATAAACTGTTGCTGAAATGAAGCAACTAATGACAGTTCATTTATAGTATATGACAATAGTGTAGAGCACAGGCATTGTTTAAAATTTTCTGTCGTCGAAGAAATAGGAAAATGAGGTGTACGCGGCGGAAAATGTAATTGAAATTATTGCTTGCTCCACTTGTTTGTTGGTGATTGATTATGACTTTGAAGTACACTATGGCATTGTTGCGTTATAACGTAAGAATTAAAGTACCCCATAACGTATTAAACTGAAAACAACAGTTAGTGCAAAGAATTGTATGTAATTTCAATTACAGAGAAAGATGATATCGCGGGATTATACAGGGTGTCCCAATCAAAGTTAAGCACCCTGAATAACTTTGGTGATAAAAATTTTTTGAGAAATTGGTGAAACACGTCGACCTTGTTTCCAAGGGGGACATATTTTAATGTAATACTTGTATATCTATCATCATCCCTCTACCCTACAGGGCCACTCCCTCAAAAAATTCAAATGGCAACGGGGGTCTAGTTATACATCTTTTGAAAGGTCTTTCAATTTTTTATATAACTGTGTATTTTTTTTTAAACTCATCGATTCGTTCCTGAGAAACAATTGTTTCATTATTTTAGGTTCGGGAAATAAAAATAAAAGAAGTTTAAATTATCGTATGTATTGTTCAAAATGACCCCCACCGACTTTCATACAGTAGTATAATCTGTCTTGAAATTCTGTACGAACATTTCTGAACACATCTGGAGTCAATAAACGGCATTCTCGAACAATTCTTTCACGTAACTCTTCCAGACATGCGGGTTTTGTTGCAAATACCTTGGATTTCAAATGTCCCTACAGAAAGAAATTCAAGGGAGTAATCGGGTAACCTAGCGAGCCACTCCATAGGACCTCTTCTTCTAATCCATCGCTCAGGAAACCGATTATCCAAAAATTGACGGACTGCTATAGCAAAATGTGGGGGTGCCCCATGCTGTTGAAAAAACAGTTCGCCCTCTAAAAGATTATCGTCTTCTTCGAGGATTTGGGTAATCGTTGGGTCGATGTTATTTTCTAACAAATCCAGTTACCTTTCGCCATTTAAATTGTCAGGAATAAAAAACGGCCCGACAATGTGATCCCCTAAGGTGTCAGCCCAAACATTTATCTTCTGAGGCCTTTGAGTATGCGTTTCCATGAACAAATGTGGATTGGTTTCACTCCAATACCTACAATTGTGCCTGTTTACCTCCCCATTTAATTAAAATGTCCATTCATCAGGAAAACACGTATTTTACAGTAGATTGGCATTACCGTTTAATTGTTCACTAAAAATCTCACAGAATTCAAGCCAACGATCGGGATCATCTTCGTTTAATTCGTGTACCAATTTAAATTTATATGGATGAAATTTGTGGGCCTTTACAATTCGATGAACACTGCTTCGTGATACACCGGAAGCCTCAGCTACTTTTCTGATCGATTGAGTATTATCCATCTGCAAATGACTCAGAACTGCCACTTCGACTGCTTCATTCCTAATCGGTCGCAGAGGTTCATGCTTTTTGTTTCCTACAGAACCTGCTTCCATAAATTTTGTCAGTAATTGTAAAACATACTGAGAACAAACCCTTCTATCTGGGTGATTTCTGTTGAATATGCGCTCCGTAGCCCTAGCACAATTATCGTTTTTAAAATAAATGCTGACAATTTCTATTCTCTCCTGAAGGTTATAAACCATTTTGAGAACTCACTCTGGTAAAATGTATCTCGATTTAAAATTGGTTGTAAACAAATTAATGTTCAAGGACTATCAAATACCTATGAGTCTTTTATTATTCTAAAATTAAACGGACAAGGAAAGTGTGTTTTGTCGAAAAAACTTGTGTCGATTTGAGAGCACTAAAAAATGTAGTTTTTTAATAAATTCCAATACCCAATGCCGTGAATTTTAGATTTTATAAACGATTTCGATTGTGTGTAATCATAAAAAATAAAATAATTTTCCTTAAGAACGAATTGATAAAAGTTAAAAAAAATACACAGTTATGTAGGGAATTGAAAGACCTTTCAAAAGATGTATCACTCGACCCCCATTGCCATTTGAATTTTTTTGATGGGGTGGCCGTGTAGGGTAGAGGGATGATGATAGGTATACAAGTATTACATTAAAATATGTCCCCCTTGGAAACAGGGTAGACGTGTTTCACCAACATTTCAAAAAAAATTTTATCTCCAAAGTTATCCAGGGTGCCTACTATTGGTTGAGACACCCTGTATACATTATAATAGACTATTAAGAAATTACCGGGGAAGTTCTCATTAAGAATTTAAAACCATGCACACGTGTTTCGGACTTATTAGTCCTCATCAGCACGGTACAGCCAAGTCGAAAAGATCAATTTTCAATAGAAATCATCAGGCTAATGTATCGAATGACTATGAAACCATTACATATATATCTTCATCTGTTAACGTAAAATTTTGGAATTCATAACAAATTTTTTAATGCAGGCATTGAATTTCTCCCATTTCCGGTTTTACCCGAAACTCGGTTATTTTAAATAGCTTTATTCGCAGAGACTATTTGTGATAATTTCATGACAACAGAGATGTGGTTATTATGAGAGCACTGCATTAAAGAACGTTTTGGTTGCACAAGCACATCTCTACAACAATGTGCGCATACTTCTGACGGTTTCAAACGGTTGGTAGCCGGATCGCGTGTTTACGCCCACTAACCCTTGTTAAAATGAATACACCAATGACTTCGAAGTCATTGGAATGAACTCCAAATATATAGTATTTATAAAACGTTTTTGTGAATAACCCGTAGATATGTAAACAGGGCGAAATTAAAAACAACGAAGATAAACTTTTTAAAATGTCTCCATCAATTTTTGCAAAAGTGTATTAGTGGACGGTATAGTAATATTTAGGTGTCATCTTAAACGAGTGCGTCCCATAAGATCTAATTCCCACGAGATCTAAATACCCCAAAATTATTTTCCCACGAGATCTAACGCATCACTCTATATATCTGTTTGGATTTCCGAATAGACTAAATCAAAAGTCCCACGATATCTGAAAGCACGAAATAAAAATCCCATGAGATCTAATTTTCATGAGATCTCACACATAACGTCCAGAGGCGTATGAATATTGCATAAATTTAATTTATATCCATTAACTCTCGCACTGAGTGGCATCCTGATCTTCGATATAAGATCGAAATGATTCGAAGAAGGAGCAGGAGGAGTACATGGTCGAGGGGACAGCTGGAGGTTGGTAAAAAGTCCCGTCTGCGGTCTATTTGCCAGGCGTCCGCCTGCTCCACCATTACCATTACCCAACTATGACAAACTTACAATTAATATCGAACAACAAATAAACATATTAGTGATTTAAATACCTGTTGAGTTGTGAAGAATAAATAAAAACTAAAAAAATAAAAATAAGTACCTAACAATTCATATTGAATATAACTTAAAATGGTAATACCACATTAATTCTATAAGTTCAAGAAATAAGAGGGCTCGTTTATAAATTTAATCAAAAAAGTAGTTTTGAAACGAACACTTAGTTACGCTATACATAAGTATGTTAAAATATTTCAGAGTGGTATTCCTTAGCTAATTTTAAGAAAGAAAAAATAGAAAGTAGTAACGCCCTGTATAAAATTAATAGCGATCACATAATAATAATAATAATAATAATAACTGTATCTTTAATTTTTTGCTGTCTCTGTTAAGTCAATACGTTTCATATAGAATGATACAAAAATCAAAATAAAAAAAATACAAAATAGAAAAATCGCTGCCAACTATTTGAAGATCAGAACTTCCTCACCGTGGTAAAACTCGACGTGTGGTGGAGTTTATAATAAAAGTAATTTTTGACGTTTCAAAAAAGTAATATTTTTGCGTTTCAAAAAAACTCGATGTGTGGTGGAGTTTGTAATAAAAGTAATTTTTGACGTTTCAAAAAAGTCACATTTTTTGACGTTTCAAAAAAGTAATATTTTTACGTTTCAAAAAAACTCGATGTGTGGTGGAGTTTGTAATAAAAGTAATTTTTGACGTTTCAGAAAAGTCACGTTGATGGAATATCACTAATATTGTTTTTAACATTTCAAATTGACGTTTCAAAAAAGGCACATTGGTGGAATGTCACTAATATTTTAAAATTTGAAATCTCAAAAAAAATTGATATTTCAAATTGACGTTTCAAAAATGTGACTAATATATTTTTTGACATTTCAAATCTTAAGAATCGATTTTGCTCAACAACCAACGCAATCTCTTTCTTGACCTCTAGAATGTGTGTACCAAAAAAAAGCTTTATCCCAAAAACTGTAGCTGCTATCACGAACTAGACAGACAGATACACAGACAGCAAATTTTTTTTGTCTGAAATCTTGTGTATCGTCATAATTCGTCGAGATTCGTTCAGAAATGCAATAAAAATTTTCAAAATTTTTTTCACGAATATATACCTTCCTCACTTTTATAATAAATCTTTCAGCGGATTGCAGTACCTATGTATAAATTTTGCATAAACAACTAAGAGCAATATTATTTTTCCAGTAGAACCGTTGCGGGATAGTCCTACCATAGACTCCGTTACCTCACGAGAGTACGTGTGAACTTTAGTGATAATGTCGCTATATCAAAGGATCTAATAAACTTAAACATAAAACACACCACATAAATTAGACAACCCCCAAACCAGAACCGAGGCTGCTGGAATAGGGGTTACATAGTTGAAAAAAAACGCAGACACACACAATCAAACCCTTCGACTGTGCCAAGATTGAAACCGGGATTTGAACCCGGGAGTCGATAGGCAGTAAACCAACTACGTATGACACTTAATGCTCTGGCCTACTGCGCTACCGACTTCGGTATGTAACTTCATGGTTTATTTGTCATAAATTGAATAGCTTGTTTTCCTTAAAAAACCTTATATTCACTTTACAGTTCAATAACATCTCTTATTTATGCATTGCATGGTTTATAATTTATAAAATAAGCAAACTCTGTAATACTTTTAAACCCAGTATATTTTTATTTTCAGGTTATATTCCCGCATTATTTTTAAAACTGGCGTAGTTAGTCCATTACCTTACTTGTCCCTACGCCTCTAAATGTTGCACATATAATGCTTTACTTCAGTATCTAAGGCAACGTCACATTTTTAGATCCCGTGGAAATTAGATATCGTGGAATTAAATATCATGGGAATTAAATCAGTGTTTTTAGATAGGTTACAAGGTAAAACGCATTCGGAAAGCCGAACATATATACAGGGTGATGCGTTAGATCTCGTGGAAAAATGGCATCGGAGTTTTAGATCTCGTGGGAATTAGATCTCATTGGACTTTCTTTATCGGTCTACATAAAGAAATACAGTGTTGCAATTAGAATTAGATCTCATGGGAAATAGATGTCGTGGGAATTAGATTTCGTGGGAATTAGATTTCACGGGACGTCCCCTTTGAAACGACACTAAGAAAAAATATTTTCACAGTGATGTGACAATATTACACAAAAGAATTAATCTGAACTGAATGACAAATACGACTGGATTTACGTGGAAAAACCACTAATATCGTTAATGTTAGTAACATACTTTTAATCTTATAATCGTTAGTTAAAAATACATGTTTGTGTTAGTGTTACATTCACTAGTACTTACCAATGTACAGAAATCTACCCTTGCTTGTCGTAGATTTAATTCTCTATATTTTATTTGTATTTAGTCAATCAAAAAGTCAAGTTGAAAGTGTAAAAAATTTTTGGAATATAAAACTTGCTTGCCTTTTCTATCATTGGGTTATCCATTAACGAGGAAAATGTCAGAAACTAACCACCTTTCGTATGTATTTAGTGAAACCTGAAACTAAAGTGACATATACGATTTCTAAATACGAATGAACATTAGACATTTACTTATGTAGAAAGATCAGTTATCGAATTACAGAATTTTAGGACACGCAAAACGGAAAACGTGACACATGCACTGAAAACAAAACAATTTCATAATTACCGGGCAATACATCAATGGCCGTTAGTGGAGAAAAAAAAAAAGGTTTACAAATAGTAATAAATACTAAACGTAATACCTAAATATTAGATCAAAAATTGTAATCATCCCGCTTTATTTAAATGAAAATTAAATATAGTAGTCACACACACATCCTGGCAATTTATAAAATTTATATCAACCGGTTTCTCGTTACTGCCTTAACAATGATTTCCCAGTGTGACTGTCTAAACATTTATTTTAAACATATGCTGATAGTAAGTTACCTTTATTGCCTTTGGATGTTAATCAATCCAAAAATGAACACTGTTCGAATTAAATATTTCTTGCCTGGTAAATATCAACTCACTATCTTCAGGTAATAGTTCTTTAATTTGTTGAATATGAAACGGATGTAACTGCTGCTCGTGTAGTACTCGTAGGATAGTGGCTTATCTGGGAGTTAATTGTCTAATTCTAAAGGTGGAACTCCTGATACAAAATCCAGTA
This sequence comes from Rhamnusium bicolor, assembly GCA_029963845.1. NCBI lineage: Eukaryota > Metazoa > Arthropoda > Insecta > Coleoptera > Cerambycidae > Rhamnusium > Rhamnusium bicolor. Next base: position 16,640 of record JANEYF010003331.1, on the reverse strand, counting down.
TGTTCACTTTTCCACAATTCTTACATTTCTTGGGCGCTTTGCATACCTTCTACCTCGTGGTTTTAAATGTTCGATTTCGTGAAGTAGATTTTCTGTTCTTAAAACATTTTTTGCTGTTCGGACGATGTCATTGTAATACAACATCGAAATGAACTCAACTACCAACAGCCAAGGGAGCGTGTACGTGGCCGGTCCTAGAATTTAGAGCCTAGGTGGAATTGAGGAAGCTAATAGGCTTTGACTTATACCATAGGCTTAGATCTAAAACAATAGCTAAGAAGATGGAACTAAGAGTATGTATATAAAGCAGTAGATCAAATTTGTTTACTAAATTCGTTTCTGAAGAAAAAGCCTTCAGTATAGTGTTAGTGTACATTGTGTATATTGCTTAGAAACCAAATAAACTAAAATAATATAACTGCTTGTGTTAAACTTCGCAGAGTATTACATTGTGTGGTAAAAAATTAAATATTTAAATCAAATTTTTATTTTCTAAAAAAAAGTAACCATGAAACAGCTACAATAACATCTATAATAGTAATAATAATTGAGTGTATGGAATTACATTTTTGAAACATCTAAAAGTAGTGTTTTTCTTCAAAATAATAATAATAGTTATAATGATAAATTCATGGTTATATGGTGAGATTAATTTGAATAGTTTGAGTAAGCAAGTCGTACTATTATCCTGTGGTAACAATGTATTATAAATCATGCAAAATAAAAATAATGTTATTCTATTCAACGCCATTCTGGTATCCACAATCATAAATCTTACATATAAATCTTTCACAACACCTCGAACGTATTCACCGGAAAGACCGGCACCCGATACAATAGAAAAAAATGCGAATTTTAGGAAACGCTTTTTATGTATTGTATATAGTTAATTAAATATTGCGTCTTTAAGACAACAATGAGTGTAAATGTACACATTCTTTTTCATACATTGACCACAAGCATATAGAATTATAAAAATAGTTGCAGACATGCTTCCTTCTCGACTTTAGACACAAGGAAAGGGTCCTCAACCAACATTTGTTGTCACTATTACATTAATTCGTCTTTCTAACAGCTTCGAATTTTGGTTTGACCAATTTGCTGATGGGTAAATTATACGCTTTCATGTTGTTAAGATAACTGAACTGCAACCAGACAAACTGCCAAGCTGCATATAAGATTACATAGGAGAGTTCCGGTTACCAGCAAAGTCCTTGCACCTTTTGCCTCAATACTGGTTATATTGGTTGCATATATTACAGGTATATACGTAAACATACCACACGAATTTTTATGTGGTGTATATTTCTATTTGTATTGTTTCTATAAGTGCCGGCCCTGAAAAATGGAAAATATTTCCGGTCCCTGATGATCTCAATCTGCGATCAGTATTTTCATCAATAACTCCTAACAGAACTTGCATCGCGTTCTCTATCGCGTGACTGCTTATCCTCTTTCTTCAAGAACAACAAAGTTACGGAATTCATTGAATGTTTCCCCAGAATTCCATTTTTTCAGATAATAGGTTCTCCTTTAATCTTTCCATATTAACTGCATTCCTGTAAGCCAATAGACCTATCCGTTCAATGAAACAATAAAAAAACCTTGCGCTAGATATTTATAGCCGATATGTCACCATATAATACATTTTCCTATTCTTCATGAAAATGACAAAGGAGTCCGAAGACTTTTCACATGGCCTAAAAAGCTATTAAATCAATCTTTCCGGTCATAGAGTGTGCTAATACCTAGACTATAGCCAAAAAAGGCTTATCATCCTATTCAAATGTTAAAGAAGTCTAAACACGGAGGCCACATTTGTTACTTTTTAATCCAACCCAGTTCGTAGATGATTTGTATGTGCCCTGCCCTTTTTTATATGCTCTCCGGAGATTTCCGCTTCATGGAACTTTAAACCTTCACATATCTCCTTTTTACTCCCTTATAAGTTTATCGTAACCCTGTGTACGTAAGACAGGCTACAACTTTTTTATAATATCGGGATCGACACGATATGCAAAAATAATTACTACAGACTTAAACAAGGTTTTTTAAATATTTTTAATGGGTATGGAATATTAGTATAGAATAAAGAGATTACTTAAAAGGTAACAAGAAAGCTCTTCAGAACCACCTTTAAAAATGTTCGAAGACAATTGCTTAGCGAGAAATATATTTTAAAATCTGAATATAAATACATGGCAATTGTATCTAAAGTCACACAATTAAACACATACGATCTAACAGAAAAATACTGGAGTAAAAAAATTACCCTCCACTTTGTTCTGGATTTCGTGAAATAAATGGACAACAACGGAAATATATAGAGATATCATATTTAAATTTGCAATATTTTGATGATCCACAAATTATAATACCAACCTATTCAGAAAGCACTGCTGAGAATAATACAATTGTAAACAATACAAGATTAGCATATGCAAATCATCTTCAGATTTATACAGATGGATTTAAGATCATGGAAAATACAGAGTGCGCTATTTACATATGCCGTCCGAAAATTATGAACTGAAAATTAAGTTGCAAAGTGATACATCAGTATTTGTTAGTGAGGCCATAGCTATACTTAAAGCCCTAAACTATATTAAGAGTAATGAGGTTAGTCGTGCAGTAATTTTTTCGGATTCATTAAGTGTTCTGATAAATCTTAAAACCAGCATTCTAAATACCTCAAAGATTAATAGTTACATTCTATAAATACGACTACTACTCTGTAGTTTACACAAAGTAAATGTAAATGTAGGTTTCATCTGAGTAAAAAGCTCACGCAGGAATTAGATACAATGAGCATGTGGATAACCTCTGCTAAAGAAGGTATGTTTATCTGTTTATTTGACCTGAATAGGACAAAAAGAAAATGTTGTTTAATTGGATATTATAATAAATTTAAAACAGATAATCCAAAAGAAGAGATTTATACAAATAGAAAACAGTGTCTCCCAAATTCCCTTGGTTTAAAGGCCTAAATGTAAGTAGAAAATTTATCACCACGATTTCTAGGTTTAAGTTTGGCCATGCCTGTTTTGGCTAACATTTGAAGAGAATAGGGGTCATTGATACAGACATTTGTGTTACATGTGGAATTATCTGTGACTTAGACTATATTTTTTTTGGCTGTTTGCGATACAGTAGAGCGACTGATCAACTATTAAACCAGTTAACAAAAGCAAAAATTGTTCTTCCAATAAATCTTTTACATTTGTTGTTAAGTGTATACAAGGAACTAATAAGATTCGTGGAAAATGTCAACCTACTTTTATAAATTCGTTTTTAGATTAGATGTGCTTCCTTAACTTTGTACTACCTTTTGTTAGTTCAACCCACTAACCGTGGTCTATATCCTGTGCGTGGAAAAAATGCCCTGATGGACCCCTGGGCGAGAAGAGTGTGTCCCTGTGTATCCCTTCGTAAATGTTCGATTATTTGATTTTCGTCGTGGTTCGTGTTAGGTTAGCTTGGTGGTTCTATATAATTGCGACTGGCTATTGCATTACGAGTAAATCCAATGCAAAAAAATACACTCAAAATTGTAACAGAAACAAATATTTTCCTCAATAAATGAACTAAAAATAAATTCTAATAGTAGAGTTATTACTATAATAAAAACAGAAAATGTCAAAATGAAAAAAAATACTAACATTAATAAATAACAATATCCTGAAGAAGAATGTTTCTCAAGTACTGAACCACGAAAGCACAAGAACGGAATTAAATAATGCAGTTGATATCACAAAATTCACGTCTTCACTTCACATCACTTCACTTTACCTCACCTCACACATTTCTTCTTCCTCTGAATCCTCGTCCGTTTCATCCTCTTCTTTATTTTGAGATGATCTATTATCCTCGTTCAAATTTATAATAAATTTATTTCCACCGTTTATATGAAATTTGGCAATTCTTAAATAATCATCCTCAATTGTAATTAATTTTGAATTAACTCTACGACTTTTTTTTATCAAATTTCGGAAAAATGTTTCCTTTTCTGACGTTTTTCTTCAATTTGCACCAAATTAATTCAATCGGGTTGAACATACAGAAATATGGTGGAAATCTCAACATTTTGTGGCCATATCACTCCGCTACATTATCTATAATATACTGCTTCTCATAATTTTTCATTTGCAGGACTTCCAATAGTTGTGCTTTATTATAATTTTTCTCATAATAGAGATCATATTCCATTAAAAAAATTTGTAACTCCAGCTTTTCTACAACTCTTGGAATTTTATACAGTTGTCTCGAATGGTACTTCGTATTGTCAAGAACCATAATGCTATTCGGTTTTAATCCGGCGTCGGATATGCTGTCAGAGATGCTGTTTCAAGTAGTACATCCAAATCATACAAATTAGGGTTATTAACTCGTCCGTCGCTTCAAAAGATTCTTGAAAACATTAAGGCAAATTTGTTTCGCTTGCCCGTCAAATGTAACCGATTTTTATTACTGAAAACACTAATGAACTTTGAATTTCTTTATCACTGTAATCACTATCACTTTCATTTTCACAAACACAATAAGATGCATACGTAAAGGCCTCCCACAGTCCAACATGTTTACATTAAATTCCTTCTTAAATTATCTTCAAAAACACAACAGCAAGTAAACAGATATGAAATAATTATTACTTATATTACACTATTACGCAACTCACTACAACACGATAAACTTCTTAAATTATTTTCAAAAACATACCAGCAAATTAACACATATAAAATAATTGTTACTCATATTACACTATTATACAACTTACTTCAACACGATAACCTTCTTATAATATTTTCAAAAACATGCCAGCAAATAAAGAGATATTAAATAATTATTATTTATCTTATAATATTATACTTACAATTTATCAGCACTGCTAGAATGATTCGGTAATAAAATTAAGTGCGGCTCTGAAGTATCATAGAATGTAAGTGAAACTCCGCCTCGTTCGCGTGCCAGCAAAAACAACAAGCACCGTTCTCGTTTTAATTCCCATTCAGCTCTCTCTTGTCCATTGCTGAACACAGGCCACCTCTAGACGTTTCCAGTTATTTATATTCTGAGCTGCTGATACCCAATTTATATAAATTTTCTTGAAGTCGTCGATCCATCGTTCCCGACGTTCCCGTGGTCTTCATTCGTGAAATTTTAAATGTAATGACAGACACTAATGAGACAACAAAACCGGGTAGTCATTTTTTTTTTATACCGAGTGAGCCTGTTCGGCTGTGTGTAAATGTGTACTGGGTGACGCGGAAATCTGTAATTTTGAGAAGTGTTTTAGTAAATGTTGAGCTTAATATTTGCCAAATGCTACCATAGTTTAATACCACGGAACAAAAGAATAACACAATCTCAAACATAACATTTAAAACAATGGTTTTCTGTCTTCAAATACATGTTTATCTTAAAATTAGTTAAAAATATGTTAAAATGGGCCTCCATTTTGTAAATGTGTCTTCTTTAATCATTAAAGAAAGAAGTTAGAAGCAATTTGGATAATAATTTATTGTCGTCTTATGAAGTTGGAGAGGGCCATCACCTCCTGGAAAACCAGATCCAGGAAGCGATGGAGGAAAGCACTACAGAGACAGAGACCAGAAGGGCACCAACGCCGATGGCAAACCTCACGGAGGACCTCAGGCAGCTGATTCGGGACAGACGAAGGACGAAGAAAAGGGCCCAAAGGACTAGACTCCCTGAGGACAGGCACGCGTATAACACGCTGAACAGGAGAGTCAAAGCTGCCCTCCAGGAACACCGTCAAGAAGGATGGCAGCGTCACCTGGAATCACTGGACCCACAGGACAGGAGCATCTGGAACACCCAGCGTGCTCTGCGGAACAGGCCGAAACCAATGTCCCCAATCCACGGAGAGAATGGGATTGTCTACACTTGCCAGGAAAAAAGCCGAAGCATTCGCGGACAGCTTGGAACTGCAGTGTAGGGAAAACCAACTCGATGATGAGGACGAGGACTGGGTTGATGACGTGGAACGCAGAGTGCGTCGGATGCTCCGCCTGCCAGACGATGATCACATCCGTCCGACCACTCCAGAGGAGGTCAAGGAGATTCTAAGGAGCTTAAAGCCGAGGAAAGCTCCTGGATGTGACAAGATCGGAAACATCGCCCTCAAGAAGCTACCCAGCAAAGGGGTGGCAGCCCTGGTGAATATCATCAACGGGATCTTGAGGCTCAGATACTTTCCGGACAGGTGGAAGAAGGCCGACGTCATAGTCATCCCGAAGCCAGGTAAGGAACTACTCTTTCCCTCCTCTTACAGGCCCATCAGCCTACTCTCAGCTGTGAGCAAGGTAGCCGAGCGCGTCATCTTGAGAAGAATAGAAGAGGAAACCGAAGAGCTCCAAAGCATCCCGGATGAACAGTTCGCGTACAGGACAGGACATAGTACGGAACTCCAAGTGCTCAGGATCACCGAAGAAGTCACCAAAGGTTTCAACCAAAGACAGGTCACGGCGGCACTACTCCTGGACGTTGCGAAGGCTTTCGACAGGGTCTGGCACGATGGTCTACTAGCTAAAATGATGAGTATGGGTTATCCCATTGCACTCGTCAAACTAGTTAGATCATACCTGCACGGGAGACAGATGCGAGTGAAGATCAGGGACTGTGTGTCCACGTATCGACCGATGGAAGCCGGAGTCCCCCAAGGCTCTGTGCTGTCACCCCATCTGTTCGCTGTCTTCACCTCTGATCTCCCAAGGGCCGAAGGCACCGCAATGGCACTCTACGCGGACGACACGGCCGTCACGGCCAGATCCTGGAGTGCGAGAACAGCCACCAGAAGACTCCAAGAGGCAGCCTCTCTTCTGGAAGAATGGTGTATCAAGTGGAAAGTCGCAGTCAACGCGGAGAAAAGCCAGACGATTCTCTTCAGGAAAGGACGCAAGGAAACCCCCACAGGACACGTCTCCATGTTCGGCGAGGACATCCAATGGCACGATTCCGTCAAGTACCTTGGCGTAATCATGGATAAAGGCCTGACATGGAGACAGAACACCGAAGCCATCGTGGTAAAGGCCAAACGGACGAGAGCTCTCATCTACCCGATGGTAGGGGAACCAGAGCAGGCTCAGTCTGAGGAACAAGCTTCTGCTAGTCAAAGCACTCATCAGACCACAGCTGACCTACGCCTCCGTAGCATGGGGATACCAAGCGAAGACCTATCTGAAGAAGATCCAAGCCGTGGAAAACGTGGCCATCAGGACAGCGGTGGGCGCACCATGGTACGTTAGAAACGCTGACATCTTCAGGGACCTGGAGTACACACCAGTCACCGAAATCATCCGGGATAGAGCGAAGAAACTGTACACCTTAGCTGAGGAGCACAGGAACCCGCTGATCAGGGAGGCCACCTCCTATGATCCGGCCGACGCACCGAGGCACAAGAGGCCGAAGGTACAGTTACTGGATAACGGGTAAGTATAACTAATCCTTTCCTTACAGATGGACCAAACCCACTGAAAAGACATGACACGACCAACCACCCTCCCACAAACCTTGCGGGCGCCGGTCAGTAAACCGACCAGTGCCCGTTGTCCCCTGGCTCCGTGAAGGACGAAAGTGCTAAGAAAGCACTTAGGCCTTCACCTCCTAGAGCTACACAGTTCATCCTCACCTTGTCCGATGATCCAGATGACAATGTGTCAATTGCCACTTTGTGTACTGGCAGTCAATCCCAAGTCACAGAATATCCACACAGTCCCTGACAGACAGATGACTACCCCCGGGGGTGACAAGCTGGCGAAGAAAGAAGACGTAGACAGAAGAGCGCCAGAAGAGGCCCTAGCCAGCAGGGTTCATCAGCCAGGACCCAGGGAGGTTGACCGAAATCTTCGGCACCGCTCACATTTGTGAGTGGGGCCGTTCGTAAAGTAAGTTAACCCGCCCTGCACGAGGCCGGTCCAGGTCTACAGCGATGACTAGGGTAAAAAGGCAATAGTCCTGCCTGGCCCTAGCATCCGAGACCGTCATCATGCCAAATGGATATTGGCGTCTTATGAAGTGGACATGAATTAGAAACTACATATTCTTTAATCTGCAATTGTAAAATTGCTCTTTGAATTACATTTATCTAACTACTTATTTTCACTTCTTCCTTGCAATTTCCGTAAACTTGCAAAAGACTTTATTTCTGTTGGACGTTTCGAATGAAATTGTCGAGTGGATTAAATCCATAGTGCAATAGAACTATTATAGGTTTAATGTAAACTTTGTTGTCCCCAAGGATCTGTCTTGTAACCATTGCTATGCATGATGTTTGTTAATTACTTATCTAATTACATTAGTACTGGTCACTTTACATTTGCTCATGATTTTATTTATCTCTAATGTTGTCAGTTAGGGTGATGGTAAAGGCAGACAGAATATTTATAACCCAAAAACCATTGGTAGGCTGATAATCAATTTGCCCAATTACGCAAGTTGTAGAGAAATTCTTAAATCAAATATAATAAATACTCACTACTCTCTGTAAATACAATTTAAAGTTAAATCTCAGCTCTATGTTTATGCAATGCCAGACGAAAATTCTGGGTCTAACATTCTGCTATATCACAAAAAAGAGTTCAACATCTATAGATATACTTGTCCTCACTTCTGTATACCCCACCTAGGTCCTCACCACGTTTAAAGGGAACAAAGAAATAAAGATAGACTTAGAGAATGAAACATTTTAAATGGAACACCCTGTATATTTTTACATTTCTGGATTTTATGGTGAATTCTGAATATAGCAGCAATTTTCTTTGATTTTTAATTTATTTAATTTTTTTATGAAAATTTTCGGAGTGCTGTGATTTAAAAAAAATTTTTCTGACGGGGGTGGGGGATTTCTTACTATTGTAAAATTGAACTATTGTTTTATGCTCTCTTACATAGGTGCCTCCAAGACTGAGAAAATTGGTATTTCTAAAAAAATGCATATTTGTCAAATTTCAAAATGGTGGCTCTTCTTGAGGAAGTCATGTAGAGTAATCGGTCGCTGGCTCTTAGACTAATTTATCAAGCATTTATCTTATATAAAAATGGCTGTAATGTGGCTAGTAAACATGTACTAAAAAACTGTTTATTGCATAAGAAAACAAAACAAACAAAAAATATAATTTTCCAAAAAAAATATTAATTAAAATAAATATCTGGAGTAAAAGGGACTTATTTTTGACTTACATTTCAGATCGGATAAAGCATAAGTTGCTATATACTTTACTGGAAAAGTATAGGCATCGCGAATGATTTAAATGATTTAAATATATATCTATGGAATTTTTTAAAAACAACAATTTTCTTAACCATGTGTATTTTCCCTATTTATATTATATTATTGCTGTATGTATATGTCATTCAGGGGTTTTATATTAAATTGTAAATTTACTTTACAATGTTTATGGAATTGATTTGTGGGAAAACAAATATAAGAAATACACAATACAGCGCCCTTGAGAAATACCCAAACCAAATACTTTAAAAATGAATGATGGAATTGAACATGATTCACGAGGGAAATATTGTTTAGATGTGGGTGTAGATCCGTTTCATGTAACAATACTTTATTTATTTTCTTTTTGGCAGATACTTTGTAACATAAATAAATTAAATAATATGAAATTTATCCAAGAAATATTCGATGACAACAAAATATATCAGTAATTGGAACAATAAGTAGGAAACAGGAATGGGTGGCAAGATTTGTTAATCTGTCGTCAATTATTGAACATTAAACACTATAAGAAATCAATAGTAAATGCCTACTACCTCTTACTCTTGCGAAATCTTAAATTTTATAAGCCACTTTCGGTTAATAAATAATTTATTTGTATCGATATCCACTGTGTTATTTTCGACAAATAATTTATTTGTATTGAAATTTACAATCAGTGTTATTCTCGACAAATAAGTACAACTGTTTGTTTTTAAGTCATGGGTGTCTTGATAATTAAAATTTTGAAAAATTGTAATGATTCCTTAATTCTGATCTTTACATATTGCGCACATACAACACGTCTTATGTCGCTAATTATTCGACAATTGCATTTACTGAGACATGGCTTGATTTATTCGTATATGACATTGAAATAGTTCTTGCAGCTATTCAGCGAACTAGAGGTGCTGTACATGACAATTTTAGTTCAATTTATCTTTCCTACACAGGTTTTATTAATTTACAAATATTGATATCGCAGGTACAGAAGTTGTATCTAACCATTTTTCAGTGTATATTTTTGTCATATACCTCCAAGTTTAGGTGTGTCTGATTATCAAAAATTATTTGAGGGAATTGAATTACTTGACTATGTACGCGGATCAAACCTACGATTTTAATAAAGCTAAATATGTGTATATCCCTTCAGGTGAATGTCGGTTATAACTTAAAAAGTAATTTTTCGTTTAATAATTGTTGTTATAATTTTCGACAAGCAAATTTCTTTGTTTTATATAATTTAATTGGCAGCATTGATTGGCAAATTCTCGAATCGTTTTCTAACACAGAGGTCGTGATAAGTTATTTCAATGATGAACTTTATTCTATATTTGATCTTTGCGTGCCTACATCATATAAGAAAAAGTATCCTCTTACAATAAGAAATATTTAATTATAGGATTGATATTTGCGTGCATATACAAGAAACAAGATATTCGAGCATTGGATGAATTCGAAATAATAAGACAAAATAAAATCTGATATAAATAATAATAAACATATCTATCTTTTGTTTGAACAGCAGAAAGCAACATACAAAATGATCCTAGGAAGTGACTTGAAAAGATCATTTAATATAATAATAATAATAATATCCTATAATGAGCAACAACTTTCCGATCCGATTGACATTATTAATGCTTGTGCCGATTTCTTCTCCAAATCTTATACACCGGCATCCGATACTAATGTGTCAAGCAGAGCTGTCAGGTACTTCAATTAAAAGAATTGAAATAGTAATTTAATAATTTTTAAGTAATTAAATTACTTTAATTCAATTACTTTTTTGGACGCCTTAAAATAATTGGTATTTGTATTACTTTTGTAAAAGTAATTGTAGTTGGTAATTGTTTTATTGTTTTTGGTAATTGAAGTACTGAACAAATAATTCAATTCCTTTTTGGGTAATTCAATTCCTTTCAGATACTTTAATTACTTTAAAATAATTGAAATTGTATCGAAAATATTCCGAGAAAAATCGCAACGCGCTCGGCTTTAATAACTTGTCTGAGCTTGTCGTTTGACAGTATTTTCGTTTTCTTTCAGTTATCCAGTGCACTACACAGTATACAGTAACTGTGATTGCAAGAGAACCATGTTTTTAATTATTTGTGTCCTTGTGTTTTTAATTCTTAAAAAGTTGCCTGGCAAGGTACGTAAATATTAAATAATAAATTTGGTCTTTACTATTTTTTAAATATTAATATATGTTATACATATATCTCCGATAGTGGAAATATCTATTATTTTACCTATTTGATTTAATCAAATACCTATTAATATTAGTTACACTGACAAAATTTTTTAATAATGATTGTAGAAACAGAAATGCGTTTCACGTTGAACTCAAATATCGAATAAAAAATGTCTGTCTGTATGTATGTCTGTGTGTAGACCATTTGTTGTCAACACAATAATTTCTTTTAGACTTGAAAATTTTATTTTAAATTTAGTACCTATATATGTAAAATAGCTTGATAGAATATTACCTACATACGTGTTTGAATGACCTAATAATTATTTAAAAATACATGTACATTGTGCCTCTTTTCTGGTAGGTATTTGAATTTCTTTTATTTTCAGTCGATATTTCAATTATTTTTGGTAATTCAATTACATTCAAAGTAATTCAATTAAATAGAGTAATTGAAGTATAAGGTAAAGTAATTGAATTCCTTTACTTGAAAAAAAATATCATTTTCGACGAGTAATTGATACTTGAAGTACTGTGTAAAATAAGGAGTAATTGGTAATGGAAATATTTACTACTTTGATTGATAATTGGTAATTGGTACTTCAATTACTTTTAATGGGCAATTGTGATAGCTCTGGTGTCAAGTGATGACTTTAACCTTACTTCATCCGTGTAATTACGTGAATTTGAGGAGTGCGAAGTACTAGCTATTCTAAAGAGAATAAAACCTAAAATGACAACTGGTTCAGATGGCGTACTTGCAATTTTACTCAATGGCTGTTCATGCACATGTGATGGCCATTCAAGATTTTATTTAACATGTGCTTGTTGAGTTGTAAGTTATCTGATTTATGGAAATAATCAAAAGTTTCTCCTATATACAAAAAAAGGTGAAACATTTAAAGTGGGTACTTTTCGATCCATTTCCATTCTATATAATTTCTGTAAAGCATGATTTTACTACCACTTTTCTAACAAAATATCTGTATTTCAACACAGTGCGAAGTACTAGCTATTCTAAAGAGAATAAAACCTAAAATGACAACTGGTTCAGATGGCGTACTTGCAATTTTACTCAATGGCTGTTCATGCACATGTGATGGCCATTCAAGATTTTATTTAACATGTGCTTGTTGAGTTGTAAGTTATCTGATTTATGGAAATAATCAAAAGTTTCTCCTATATACAAAAAAAGGTGAAACATTTAAAGTGGGTACTTTTCGATCCATTTCCATTCTATATAATTTCTGTAAAGCATGATTTTACTACCACTTTTCTAACAAAATATCTGTATTTCAACACAGTTTCCTGAAAAGTCGTTCCACAGTGACAAACCTGGTTTGTGATACTTAGTTCACAGCTGAATCAACTGATATGTAGACCAAACAGATTTCGCAAAGGCATTTGACAGGTTTGAACACAATAAATTACTGCATAAACTAGTAATTTCAGTTTATGCGATTATTTAATTACCCTTCTTGTATCTATTTTGTATCTATCTTGTATCCATTTAATGAGTTTAGGTATATTGAATACTTGGCAACATCGGGTGCTCCCATGAGTCCATCCTTGGACCTCTGATGTTCACAATGTTCATAAATGACATTGTAAATGTTTCAGACGTAAATTGTCTCCTTTATAATGATGATTTAAAGATTTAATCAGTTGCTAACGGTTTTGGTGTTTGTCTCCATCTTCAAAGTAACAGGATAATGTAAATGTCGGATGTCAAAAAAAATAAATTGCCCTTAAATGCTAATAAATGTAACATCATGTCATTATCAATGAAGTCAGCACATATTATTTTCGATTATAATCTTGACAATATCACTATCGTCCACTTACTTTTCACGATTTTGGTGTTACCCTTGATAATAAACCTCCTTTTGTCACTCCATAGTCTTAGAAGCTGGAAGGACTTACGGATTTATAGTTCGAAATTGTCGAAATTTCACCAACGTAATTACAATTAAATTACTATATTTTACTTGTGTCAGATTTTAGCTTGAGTATGCTTCTCTTGTATAGACTCCTCAGTGCATGCATCAATATTCTAGAATCTGTTGAACGTTGACTTTTTAAAATTTTTGAGCCTCAAAATCTATTGGCTTTCCTCAAAGTGTGTTATTGAAAAAACACACTGTGGTAAGTCTTGAAACGAGGCGTAAATATTTTTCTCAAGTATTTCTTTTTAAAATGACTCAAAATATCAGTAATTGTCAAGATTTTTTTTTTATTATTAAACTTTATTGTGCCTAGAGTAGCCTCTGGAAAACATTTAGCATTCTGCTTCCCGACACTTCGAACAAATATACCCAAAATTTCTCCACTATATACAGTTTGTAATAATTGTAATTAGTAGAGTAAAAAACCGATTCTATCGTTCAATCCGTTCGCAATTCATTGTTAAAATTTGTCGACCACTACAAATTGTTACATATCCCATAAGATAGTAATTCTACTAGGTTGTACAAAAATCGTATGGTGCAGGGGGGTTGTAGGGGGTGTTTTCAAAAAAATATATAAAAAACAAATTTGTTTAAAATTAAAATATTGTTACGTGTTTGCTATCCACACAAACACGTCTTCTCGTAGATTCGTTGATTGAAAGTCCAGGTAACACTTACTCACTACTTTATTTACTAATTAACAATTAGCAACAATAGATTAATTACTGTCTTAGCTATAATCACACTTGAACACTTATAAGTCTCTTTCTTATTTCTTCTGTACTCGTTCACGTTCAACTTAAGATTAACTCTCGGCCCACCGTCCGTCTTATTTATACATCCACTCATACGGTCTAGAGCATTCCAAAATATTCCCGGCCGTTCTCGTATAATTCCAGTATCATCTAACCAGTCTACACAGTCCAGTGGCGTAACACTGCCCCCTCCTTAAGCCTGAACGTCCCTATCAGGGAATTCGTTGTTCCCTGCATACTTGGCTAGTCTCTCTATATGCACCACCTTCATCTTGGATTTTTTTGCTAAATATCTCCCTTATAAAACAAGGAATTTGAAAAATAAAAAAAATCAGTATTTTCCTCATGAAATGATGCACAACTTTTATTCTAAAGATATTTTCGAGAAATGCAGCCGTTACGAAGATAGGGTTAGTTAAACGGAAAAATGATGAGTTAGCAAATTAGATGTTTCGAGAAAATCGTCTTGAATGATTTCTTTCTCCATATGATGTAATGTAAAATATAATTTTCAATAATTATTTTATTGCATTTATAATGACAATTTTTGTTCCACACTAATGTAACCGGTACATAATTTTATGAAGATTCTTATTATATAAATAACTCAAAACCACCCTTTTTTTCCATAATAACCCCTTACAGCCCCCTGCACCATACAATTTTTGTACAACCAGGTGGAATTATTTTCACAAAGCGTAAGTAACAGTTTGCGGGGGTTTCCAAGTTTTAACAATCGATTGCAGACGGAATCGCAAAAGAAAGCACTTTTGCGAGGCAGAAAACTCTACTAAATTGTAAGGCATCCATTTAGATATATTTAATAGCAACCTTAATTACATAAAAATGTTGTACCTCATATATTACCATTTTGTTTTTTTCTCAATCTATTATGTCTTGTTGTACTTTTTACTGTTGGTATATATTATGTTCGTATTTGTTTTTTACCTACACCCCCTCTTCTGCAATTGGGTTACTGACCTGTTCAACAGTGTATCCAAATAAATAGAATAAATAAATAAATAAAAGTTACACCAGTTTGCTAATATAATCAATCGAGTTTGCATCTTTACTAGAAAAAAGTATGGAATAATTCACGGATAATTTTGATGATATTTTGTATGTCACACATATTTTTTATAAAATTTTTTGGACAGTTAATTTTTAACTCTCCAAAATGAAACTCGTTTGAATGTAAAACGAGGCATTAAATGTATTCAGTGAACCTAACAATGACTTTCAAATGAAATAAAATTTCCTTTAAGGGTAGGTACAGTAGAAGTATTTAAGGATATGAATGAAGAATAACTTATAAATCCAAAACTTCAAAGGCAGTAGCTCTTAACAAAGGGTGGAAATCCCATTTATAACGAATGTATTTAAAAAAGTTGGTTGCTTGAACGAATCATAAAAAAAGGGAATAAATTTAGAACGACGAGGAAAAATAAAAAAGGTTATAAGTTGGCAAAGTGGCCATAAGCAAACTGGCGTTCAAAGATGATTTTAGATTTACAAATAAAGTAAAAAATTTTAATTATTAGCTTATATTTACCTTCTTCTACGTCTCATAAGGAAGGGGATTGATCTTTTACGTAATTTACCATGGAAAGAATTTAATTTAAACGTACATTTCCGTTTTGACAAAATTGAATTATCCATTCTCTTTACACTATTCGGTTTGTACTTTTCAGGGTAATTTCAGTGTGTACTTTTTAATGTAACACAATTCTGCGACGAAAATAATTTTATTTTTAACAGACTTGTTATCAAGAAACTAATTTACACGAGATATATTAGCATCAGTGGCGGCTCGTGCTATTATCCACAGAGGAAGCTTAAAATTTAAAAGGCAACTAAATTTTAATATGATTATAATTTGCACATTTCCCCACCACCCTTGAGGTAGGACAACTACGTGTTACATTTTTTTTGTCTTGGGTTGATCGCCAGAGTAGCCCTACTGTTCCACTTATGATTAAATTATAAATTCTAATAAAAATCAAAATAGTTTTGCAAAAAAATTGATAAATAAAAGTGTTTTTCTACAAACAAAAAATTGTATTCAATATCACTGCCAGAGTGTAAATTTTTTCTTTTAATAAAAATTAAAAAATTGAAAAAGAAGTTACATAAGAAATATTTTCTGAAAAATAAATAACGTAAATAAATATTTCTTCTAAAATAATAACTAAGTAACTATATTAATCTTTGGTGTAGTCTAAATATTTTTATAAATCAGTGGTAACCTGCGATTTTCAGAACTAGCAAAATAGTTGAATACTTCTTCATAAAATGAAAATAAATCAATTTTCTTCAAGTCTGGCAAAAAACGTTTTTCTATTGAAATAATCGACATATTTGACAGGTGGTTTGAAAAAAAATTTTTTGTTCCTACACTATTTTAGATTTTGCTTAAACGTTGTGAGAATCTTCTCTAGGTTTAAAAAATTATAAACACTTTTTATTACTTGTCTAATTTTCACTTAAATTGTAGAATAGGCGCAGCCTCCCCT